>OZ010798.1:402475835-403010835 GCA_963932465.1 Maratus speciosus | reverse complement strand
GAATTTTGAATACAAAAATTGCTTCAACTGAATAATTTACTTACGTTAATGTTTAAGATATCTAGAATAACATATATAGTAATAATTTGATTTTTAGATAATTTTTTTAATTAAAACTGATTTAATAAAGCGGTAGTTAGAGCTCTTTTTGCAAAATATTTACAAGAATAATTAGATTAATTAACAAAAGAATACTGTTATAGAAATCACACGACCCTTATAACAACAGTGTAAATAAATGTAATCCTATCTGTGACAAAGAAGTGTTTTGTAGTTGCAAATTTTTCGTATACAATTTTTTAATAGGATAAAAGCTACACTTAGGTAAACGGTAAAGAAAATAACCACATTAAAAAATATTTATCTCCGACTGTTTCACTGTGCTTTCTAAATATGATTCAGCAAATTATTTTGTAAAAAAGTGCAATTTACTTTTATTAAATGACGAATGAAATTAATTTTACATTGGATTTTTTTAATGGTACTTAAAATTACCGCCAGGATATAAAGAGTTAAAACAACTTTCGATTCAGAAAAAGAATACCAAAGGAAAGGACATAGTTGTAAGAAAATGAAATTAGGTTAACCGCAAGTTTCTTTAAAATCACGACTTCGTTAAGTTAAAAATGAAAGTTTACACAAAAATAAAATAAAGCGTTATTAGGTTCACGAAACGAGCAAGGTCCCTTCTGATCAGGGTTGAATTTAATAATATCCAGGAGTTTCAAAAGTTGGTATTGTTTCTTTCAGATAACGATAGGGAGTTCTATTGTTTAATGGCACAGAAACGAATCTCTGTTTTTAAGATTAGAATTAATACTAATAATTTTTTGCTGACAATAAATAATAATAGAAATGTTGCGAGTAAGTTCGTACCTATTTACTTAGCGCGTTGGAAGATGTTTCGAAGTTTCAGAATCTGAATCAACATATAATCCATAACTTTAAGTTATTTACCTTATTATCAGGTTTTACTTTATTTTCCATGTGCAGCAATACTTTATTTTGTATACATCCTTCATATATTTAAAAGCATTTTCATTTTGTTAATATTTTCTTTATTTATATTAAAAAAGACCACATCATTTTAAATTGTTTTTAAAAACTATATATTATTTTACAGTTCTATATAAAAAAACATTACATTTAGCTTCACTTGGTATTCCCTTTTACTATCCATTTATATACTTTGTATTTCGTCCGTTCACAAATATTTCATAAAGTTACAGTTCAATCCATTCCAAAATTGTGGATATAGTTTTAAGTCTATAAAAACTCTTCAATTTTCCATAATAAAATTATCACTTCTTCTAAGTATCTTTTTATAAAAGTTCGTTCCTTTATAAGTTATTTTTAACACATTATCCTATTTTCCATTCTTGTCTATTTAAAAGTTTCAATTTCATTTAATCCTTAAAAACATAAAAAGTTCTAAAATTCATATATAACTTACTATATTACTTTCCAACATTCATAGTTCTTTCGTCTTATCCTAACGGATAACAGATGGAAGAAAAATTACATGAAGGGGAAATTTTGAAAATAAGGGGGAAAAGAAAGGGAAAATGGAAATGATCTTAAGCCAGAAAAACTTCGAATCTTTAGTTGAAACTGAGGACGCTCTAGTGAAAGGTGAAAACGTTATTTCTCTTTATATAATGCAGCAAGCATAATAGTATACATCTGAACTTATGATGAATTTAGTTAACTAGAAAAAAATTATGTGGTCTTTTTTAATATAAATAAAGAAAATATTAACAAAATGAAAATGCTTTTAAATATATGAATGATGTATACAAAATAAAGTATTGCTGCACATAGAAAATAAAGTAAAACCTGATAATAAGGTAAATAACTTAAAGTTATGGATTATATGTAAAATACAGGTTTTAAATAAACAGATTTATCTGTGAATAACTTATTAATGTATCTGAATCAACTATCACCATTTCTTTACTTTATAGTGTACTAATTATCTTATTAAATAATGATGTATTTTCCTTCAACAAAGGTAAAGCAACTAGAACGAAGAAAATTCTTTGCCGACACTGGAGATTGTAAATTCCTGTTGACTCTATTTTATTTTCTTTGTGGTAATCTGTGTAGGGAAAAAAGAATTTTTCTCTCTTTTAAAAGTAGCTCTTAAAAAGACTTTCGATTCAGAAAAAGAATAGCAAAGAAAAGGACACGCTTGAAGAAAATGAAATTCGGTTAACCGTAAGCTTCTTTAAAAAGCACGTCTTCGTTAAGTTAAAAATGCAAGTTAATACAAAAATAAAATAAAGCGTTATTAGGTTCAGGAAACGAGTAAGGTCCAACTGATCAGGGATGAATTTAATAATATCCAGGAGTTTCCAAATTTGTACTGTTTCTTTCATTTAACGAAGCCGGTTCTATTGCTTAATGGCATAGAAACGAATATCTGTTTTTAAGATTATAATTAATACTAATAATTTTTTTCAGGCAATAAATAATAATAGAAATGCTGCGACTAAGTTCGTACCTATTTACTTAGTGCGTTGGAAGATGTTTCGAAGTTTCAGAATCTGAATCAACTATCACCATTTCTTTACTTTATAGTGTACTAATTATCTTATTAAATAGTGATGTATTTTCCTTCAACAAAGGTAAAGCAACTAGAACGAAGAAATTTCTTTGCCGACACTGGAGAATGTAAATTCCTGTTGACTCTATTTTATTTTCTTTGTGGTAATATGTGTAGGGAAAAAAGAATTTTTCTCTCTTTTAAAAGTAGCTCTTAAAAAGACTTTCGATTCAGAAAAAGAATAGCAAAGAAAAGGACACGCTTGAAGAAAATGAAATTCGCTTAACCGTAAGCTTCTTTAAAAAGCACGTCTTCGTTATGTTAAAAATGAAAGTTAATACAAAAATAAAATAAAGCGTTATTAGGTTCAGGAAACGAGTAAGATGCAACTGATCAGGGATGAATTTAATAATATCCAGGAGTTTCCAAATTTGTACTGTTTCTTTCATTTAACGAAGCCGGTTCTACTGCTTAATGGCATAGAAACGAATATCTGTTTTTAAGATTATAATTAATACTAATAATTTTTTGCAGGCAATAAATAATAATAGAAATGTTGCGACTAAGTTCGTACCTATTTACTTAGCGCGTTGGAAGATGGTTTGAAGTTTCAGAATCTGAATCAACTATCACCATTTCTTTACTTTATAGTGTACTAATTATCTTATTAAATAATTAAGAATTTTCATTCAACAAAGATAAAGCAGTTTGAACGAAGAAAATGTTTCGCCAACACAGTATCGAATTCAGAGAATGAAAAATCCTGTTGACTCCATTTTACTTTGTTTGTGGTAATCTATGTAGAAGACAAAAGAGTTATCTCTCTTTCAAAAGTAGCTCTTAAAAAAAGACTTTCGATTCCGAAGAAGAATCGTAAAGAAAAGGACACACTTAAAGGAAAATGAAATTTGGTTAACCGCAAGCTTCTTTAAAAAGCACGTTTTCGTTAATTTAAAAATGAAAGTTAATAGAAAAATAAAATAAAGCGTTATTAGGTTCACGAAACGAGTAAGGTCACTACTGATCAGGAATGAATTTAATAATATCCTGGAATTTTAAAAGTTGGTACTCTTTCTTTTAGATAATGAAGACGGTTCTGTTGTTTAATGGCACAGAAACGAATTTCTGTTTTTAAGATGTGAATTAATACTATTTTCTTTCTTTCTTTTTTTTTTTTCAGACAATAAATAATAATAGAAATGTTGCTATTAAGATCGTACTTATTTACTTAGCGCGTTAGAAGATGTTTTGAAGTTTCAGAATCTGGATAAACTATACTCCTTTCTTCATATTGTACTAATTATCTGGCGAAATGATGGTGTCTTTCCATTGAAAAATGATGCAACTTGAACGAAGAAAATGTTCTTAACACAATATCAAATTTAGACAATGAAAATTCCTGTTAACTATATTCTACCTTTTTGCTAATCTGTGTAGGAAAAAAAAAGAAGTTTCCACTCCTCTAAAAGTAGATCCGTAAAAGAAACTTTTGATTCCGAATAAGAATAGTAAAAAAAAGAACACACTTATAGGAATATGTAATTAGGTTGACCGTAAGCTTCTTTAAAAATATATTAAACTAAATATGAAAGTTAATACTTCGTTAAACTAAATAAAGTAAATACAAAAATAAAATCAAGAATTATTAGGTTCATGAAACGAGTAAAGTTCCTAGGGATCAGAGATGAATTTAATACTTTTCAAGAGTTTCAAAAGTTGGTACTGTTTCTTTAAGATAACGTATGGGTTTCTATTGCTTAGTGGCACAAAAACGAATCGCTGTTTTAAAAAGTAGAATGAATAATAATAATTTTTTTGAAGACGTCAAATAATAATATAAATGTAGAGCGCAAATTTGTCCTATTTACTTACAGTGTTAGAAAAGGTTTCGAAATTTCAGTGTTATAATCTGAATCATCTATCACCATTTCTCTTCTTTATATCGTATGATGATGCCTTTCCATTGAAAAAAGATACAGCTTGAATGAAGGAAATGTTTCTCTAATACATATAGAATTTAGTCACTGAAAATTCCTGTTAACTCTATTTTCCTGTTTTTGGTAACCTGTGTAGGAAAAAAAAGAAGTTTCCACTTCTTTAATAGTAGCTCCTTAAAAAAACTTTTGATTCCGATTAGTAATGAAAAGAACACATTTGTAGGAAAAATGTTATTAGATTTACCGTAAGCTTCTTTAAAAAGCATGTCTTCGTTAAACTAAATATGAAAATTAATACAAAAATAAAATAAAGAGATCATTAGATTCGCGAAACGAGTTAAATATACACAATAAATAAGTACAATAAATTATTATATTCACGAAACGGGTAAAGTTCCTGCGGATCAGGGAGAAAAATAATATTTTTCGGGAGTTTCAAAAGTTGGTGCTGTTTCTTTCAGATAACGTAGGGGGTTCTGTTGCTTAGTGGCACAGAAACGAACCGCTGTTTTTAAAATTAGAATTAATAATAATAATTTTTTGCAGTCGACAGACAATAATAAAAATGTAGAGCACAAATTTGTAACCTGTTACTTACCGCGTTTTGAAATTTCAATGTTATAATCTGAATCAACATTCACCATTTCTCTTCTTTATATTGTACTATTTATCAAATGAATTGTGATGCCTTTCCATCGAAAAAAGATGCAGCTTGAATGAAAGGAAATGCTTCGCTGATACTTATATAATTTAGACAACGAAATCTTGATCCCTCTCTTTTACTTTATTGTTTTTTAAGCTGAGTGGGGAAAACTAAGTTATCGATCCTTTAACCTTTTGAGGGCAAGCAATAATATCTCTGTAATATTTAATTCTCACTGCAATAATCGGAAACTTTTATCTTTGAATAACGAAAAGCAATTTTTTAACATTTTCCAGCCAAAGTTAAAAATATAAAATTTAGTTCAAAGTTCCTGGTACGAATCTTGTTTAAATTTGGTGGGATATAATATATCCCACTGCCCCTCAACGGGTTAAAAGTAGCTCCTTAAAAAAGGAAAAAAAACTTTCAATTCCGGATAAGAATAGAAAAAATAACACTTGTAGGGAAATGAAATTAGGTTAACTGTAAGTTTCTTAAAAAGCATGTTATCATTAAGCTAAAATAAAAGATAAAACAGAAAAGAATTCCAAAGTTATTATCTTCATTAAGCCAGTAAGTACTGATTAGGGATGAGTTGAATAATTTTAAAGAGTTCAAAAGGGGTCTTTGTTCTTTTCAGATAAAGTAAGAGGCTCTATTGTTTAACAGCACAAAAACTGATAGTTGTTTTAAAGAGGGGAATAAAAGTTAATCATTTTTATACGCAACAAAGTATGGTAAAAGTTTAAAGAGTAGTTTGCTAGATTATTCTGAAGACTTGAAAAAAAATTAGGATTTACATTGATAAAATAATTATAATATTTATGAGTATAGCATACAAGAAAAATACAACATTTTTTTCTTTTTACATTAAATATATTTTTTGAAGTTTTGATATTTTACTCAAATACTTTAAAGCTTGTACTAACAATGGATAAAATTTAAATAAAATTGTTATAAGAATAGCATTTTATTCTTTTAGCTTTGTATTTTGATTAATGCATTTGCACTTTTTATAACCTTTTATTATATGTTTTACATTATTAAATCCATTTTTAATATCATGCATTGGAAACGAAATTTACACATTTTAATCTAGATCTTTCGTTTTGCTACTTTATTTATAATGATTTAAATAATTATAATGTTTAAGAGTATAGTATATAGGAATTTATATAAGAATTATTAAAATAAAAAATATTTTTATATGAAATATTTAATTGAAGTTTTGATATCTCTTTCATATACAGTCATAATTTAACTAACAATGGATAGAATTTAAATAACACTGTTATAAGGATAGCATTTTGTTCCTTTTTTATATTTGCATTATATTTGTAAATGTATTGACTCTTTTTATAATATTTTTATTTTATTTTCTACAGTATTAAATTCGTGGCTGAGATCGTGATTTGCAAACGAAATTTATCCCTTTTCAATCTGAATCCTTCATTTTTTTTTACTTTATTTACAATTATTTAAATAATTAAACTCCTTTGTATATTTTTGCTCCTATTATACTTTTTTAATGAAACGATTTTAATCAACTTTAACATTAAATATCTCTTAAAATAATTATTGTATTTAAAAAATGCCTGCATCAGTTTGTTTATCAACCATTTCTCCATAATATAAAACCAATTTTCATATTTTTGTGTGCAGTAGTTTTTTTTAATATTAACGAAGAATGACCCCCGGTCACAGAAAAATCATTTACTGTAGCGGTGACAACGTTAGTTACTTCTTTTTTATAACAGAGAGATTGCAATGTTTATAACTATAGTACATAGGAATTGATATAAGAAATATAAAGATTTTTTTTTTTAATCAAACATTAGTTATTTTTAATATATCTGTCAGATATTTTAACGCTTTTACTAACAATGGGTATAATTTAAATAACACTGTTATAAGAATAGCATTTTATTCTTTTTTGTAACTTACACCCAGGTTATAAAGGCATTCACTCTTTTTATAAACATTTTATTTTAGTTTTTTCTCTTACGGAATGCATGGCTGATATCGCGCATTGGAAACTAAATTTATCCGTTTTAAATTTGAATCCTTCGTTTTCCTCCCTTGCATTCTACTATATGCCCGACGAAATATTTTTTCTAAATTATCTTCTATTGTAGGAATTGTACAGTTTGAACAAATGTATTTTTCCACTAATATCGAATATAAACATGCAAATTCCTGACCCTTCTCGTTTATTTTATTTTGTTAAGGATGCGCATGGGGAAGAATCTGTAGTTCCTTTAATAGCAACTCTTTTAATCAGAAACTCCTGATTCCGAACAAGAATAAAAAGGAAAAAACACATTTGTATGGAAATTAAATTATCATAACTGTCCGCCTCTTTAGAAAGTACCTCTTCCTTAATCTAAAAGTAAATGATTTTTAAAAAAGTTCAAGATTCATATTGTTTACGAAACAAAAAAGGTTCCAACATATTAGGGACAAATTAAATACTTTTAAGGGGTCTCAGGACTCTTAAAATTGGAAAAAAAAAGGCCATTTTCAACATTTAATATTTTAAAATGTATTTGATTTTAAGACACAATTTTAATTGGAATAAAATATATAAGTATTTTCTTTCATTTCGTGTATTTAAAAAATTATAAGATGCAGAATTAGCATTTACAGTGGGCTCCAAACTGTTAGACATTTGACGAGCAAAAAAATCGGCATAACAGCTTACGCGCACGATCAAAAAATAAATATCGCAACGAGAATGAAACTTATGGTGGCTACTTACACTTCAGATTGTAATAATTACCCTGAACCTAAATAATTTTGTATTTAAAGCTTTTTTATATTTTTAATACAAATTTGTATTTAGCTAATGCACAATTAAGAAAATTTCAACAGTATAATCACCTAAAAAAATATTGTTCTGAACAATAAAAAGGAAATTTTAGGTTCAGTTTATAAAAACTAACATGAAACATATGTTTTGAAAATTTCATGAAAAAATATTCATAAGTTTTTGAGATATCGTGCGCGTTATGCCCAAAAACGTCATTTGGAGAAAAATGGCTTCAAAGTTTCCGAAACGACGCTTCAGCTATTGAACGTGTATAAATGGAAAAGCCATAACTTCAGTTCTAATAGGAATTTCAAGGAATCAATTATATCAAGATGTTCAGAAAAGACAGGAGTTTAACATCTAAAAAAATTAAAATTTTCAAAATTTTAAAGCTTTAAGAGTCCTGAGACCCCTTAAAGAGTTCCAAAATGTAGTACTGTTCTTTTCTGTGTTGGCTATTCTATTGTTTAATCGCGCAGAAACGAATAGTTGTTTTATAAAATGGAAAGCGTAGTAATTTATTTTTTTTAAATAATGCTAAAAATGAAAAGAGTAAATGTTTATCGGGTTACTAATAGTGTCACAAAACTTGCACAAATGTACAATGCTATAAATAATTATCATTTAAAATTTTTTTTTGCTTAACATGTTAAGTGCCACGTCAGCCACCGGCGACTGACACTGGACTTTCCGTTTAAAACGCGTCCTTCACCGAAGGCTGACGGTCAAAAATATGATATAAAACTAAAAAAATATATATTGTTTTAAGTAATTACTGAAAATTTATTTAAAATTTACTTACCTTTTATTTATTACAGAATTATACTTTCTTAAAAATTACTTAAAACATTGTAAATTTTTCGGCTTCAGTGTCAGTCACCATGGCACTCAACGTGTTAATTATAAAAAATATTATATATAGATACATTTCGGATGTAAGAAAATTTCACGCATTGTATTGACAATTTAATAATTTGCATTTTTTAATTTTGGAGTGAATAAAATATCTTAAAACTGAAATTTCTATTTCCACGAACATTTGTAGTGTAAGTCACATGCTACGACTTTTGGCTACCAGTATTTTAGAACGGAAAATGTGACCTATTTTATCACGAGCCGTTAATTCCCAAATTGGCTCATCTGATCTCAGCAATCTGATCCTTTGTTAATATTAATATTTTGGATTACTTTACTGTTATTTTGATCAAATTTAACAAAATAAATCAATTTAAGCCATTATAATTGCATTCTATTTCACATTACACTACTTCATAAAAAATAAATATAATTATCTACTATATAAATATCAGTTTTAGCCAATCCGATTGCTGGGCTCGGTTGAGCCAATTTGGGAATTAACGGCTCGTTATTTTATCGGAGATATTTCATTAATTGAATAAGACCAAGCTATTTTTTCGAAAAAAAAAAAAAAAAAAAAAAAAAGTTTGCCAACAAGCATTGTATTTATCAGCAATATAACTTATACAACAAAAACTCATGGAGCAAGACAAATACTAATATATAAAATGTAAATCAGGAATAATCATTCAAATTTGGTGGAATTAGTAAAAAATTGCAAAAGAAGACAATTCCACATACAAAAGTTTCGACGCAAACGAATGTAAGAAGTTGTAAAGAACGCTGTGTATCTACAATTTCTGCTCACGTGCAAAGCTCTCTGGCAAGTCCGGACGGCCCACATTCGACAATGGTACTTTGCAGAAGTAACATGACTCATTATACGTTAAATGAATATGCAGCCATGCATCTAACTCACGGTGCAGCAAGGTACAACAGTTGAGAGTTGCGCAAATATATGCAGAATGCTGCACCAAATGGCGTTAACCTGAGGACCAAATGTTTGCACGAGTTTATCAACAACTGCGCCAAACTGGATCGGTTACCAGTACCTGTCATGGCAGAGCAGGCAACTGATCGACATAGAAGTTCCAATTGAGGAAGCTATTTTACAGCGTTCTGCATACGTTTGCGTAACTCTCCGACCACTGTCCCCTACACTGTAAAAAAAAAAAAAAAATGCAAATTTACAAAACTAGTTTTTGTAAAGCTTCAGCATTTTTTTTTTTTTTTTACTTACTAAAATTTTATCTGTACAATGTAAAAAAAAAGATGTAAATCTACAAAAATATTTTTTTTAAAGCTACAGAAATCAGTGTGCTTACTAAAATTTATTAGTAACTTGGGATAATTACATGAAATTTTTTTGTTGCAGTTACATAAAAAGTTGTAGTCAAATTCTTAGTAAAGCTTAGTACTCTTTTTTTTTTTTTTTACAATGTATCGCACCGTAAATTAGATGCATATCTCCACATTCATTTAACGTATAATAACTCATGTTACTTCTGTCGAGCCACATTGTTGAAAGACGAGCAGTTGGACTTGTCAGAGAGCGCAGAAATTATAAATAGTATACAGCTCCCTCTAGTACTTCATGCGTCCGTTTGCGCCCATATTTTTCTACGTGAAATTGTTTTCATTTGCTATTTTCTACCCCCCACCAAATTTTAACGATCAGTCCTGATACACCCATGTATATATAGTCTACTAGTAATCTCATTTTGAATTGTTGATTTTAATAGAATTTTTTCCAAGTGTTTTTCTGATGAGCATTTTAGCGACGGCGTGTATGTAAATAAATAAATAAAAAAAAAAAAATCAGAAAATCAAATTATTAATTTACTAATTTACAAATTATGAAATTTACCTAAACAGCGTAAAAGTTTTATTTGATTTGTGTTTTTCGGAAACAAAAAATTAATGACCATTCCTATGCTATACCATCACGAATCATATTTGATGGAATGATTTTACAAATCGACAGAAATTTTCAAGTTTCTGTTGTAGCTATATGGATTAAATTAAATGTATCTTAAATTTAAGGATATAGAAATGTCGTGCAAAATATGTTTTCGTCAGATGTGGAAATGTTTAAATTTATAGTTAGTTTATTATTGGACGTTTTAATTGTAATAACAGACCATGAGAAACAGAAATTTGGCCAGAATTTCCAGTGTGTTTCTTGATGTTATTTCACAGCACATATAGAATTTATGGGAACAAAAACTCGAAATCGGTTATATAATTTCAATGTGGAGTTGTTTCTTTGCATGTTCTTGCCTATACAGGCTTGTAGACATAAAAATACTCACACACGCCTGCCAAATTGTACTTGGCGGTACTTAACGATATTTAGATAAATTTGATCCGAAACTAAGTCATTATGTAAAAGGCAATTTTGCCGGTAATTGACAAGTTCAATGATATTTCATTTGAAAACCGATACTGATCAAAATCGGAAATTATTTCCCATATTCGAGACGCTTTCTATCTGTCATGGTTTTGTGCAAAAGTAACTTCATTCTTGTAACCAGGAGTGAATGTATTTACTATTTTACTGGATTACAATTTCGATTACATTGTTTTTACATACTTTTTGTTTCATATTTTATGAGTGTTATTTGGAATTATTCCAAAACATTAATTAACCTTATTTTTTTCAGTAATCGAAAAAATATATAATTGCCTTTTGTTCTTAGAATAGCTTATAATTATCAGTAAGTGCATGAATAAGCCCGATACCACATTTTTGTCGAATTTATCCACTTATTCTAAGAATACTCTACTTGTACATTATGGCATTCACTGGTCAAGTTTCGAGTCTATAAATCATAGTTTATGAACAATATCTAATTATGATTTCCAAACGCCGCCAACTGTATTCTTATTTTTTGAAATTTTTTTTAGAAGACATATTTAATATTCGACAATTTTAAGCCTAAATCAAAACACAATGTAAAATTTTGATTATAGTTAGCTGAAATAAACGTAGTATAAGAGAGGTTCGTGGAAACCTTCTACGAAAATGTTCAAGATAAAGTTGAACCATATGCACCTTGTTTTTTTTAATTATTTATTCATTAATTATATTAATTTTATTTTCTAGAGACATTACTGGGGTTTATTGATTATTTTTTAAATATTTAGCCCAGATCCATTTTAATGTGGTGCAGTCGGTGACGCTAGTTATTAATAGTATGAAGAATGACAAATTAACAAACTCTTTTAATTAATTATTCATTAATATGAGAGAAATCACCATTATATGCATCACTTCGAAACACACTATAATATTCAAACACTATTCATTCTATTTTCTACCTTGTGGATAGCATATCAGAAGCAACCCCAAAATGATATATCGTTTCGCCCTTAAACATGCCAAACCTATTAAACTGCTTTGCCTACAAACTTCCGCATACAGGCATCAGCGCCCGCTCTTAACTACAACTTCCACTTCCTCCGACTTCCGGAAATCCATTAATAAAAGAATATGGCTTCATTCCTCTACCGAAACGAAACTAAGGGAGCGAAGAAAATATATTAAAAGGATTCCAGACGGGACTTTCCCCCGCCCCAAAAATTTATGGGCGCGGAGCGTTTAATTAGTTTAATTAAGTAGCTATCGTAAAAGAGCCCGTTCTGAGAGCCAAAGGTGCTATCGACTAAGCCATAAACACTCTAATCATTATTTTGGTCTGCTTTATGAGTTATCGGGCAACACCAGTACCAGAGAAGCAGAAACTCTACCGTTTTATTTCAAGGCGTGGTATGATGATTAGGTGCTTTTTTTCTTCTTCTAACATTGCACGGCAAGACAATATTCTGTAAAGTAATTTCTGGGTCTTTAATATTCCCCAGTGTCGAGTCCAAAGGCTTTTTATTAAGTTTCGCGTATTTCGCAATTAGGGGGTCCTCGTTAAAGGGGATTGTTTTATGTTTTCCGTTGGGGGAAAACGTCTTTTCTGAATGTTAATGTCTGCGGAAATTAAAATGAACTTGAATTGCGAAATGCATAATGAGATAAGGAGGTGATGCGGGTTAGAAACTGAATAGGCAAGAGATGAGTGAATGCTACAGTAGAATATTAATGAAGTTATAAAATTGTAGAAACGGTCGCAGAAAGGGGGGAATTATAATCTAAATTCGGAGTTTTGGTAATTCATACAAATCCTATTTTGTGTGACCTGTGATAATATTAATCAAGTTATTATGACAAAAATGTTCTGAACACTAATTTTCTTGTAAATACGTCACTGGAACAAAGCAAAACTTTCCCATTTCATTAAGTAATGTATTGACGGAAAAAAATTGCATAAAAGGGATTAAAGATATTTACACGTCAGAGTGATATACCACTTAATGTCTCTTTTTGAGATACACTTAATGGATATTTTTCAATTTTTAAATTATCTTGATACTGAATAGTATATACACTGCAAATAGAGGCATCTTAAATTAAGACATATATGTGACTGAAAAGGAATTTAAGACACTTAAGTATCTGAATCTGAAAATTCAGTCATGATAGATGTCTTAATTTAAAACATATAAGTGTCTTACTATGATCATGGTGTAAACGAACTGAGAAATGTGTCTAAAAAATCTGTAAGTGTCTAATTTTAAGACACTTTGTAACTCCGCTCCGCATTCACCAGGGGGCACTCTCAGTTGCGCATGCGTCTTCCTTTCGAACTCGATGTTCGTTTGTAATTCAAACTGAATGTTTGTTTTTATGTACGCGTACATTTTAACTAATAATTTATTTTGACTTGATTGTTTTTTGCGGAATGTGAAGTTCCGGGATTTAATTTCTATCGACATAGTGGTACTCTGTATTAATATTTATCTATAACACTAATATAGTGTTCTTCATCTCGTCAAATTTGTAAAGAGAACTGTTGTCTGGCGGGCTATGTTTTCAGGATGGAAATTTTCCGTTCTTTTAACAGAGCTAGCCGGATGTGCAAGGGGATTTTATTTTTTAAATATCAAACTCTGCCTAACTAACGGATACTAACGTAGCCTCCAATCCGGACGTCCTCTGGGCGAATGTGCGTTTGGAATAATCAGACCTTTTTCCAGGTAAGTGGGGTCTTAACTATGTATTTAAAATTCTCTGTAAATGTTTTATCTTTAAATGGATCCCTCACACGAGTCTATAGCTTTATTTGTTCGTGAGTTATGCCAAAATATGTTCAAATCATTTTGCCTATGGTATTTCCATGTTAAAATTTTATTTTGCTAAAATTTAAATATCTACTATTCAAATCATCTGCAATCATGTTTCTGCATTATTTTCCATCCAATGTTATCCTTAAAATAAGTTTTGGCGTGTCTGCATGGTGCATTAGTGGTTACTGAATCTACTGAGATACACCATCCTAAGCCTTCTTTCTCTGTATACTCGCACGCCATTACTTTAAAAATAGCAGTGACAGCACCTGTTGATACGCTAATAATTTCTTAACTACCATCAAGACTATCTTAACAGTGTTTTTTTAGAGTAATTATTACACCGGAGTACCTTTTATATGGGTTTTATTTATGAATACAATATTTTTATAAGCATTTAATGCGACAGCATTTGTAACGTTCACATCGGTTTTACATTTCCCATAGGTTTAATATGTGATATGTACTGAAATTCCCAACTCTTTATAGTAAACATCCTTATTTAATTTTTATTTATTCTGTATGCTTTTATTTATTATGTATGCTTTTCATGTCTGATGACGTTTTCTTGCGTGTCATATTTTATACACCGCGATAAATTTTAAGTTATTTAAAAGAATATAGTTCGAAAATCCTTCCATTTACCCATATCATATATCCCGCATACATACAGCGAATTACTTGTGTTCATTTATTTATTTTAAACTGTTTTGACTGATAAAACTCATTAAATCCGGTCATGGAATCTGTTTTTTCCTTCTGCTATATACTTTTGTTGTTTCCGAGCATTTTAGAACTATTCTATTTGCTATACTGAAAGTAGTCAACTTCAGATGTTTTCATTTTCAAGCCCGGTGATTCACACCACAATTTGAAGACTCATCAGAAATCGTCTGAAATCTATAGACGTAGAAGCGGAGAAAATTTTGTTGGCGTCGCCAATAAATCTTTTTATTTAACAATTTAGAAAATGTTCTCGCCTTATCTCTGTATTAGTCATGATTATTTGTAGATTCTTAAATTCATGTAATTATGTGCTGTTAACATAATTGTAAAAATACGGTAAATATATACAGCTATATTTCATTTGAAATCAATTATAATATTGATTTTTTGATTATTTTTAGTAAAAAAGAAATCTGAAATTTAAAATGAATATCAGTAAAAAGATAGAATTTTATACTATATTTACTTGAGCATAACTACTAGATTTTGCACTTAAAGCTGAATTATTCTATATTTACCGAATCACAATGCAGAGTTGGGATTTTTCTAGAAGGACTTGATGAAAGCACGGGTAAACTTTGGCATGTCCCCCACCACCATCACCTACGATTTTTGCTGCCCCAAATTCGATATGCAATTTTTTTAAAGCTTATACGTTAAATATGTTTGGACATTGTATATTGGTTATAATCAGTATTTTGAACTTAAAAAGTAGAATAAGATTAAAAGTTAAGTACAAAAAATTTTTAATACAATAAAAACTCTTAATCGCGGGCACCTTCAGAACGCTGAATCTGTCTGCTATTCGATTGTGTTAGCTTTTATGAGGTTGTCTACATACAGTGAAACCTCCCTGTGCGACCACCTCCCTGAACGACCATTTTTTTCATGGAACGAAATTTATTCCCGTAGGCTCAATAATAATTTTACCTCTATTCAGAGACCACCCCAGTTGAACTCCCTCCATGAACGACTCATTTCTTTGAAGAAAATGAAACAAATTCCGTTTTTTCCGGGTGGCTTGAAAAAGGTTTTATTAGAATAATAATTCCGGAGAGCGCATTATTTATCAAACTTCTAAACTAAGTTTAGAATTTTTATTTATTCCGGTAACTTTTAAGTGTTTAAACCGCTTTGTTCCTTTTTAAGCAATGAATTTAACTCTGATGACAAATTAAGGATGACGGTCAATAAACTCCCCTGCCCTATTCTGTCAGGAAACGCTCAAAGGAACAGATAAAGTAATGAAATCGTCTTAATTTGTTCCAGACCAAAAAAAAAAAAAAAAAAAAAAAAGAATTTATTTACTGAATTTCGAAAGGACTTGGAAATAAAATTTATAGTAGATAAAACCATAAAAGCAAAGCAAACGTCAATGTATTCATTTTTTAAACTCTGCAGTAATTAACTTATGTAATTAACTTTTCTTTTGATACTTAAATTTTCATATGTTTTCTTAATTTCAAAAATATAATTTTAGTAACATTAATTGTTACATTTTTTCAACAATTAAAATCTAGATTTTAATATGACCTCCATTAACAGACCACCTTTCGGAGCGACCAATTTTTATTGGAACGGAAGTGGTCGCTTTAGGGAGGTTTTACTGTATATTGATAAAGGTGAGTGTTCGCTAAAGACAACTGTTCGTATGAAGGCTTTGCAGTAAAATCTCCATAATGGACACTCCTAAATAAAGGACGCCACTATTTAGGAAACACATTTTTTTATTGAAAATATGCAAAATTTTTATACACTTATACCTCAGAAAAGCAGACACCTCCGAACGTCGACAAATTCCACGGTTCCGAGGTACCCGCTATTGACAGGTTTTACTGTATTAAGACAAATAAATTTTGTTTTTAACCTTATTCTACTCTAGAAATTCATAATATTGGTTAATAATAAATATTGATTAATAAATATTACAATATAATACTCATATACTGTAAATTTGGGGTAATCCAGTGTTAGATTTTATTTAACACAGAAATAAAAATGCTTAAACTAATTTACTGGGAATATCTTATTTAAATGGGAAAAAATTGCACAACATAGCAGGGATGGGATTCATTCTGAAGAAGTGAATCATTTTTTAAAAATGGGAGTAATTTGTTACCATAAAGCAGAGCTGATTGCAGCATGGGCAAACTGGGCTGTTTCTATGGGCCTTTAGCTGTACGGGCCCCTAAATTTGGTACGAAATTTCCATAAAGCTGATATTTTAAATTTGGTTTGATCTTACACTTATTTTAATAAATATTTTGCACTTTTAGAACATGATTAGGCTAAAGAAAATGGTATATTTATCCAAATATGTATTTGACGGCATAGAATAGGTTTAATTTTTTTTTGTAACAGTATATGTAGGCAATGGGGGGAGGGGGTGAATGAATACTAGGTCTTTGGACTAGCAGCAATTTGAAGTTCTCACTAAAAGTAATAAACATTTTTGATGCCGTAGGGCATATATGATAACACATAAATACAATATAAAATATAGTTCAAACTATAATTGTTGAACGTCAAATTCACCTTGAAAAACATATAAAATACGATGTTACATTATGATTAAATTTACTTAAAAAGGTGCTAAAAATACATAACAGGTTTTCACAACATGAAAACGGCCAAAGATCTTAAAAACACCCGAGCGCTTTCAACTGCACCGAAAGAAAGCGCTCGGTGTGGAAGCGCTCGGGTGTTTTTAAGATCTTTGACCGTTTTCATGTTGTGAAAACCTGTTATGTATTTTTAGCACCTTTTTAAGTAAATTTAATCATAATGTAACATCGTATTTTACACATAAATACATATTTAGGTGAAAAAAAATATATATATATTATCCTATTCTAAAACTACAAAATACTGATTACAATCCTCATAAGGTCAAAACTGATTTAAAATATCAGCTTTATGAAAATTTCATACCCAATTTGGGGTACCCTAAAATCAGGGGGCAGAGAAGCATCCCAGTTTTCCCACGCTGCAATCAGCTCTGCTGTATGGTAACAAATTATTCCCATTTATAAAAAAGGATTCAATGTGGTCAAACATGGCTGCATATATGGCTTAGAAAGAAAAGTGGTCAAAGATGGCTTCATATTGGCTAGAAAAAAAAAAACGCTCAAAGATGGCCTCAATTAAGACATTTGAAGTGTCTGAAATTCAGACGTAAGAAGTGTCTGAAAAATTTAAGACACTTTAAAACGTCTTAAAATTGAACACTCTTCTTTCAGACACTTAAGTGTCTGAAATTCAGACGCAAGAAGTGTCTGAAAATTTTAAGACATTTTAAAACGTCTGAAAATTGAACACTGCGTTTCAGACACTTAAATGTCTGAATTTCAGACATTTTCATTTGCAGTGTAATTAGTACATTTATATTTGTACTTACTAAAATGCTTACTTTTTAAATACTTTCTTAAATTTTATATAGTCGTATGCATGTTACTAAATTCATACATATTTAATATGAGGAGCTCCTCGTAGAAGGGCATGTTTTATGTTTTCCATATATATGCACCGGAAAGATATACTTTTGGATATCCCCTTTTGAGATATACTTCATAGATATTTTGCTATTTTTAAATTATCTTTTCGGTGAATATTATATACATAATACATTTTATCTCTGTACTTATTTATATGCTTACATTCTTATTTACATTTTATATAGTTGTATGTATCTTACGAAATTCATATATACCCTCATAGCATGCATGGTCACAGTGACGTCGTTGTGACGTCACTGTGAGTCACTGTGGTCACGTCACATCTGTGACCGAAATGCCACCACTCAGTGATGTCACATTGTGAATGAGATGTGAACTTCTTAGAAAACTTTAAAAAATTACAAAAAATCTTCAAAACATGTTGTTACTGTAAAATTTTATTTTTCTGGCAATAAAAAAGAATTGTTATGTCACTGCATGTAAGGTAGGTCACGACACACTCACAAAAAAAAATTGTAAAAAATTGTAACCCATATTGTAAGTCACAGTGTGAGAAAAATATGAACTTGAAAAATCTTTGAAAATGAAGAGAAATGTTTTAAAAAGGCCCGCGTTACAGCGGCATAAGGAATGAAAATATATTAGTGGGTAGCAAGTAGTAAATTCAGACACGAAAAGATGGTGGGGCGGGGCATATAAAGGAAAATGCACGGTACAAGTATCAACAAACTAGATTTCCATGCTATATTTTATCAATTTGATATCTAAGAGTGTGAAAGTGTACTTTTTTCCTGATTTCAATTTTATCTAGTATTGCAATTTAATATAATAATCCTTCTCTTATTCTTATTATTATAAAAGTGTTTCTCGGAAAAATGGTACGTGCTGGAGCAATTTGGATAACATATTTAGAATTAGGAATATTAAATATATACACTTTACATATTTAGTTTGCAGGAAGGAAAATTTTTAATTTATTTTTACCGACCACTGGTATTCGAAACACTTTTGTGGCTTCAAACTAAAAAATTTCTATTAGAGTTAAGTCTGCAGCTTTTAATGAGCACGTAGAAAGAGTCTTCAGAGTTTAGTCATACATACATTTCTTGCTTTATAATTTGCATTCAAGTCATATTTTTTCCTGTTAGTGTACCTATTTTAAGTAACTATTTTTTAAAAAAATTCTACTTCTTTCAGACTTTTAAAATAAAATTAGCATTTTCCGAATAAATAAAAATAATACAAAATTTATGCAAAACCCATGATATAATTTATTATTCGTATTTCAAATTTGTGTTTTAGAGATATGACTCTAAAAAAAAAGTTATTTTACGAATTGTTTTATTTTACAGGAAATTAACATGAAAAGAATGACGATTGACAAAGAAATTTTTTTTATCCTCGATATTTATTTATATCTTTTTATTTTTTAGGAAGATATTTTGTATTTGTGTGAAACAATCTTTACTTAGAAAAAGGGAGGGGGGGGGGGTAAAACTGATAAAAAGAAAAGGTAAAATACATTGGGAAAATTCTTCAAATACAAAAATTTAAATACAGACAGTCTCATAAAATGATTGCACATATAAGTTCCATATCTGTTTATATAAAAGGAAATAAACTCACACCTGCCCCAAATCGTCTGCCTCGATACCGCAGGGTAAACAGAGAACTTTTTGTTCTAACAGATGCGGTAAGTTACTAGTCTAAAATGTAAGCTTTTGCGTGTGCTTTTTTTAATGGAAGAAAAAGACGTCGCCATTTTCGGATACACACGGATATTAATAATTAATTTATGGAGCTCAAAAAGTAAGTCTTATTTAATTTAAATTGTTTGTTCCTGTTGTGTATATTTGGTGAGATGAGTTAAATAGTTTTATATTATACCTATAGAAAGAGACTGTTCTGGGATTGTTTTTCAGATTAGAAATTAACATTATACTGAATGGGAAATGCCGTTTTACATACTATAGTAGTGAAACTTTTGAAAGACTTCTTTTCATTGCTAATAATATTTTAAATTATTATTTAAAATCCTAAATCTTCATATCAATGTTTTCAGATTTAACATTTGCCAAAATTATAAAATAATAGGAATTCCTTGTAACATATGGAGAGATTTTTGAGAAATTGTTAAATCTAATAATACATTTAATTCATCTATTGTACTTTGTTGTTGTTTAATAGTACAATTATAAATACTAATTATATAGTGTTTTTCAAATTGGTATATTTATTTTTTTAAATTGTATGTAAGCACGTTTTTGCTGTTCGTGATTTTAATCAAACATTTAATTGTAGACATTCAGAATCAGTTATTAAATTTTCTTCGATTGTAAACTCATTTTCTACATTTTCGATACACGTTCGATACTTCGCATTAAAAAATAAAATATGACAATTAAGCATTGAAATAAAGTGTTTTTCATGCCTGATAACAAGTTTATAGATTAAACTGCTTTACTATACTTTTTAAAATTTGATATTTATAATATTTATAAAAAAATATTTATAATTTATGATATTTATAAAAGTTGATATTGTACTGTTCATTAGCGATAATTGCTGGAAATGCATTTTTAATTATAATATGCGCTTTTATGATCCACTATATTTATGCATAGTATATGGTGTATATAAAAGCTATAATTCATATACAAGGCTACACAAAAGTATACGCAAGAGTTAAGGGGTATGGGCGCAAATTGCTAAAAGGTGTTTTTTAGATGAGTTATGGATTTTTATGTTGAACTGCATTTAATTTACTAAGAAATGTTTGTAGAATATGGATAAAATGATACACAGGGTCACGCAAGGAAATGGATATATGGCCGTCTATAAATTATAATTTCTGGAAATGTGATTTCAGCAGTTTTAAGAGTGTTTTAATTTGAATTAAATTTTAACTAAATAGTGGCGTGTAATAAAGATTCTAGGTAAACTACAGGGTTGTACAAAAGTATTCAAGTATGTTTTTATATATTAGTATAAATTTTTGAATGAGAATCTCAACCTGTTATGTATTTTCTTGCTAAACTAAATTTTCACATTATATACTAGTATATATCAACCTACAGATTAAATACAGGGCTATTCAAAAGAATTGGAAAACATATTTGGCTATGAACGGTAACTGCTGAAATCAGTTTTTCAAATGTTTTATGCGTTTTCTAAAATATTTGCTTAGTTATCTTATTTACGTTATTTCCTTAAATTCCGATGTCTAGTTAAAGCATTCAGGAAGCGTTGGAAAGTGCTTTATAATCTATGCTTAACGCATGATTTTTCTTACATGTTTTTTCTATTTCCCAGATCAGCCATTTCCTATAAATCATACCAAATCTATTTAGCTCATATTAACAAAATACAATATACACGGGAATAAAAAATTTAAATAAATACGGCTTATCTTATTCTTCTTTAAATAGGAAATGTATTAATATCCGTTAGACTCCATGTTCGTATTCAATAAAATAATAACAAATCACAACACACAAAACATTCTTAATATAAAGCTTGAACTCAAGATCAAGCTTAGAACTTAATAAAAAAGGATGCCAGTTGATAAGCATTGTTTTTTCAGTGTAAAAATTCAAAGTATTTTAGAAGAATAGGACTCCAAAATAGCGATACATTGCTAAAAAGTACGGTAAAAAGATAATATTGTATATTTCAAACAAAACTTTATTTTAAAATTCATCACAGTGTTTATAACAAGAATCATCACAGTATTAATGCTTGGAAATTTTTCCAGAGAGAAACATTCGCCTTGCAAACAATATTTCAAATGGAAATCAAATTTCAAATTGATTGCTTAAAAGGCGCAAAAGCCAACATAGTGAAAAAAATTCCATAACGGTACTTGAATCCGGGCCATCAGTATAGCGCACTGACATTCTACTGACTAAACCACATGGAACGAGACCCAGCCTGGAAAATTTCTTACTAGTACATGTTGGCAAGGCTACAAACGCAGCACAAGATGGAATATTTATCATGAGCCACCGACATGGGGCCAACACGAAACTTAATTAAATCCAGCAGCGATTCAAACTATATGAATACTTGGAAATTTTTCCAGAGAGAAACATTCGCCTTGCATACAATATTTCAAATGAAAATCAAATTTCAAATTAAAATTGCATTTTAAGCAATTAATTTGAAATTTGATTTTTATTTGAAATATTGTATGCAAGGCGAATGGTTCTCTATGGAAAAATTTCCAAGTATTTATATAGTTTGAATCGATGCTGGATTTAATTAAGTTTCGTGTTTACCCGATGTTGGCGGCTCACGATAAATATTCCATCTTGTGCTGCGTTTGTAGCCTTGCCAACATGTACTAGTAAGAAATTTTCCAGGCTGGGTCTCATTCCATGTGGTTTAGTCGGTAGAATGTCAGTGCGCTACACTGATGGCCCGGATTCGAGTCCCGGCTTGGAATCTTTTTCTCTATGTTGGCCTTTGCCCTTTTAAGCAATTAATTTGAAATTTGATTTTCATTTGAAATCATCACATTGTTTATGACAAGTTCGTCACAAATGACACATATTTCACAAATTAGTCACAGTGTGACGTCAAAGCATTGACGCTGTCGTCACAGGTTAGTCACAAAGTTAATGCCAAAATAGTCACAAATGACACACTTTTCACAAATTTGTCACACCGTGACTTCACAGAGTGGTCACAATGTGACGTCACAAACGACCTCTAAAACGGCCATAACGACCTCACATTCTAGTCACTATGACGTCACATCGACGTCACGTGACGTCACATCGACGGTCACAAAATCACAGTGTGACTTCACAACGACGTCGCCGTGACGTCACCATGCCTTACGGGTACTTACTTTGAGGAATCCTCGTTAAATGGACATGTTTTATATTTTACGTTGGGGAGCGATATTTACGTAGCAGACAGATATATTTTTAGACATATCCTTTTGAGGTATACTTAATAAATATTTTGTAATTTTTAAATTATCTTTACGTAGAATATTTTATAAATAAAACGTTTTACCTCTGTACTTATTTATATGCTTACTTACATTTCATACAGTTGTAGGTATTTTACGAAATTCATATATATTTACTATGACGGCTCCTCGTTAAAGGGCACGTTTTATGTTTTCCGTTGGGTAGCGATATATATGCACCAGAAATATATCCTTTTCGATATCCCCTTTAGAGATATACTTAATAGAAATTTTATGATATTTAAAATATCTTTACACTGAATAACATATACAAAATACATTTTATCTATGTACTTATTTATGTGCTTAGTTCATACATACTGACTTACATTTTATATAGTTGTATGTATCTTACAAAATTTAAATATACATACTTACTAAGAGCGTCCCTCTTGAAAGAGGCATGTTTTATGTTTTCCGTTGGGGAGATCATTTCTGAATGTTACAGTCTGCAGAAATTAAAATAAACTGGAATTTGGAATTGCATAATGATATTATGATCTGACGCGGTTTGTGAACTGAGTAAGCGAATGCTACAGTAAAATTCTAATTAAGTTGTAAAATTGCTGAAACTGTCGCAGAAGTAAGACTAAAATGTAGACATGGAGTTTTGTGAATGTATGCTAATTTTATTTTCTGTCATCTATGGTAATAATAATAATGCTATTGAGAGAGAAATGTTTAGAACGGTAATATAATAGTCATTTAATATCATTGGAAGAAGTCTGAGAATTTCATTTCAGATTGCTTTCACCTCCTTATTGTAATAAATTGAAGAACATTTTCACAAACATTAAATACTGCATTTCATTTTGTACATGGAATATATATTTTATCTTGAAACGTGAAGGACAGGCATCTTTCTTTTTTAACAGTGCGCATTAAAAATTTAATAAGTAAGGAATGGGTGAATTATATAGTAAAATATTTATGAAGTTATACAAATCGTAGAACTGGTCACATAAAGGGAAATGTAGAGAATGAACTGCACTTTCTTTCATCTCCTAAGAATAATAGCCCAGTGGTTAGGGGGTTGAATTCGGAAATAATTAGGGGAAAGCTGGAAATTGTTTTAACTTCTTCAATTTAGAACTAGAATGAATATGCTACGTTTTCCCCCACGTATTATGTGAGCGTTAGGAATTATACATTGATTTATAGTAAAAAATCTCTAACTTTTTCAAAAACATTGTCAATACAAATGATGTAGAGCTTAAAATTCTGAATAAAATGAGTACCTACACTTAATACTTTTGTTGAATATTAAGGTCACAATTTTACTTTAAAGTTTTAGCCCCGTGGTCAGAGGGTTGAACTCAGAATTAATTAGAGGAAAACTGGAAATCGTTTTAATCTCTTCAGATTAGGTCTAAAATGAATATTCTATGTTTTCCACTTCGTACCAAGTGAGCGTTAGGAAATATGTACGTATTTATATTGGAAAAACATGTTTTTCCTTAATATTTTTAACAATATCTCAAAATAGTTAATTCTATCAAAACCATTGTCAATACAAATGTTGTAGAGCTTAAAATTCTGAATAAAATGAGTACCCACATTAGTATTTTTGTTCAAAATTAAGGTCGCAATTCTAATTTCAAAATTTTGCCTTAATCGCTAATCAAGAGCTTCAAGATAGGAGAGACCAGATTACCTTAACAATATCTCAAAGCAGCTAACTGCAGAAAGAATTGCCAATACAGATGTTGTAGAGCATAAAATTCTGAATAAAATGAATACTTACATTAATATTTTTGTTCAAAATTAAGGTCGCAATTTCAGATATTGTTACAAATATTAAAGAAAAACGTGTTTTTCGAATGTAAATGTGCACATATTTCCTAATGCTCACTTAGTACGAAGAGGAAAACATAGAATATTCATTTTAGACCTAATCTGAAGGGATTAAAACGATTTCCAGTTTTCCGCTAATTAATTCTGAGTCAACCCTCTGACCACGGGGCTAAAACTTTAAAGTATAATTGTGACCTTAATATCCAACAAAAGTATTAAGTGTAAGCACTCATTTTATTCAGAATTTTAAGCTCTACAACATTTGTATTGACAATGTTTTTGAAAAAGCTAGTGATTTCGAGATAGTGGTATGGTATTTAAAAAAACGTGTTTTTTTACTATTAATCAATGTATAAATCCTAACGCTCACCTAATACGAGGGGGAAAACGTAGCATATTCATTCTAGGCATAAACTGAAGGGATTAAAACAATTTCCAGCTTTTCCCTAATTATTTCCGAATTGGGCCTTTTTTTTGCTCCCCTTTCACTGGGCTATAAACTAAAATGCAGTTTTTTTTTATAAACTTAATTTTTAATTTATATAATTTAACTGCTAATTTCACATTTTATGCGTCAATATATTAAGTTTTAATAATCAGTAATTTAAATTCTCCAAAAATGAAGAATATTATTTTCAAATGCCTTTTCAAGAAATTTTATATTTAAACTCAGACATTTTTTAATATTTAAATAAAAACTTTTTATAACATTATGATATTCGATTACAAAGAATTTTTTTCTCATATTTAAAAAAAAAAAAAAAAACATTGAATAAGAAATGGGGAACAGTTTGTGATAATTTTCAACTTATCACTTTCTATGTTGTAACCTAGATTCACAGAATTGTAATTGAATGCTAATATTGATTTTTATAATAATTTTAAACGAAACCCACACATAAATCTATCAGTTTCTAAACTAGATGATGTGAAAGCAAAATTATTTCGGAAGCTTTTTCATTTCGCAAGATTAAATTAAAAGGTGAGTTTTCATTAACAAGATTTCAAGCAAATATTGCCGAACAAAAGTGTCGATCTTTGCAATTCTTTATATATGATATGTTTAACAATGCCTTTATTCAATTTTTAATGAAATTGAAAAGGGATAAATTTTATTTCATTTTAACAAAATATTGCGTTGTAGACCTAATATATTTTTAAACATTGAAATGTAGCATAATATATTTTTTTGGACTAATTAAGTATTTGGTATTCAGAATAACATTTTATTGTGATAAACAATCAACACATATGACAGATTTGACTATTAAAAAGAACACAGTTTATATGAAAAAGTGTACTTTTTTTACAATTTTTTTCCGTAATATCTACATATACTTTACAATAGGTTCATTATATAAACGATAAAATGGTGATTATTAAACGTGAAATACGTGGGATTACTTTCTATACATCGATTTTCGAAGCAAAACAATTTAAACTATCCATTTACATTTTGTTAACGGATTAGCTAAATTTTAATTAAAAGCTAATATTTATTTTGCTAGTTATTTTAAACAAATCCCATCCCACACATAACATTCTGCTTAGTTTCCACAACTAGATGGCACGATAGCAATATTATTTCTAAAGTTGTTAATCTTTCAAAATTTAATTGAAGAAAGAGAATTTCATTAAAAAGATAGCAGGCAAAAATTGTACAAATAACATTTAATTTTGTAATATTTGCCTATTGATGTATTAAAAGATTTCTTTAATCATTTTTTATTGCAATTTTTTAAAGACGTAAAACTGAGTTATGAAGTAAATCTAGTTTTAAGCATTGAACATTTTTAGTGTGTACGTTATTTAGATTAATTAATGTATGTGTGCTTGTGTTGTGATGCTTATTGCGGCTTATTATTTGAGGGTCTCACAACCATAGTACACCAAGTCCATTTTGAAAAAATAAATGGAGGTAGTGCATTTAGAAGTTGCATAAAATCTGTTTTATCTACTCCCACAGTGAACCAAACCTGTTTTCACATACTTTCTCAAATATGGCATCGGTTTACAGACTTGGTTCACTGCGGGAGTGAATAAATCAGATTCTGTGCTCCTTCTAAATGGACTACCTCCATTTTTTTTTTCAAAATGGACTTGGTCTACTATGGTTGAGAGCCCTTCATTTGTGAAAGGGAAATATGCCGATGGGAATGCCCTCCATGTGGTCTTTCGCGCTCTTCTCCCCCCCCCCCCAAAAAAAAAGATAGAAACTTCTATTGTACTCGCCAGTAGTATGTACTTGACGCTCCACATGTTGGACTGGGTTATCAGTTCATAAGGTATCATCGAATGCATGAGCACCTTGTTTTCACAGAATTTTTTGTGATGTCATTATATTTCGTATAAACATGTCGCACATGTCGCAACATTTTTATTCCGATATTTTTTATTTTTCGCAAAATTATTATCGTCAAGCCGACTTCAGTTAGGACAGTGGTTCCCAACATTTTATCGGCCACGCCCCACCAAAGCATCCGTAAAATCACTATGTCCCCCCCCTCCGTAATCTGTAAATTATGTTTCTTATTATTTAAAAAGTGAACTCTATTCACACGGTGGGAGTGTAATAGTGCCTTAACAGAAACTATTCATTTCACATTTTTTAACTTGTCAAACAGGAAAATCGTTTACCACAAATCTGTTTTTAACATAATTTTAAAAATGCAATGAGATTATACATCTTTGCCTATATCCCAAAACGAGATTTGTTGTACTTTTTCACTTGTTTCCAACTCAATGTTAAAGAAAAGTGTTATACAGTCTGCATTTTTATATTTACAAAATATCTTAAAAACACACTTGTATTTAATGTTAAAACTGATAAATTCATACATTTTATAATGCATTCTTGTAACTTATAAAGAGTTAGTGGAAAATCTCTGGACACCGACTTTTCTTTCTATGGATACACAATACATAAGAAGTATTTCAAGATTATAACCTTTATCAAATTTAAGTATCATTTAAGTAGCCATTATTCAGTATAACACATTCTCTCTATTTTCCGTTTTCCAATATTGTTAATTGTCTTCGCGAATAGAAGTAGAAAACTCATTCAATAAATAATGGAAAAAGTTACAAAAATCTCCACCAGAAAAATTATAGTGAGTTTTAATACTTTTATAGATATAAAAATAATTTAAAACGTTATTCGCATAAATATTCCGGTGTAAAGTCTATTTTAAAATTTTGATAGGGAACATTCTAAAAATTCAATTTTGCTCGTATTCCATTTATTTTTAGCCAACAACATTACTTTCCCCCCAAAAAGACAAAAGAAACTGATAGCGAATGAGTAAGTAAGAAATTTGGAATTGCCCCCCTAGAAGATCAAATTGCCCCCCGGTGGGGCGTACGTCCCACGTTGGGAACCACCAAGTTAGGTTGAAACACTCTGTATCTGTGACTAAATAAGTGGTATGCGGCCTCTTGTTCTATAGCAATTTTTCATCCTATTGATGCATAGTATCACCCCTCTGAATTCGTTGTCGAATTTAGTAACACCCCGAATATCCGTTGCATTTACCTTGGTGATCGTACATGGACACGCAACTTGTAGCTCATATAAATATTTTAACCCGTTGGGGACGAGCGGCACGTATACGTGCCGCATGAAGCGGTCAGAATCCTTGTTTTTTCTCACCAGTAAAATTTTACTATAAAATTTGCCTTATTTAATCAGCGCATTTTCTCGATTCAAGAAGACAAATTTCTGTTTTTAAAAAACGGTGACAAAAGATTAAAATTTTCGTAAAAGGCTCCCGTCCCGAAGGGGTTAAACTGACATTAAAAACATACCTTACATAAATCACGCTGAGTCATTTAAAAATGTACTTTAAAACGATAAAAAAAAGGTATTTTTCAGCGTTTATTTTGTAATTATGGAATGATATTTAGTAACAAGTCTGAAATCGTACGTCAAACGTGGCAAATGATCGCACCGTATGGTGCGTTCGTACTATAACTAGTTTTAGAAATAATCAGATTTTGGTGTAATAGCTGTTGCACTTCTACGCAAAAATGCATGAATAAAAACTAGACGATTAATTTAACTTTTATTAAATATTATTGAAATATTTTAAGCTTCTAAATTTCGTACGTATTCAATTTTTACACCGTCGAATAGGAAAGAAATTGTACTTCCAAATGCAATTTTTTTGAAAACGGTATCGCAATTTATTTGAAACTGTATCTTAGTTTACTCAATTTTTATTGTTTTTAAATTAATTTTCAAGCATGAATTTTTCTTTCAAATTTACCTATATCGCACGCAGACGATGGCGACCTATAAATCCATTTTCGCTTAAATTGATATAAATAGTTCAGCATTTCTTTCCGTATTATATTCCATTACAAAATTAAAACTTCACAAAGCAATAAATAAAATACAAAATATAAATAAAGCGCAAATTTAAGTCATGTAATCGAGCTACGCTTTTAAACCACTGAAATTACCAAAAAGGCTGTTGTAAATAACAATCTTTGGCAATTTCTTTTTCTTTGGCTGTTAAACACCTGGCACGAGGCCAATTAGAAAACATAACTTTTTATGAATTTCAAAACTTAGTCTGAATGCATAATTGCTATTTTTCATTTAAAAATGATTTTTGGTATTCTTAGTAGGCATTCTAATAAAATATATTAAATTTAAAAAATCTACTATAGTTTTCAAATAAAAAATGATGATTTTACTATATTCTGTAACCCGGGTTCATCCCCTTCTAGTTTTCTTTAAAATAAACAACTTGGAGTTTCTTCGTCAAACGTGGTAAATGAAGTGCGTTCGTTCTATAACTAGTTTTATAAATATTTTTTGCACTGCATATTGTACTGAATGTATATTTTAGTGCACTTCATAAGTGCATATCAATTTCATTCTGTTCGAAAGGCTATAACATCATTAAAATGCACTTGAAATAATTTTTTCCAATTGACCTTAATGTAACGGAAATTTTTTGACTGTCCCTGTAATAAAACTATACATCCGATTTTCATAAAATTTGAAATAACTCGACGAAATTTTGCAGCAATTATATATTTAAAATCAGACCATTCGGAAGGCTGTAACATCATTAAAATGCACTTGTAATAATTTTTTCCCATTGGCCGTAATGTAACGGAAAACTTTAGACTGTCCCTGTAATTAAACTATACACCCGATTTTCATAAAATTTGAAATGACTCGACAAAATTTTGCAACAATTATATATTTAAAATTTCAGACCATTCGGTTGGGTAGTTTTTGCTCTATTATATGCGGACGGACGGACAGACAGACGGACTAAACAACGATTATAGGTGCTACGTATTTATATAATTACGAACGCACCAAAAAAGAAACGCTTTTTCACAGATTAATTTCAATATGCTTTTTTCTTTTTCTGAAACGTACAATTCTTTATGCTTTACAAACCGAGAAGCATTCACTAGGATGGAACACGATGTTTGAAATAAAGAATTATATCTTAATGAAATCTTTAGGAATTTTCTAAAAAATCTATTTTTGAAGACTCTATTTACCAGCAACGCACCAGCAAAAAAAAAAAAAAAAAAAAAAAACGATTTTTCCAAACAGTTTATGGAAAGTTAACATTTAAGCATATTAGTGAATGAGATATCTTTCAGTTGTTTTTTAGAAATGTCTTTTGGGATTTTTTTTTTTTTTTTTTTTTTTTTACTTTAAAAATTAGTGACCCACTACATGGCCAACTATAGATATATTTACCATTTATAAAGAAACGATGCCTTAATTTACGCGTAGTATTTTATTTAAAGCAAAAAATAAATGCTTTTTCGCAGATTAATTTTAATATGTCTTTTTCCTGAAACGTACAATTATTTATGCTTTACCAACCGAAAAAAACATTCACTACACTGTTAAAAAGTTTGCAGTATTTTGGCAGATCATTCGACCGTTTTTTGAAAAAAAACGGTTTCATGACCATAATTTAACTATATTCTGACCATAAAATGGCCAATAATATGGTCAAAATAGTTTTAAATTCACGGTTGTGTAACCGTTTTCGGAAAAAAACGGTCAAATGACCTGCCAGAATGCTGCAAATTTTTAACAGTGTAGGATGGAACGCAATGTTTGAAATAAAAAATTATCTCTTAATGAAATCTTTAGGAATTTACTAAAAAAATCTGTTTTTGAAAACACTGTATTTACCAGCAATGTACCAGCAGAAAAAAACTATTGTTCCAAACGGTTTAGGAAAGTTTACATTTAAGCATGTTAGTCAATGAGATTTCTTTAAGTCGTTTTTTAGAAATGTATTTTGGGCATGTTTTCAAACTTTAAAAATTAGTGACCCACTACTAGTACATGGCCCACTATATGTATATTTAGCATTTATAAAGAAACCTTTACCTTATTTTACAGTGTAGTATTTTCTTTACAGTAAAAAAGAAACTCTTTTTCGCGGATTAATTCCAATATGTCTTTTTCCTGAAACGTACAATTCTTTATGCGTTACCAACCGAGAAGCATTCACTAGGATAAAACGAATTGAGTGATTTAATGCCAGAAAGAGGAATAGCACTAACACATTTTTTTTCCTATTCATCCATTTAAATTCTCTTGAAATTCGATTTTCCGCGTGCCATGTACATATTGAAATAAATTGAGTAAATTTTTCATGTGCTCTAAACTGTATTTTGTATATTGTTTCCGAGACATGATTAAGGAATGGTACTCTACGAATCGTATTTAATGTAAGTCATTTTTTAATTAAATGCTTGTGTATAATATCAAGTACATTTTATTAACTTACATCGAGATACAATTTTTAGTGTCTCCATGTATACTACGAACTGAACATGTTATATACCATCAAATGACATACGCACACTTCATTTTCATTTTAATAATTAATACAGTGGTATAGCATATTCACTTGACGACCGTCTTTACTTGACAATTATAAATATTTTAAACTGACATTAAAAAACATATATACTTTACATAAATTGCGCTGTGCAGTTCAAACACTTGCTTTAAAATTATAAAGATGCGTATTTTTCAAAAAAGTTACGAGATTGAATAAAGATTTGCTGAAAGAAAAATTTCTTTTCTTGCCCGTAACTTTCGGAAACATGCTGGAAAATTGCATCCGAAAAACCGTGTTTATAAAACTGTTTAACACACCGCAAAATCTACTCATTTCCGAAAATTGCGTGCAGACACAGAAAGATTTTTTCTCCAATATTTGTTAAAATCTCAAAAATCTATTGGTTTTAGAGGCATGTAAAGCTAAAGAGAAACTTTTCGGGAATATGGTAAGAGGTTACGTTACATTTTCGAAAACCTTAAAAAGCATAAGAGCTACATAAGGAAAGATTTGTCTTTTTTTACGGTGTAGTATTTTCTTTAAAGTAAAAATGAAACGCTTTTTCGCAGATTAATTTTAATATCATTTTCCTGAAACGTACAATTCTTTATGCTTTAGCAACCTAGAAGCATTCACTAGGATTGGACACATTGAGTGATTTAATGCTAAAATATGCCTAACACATTATTGTTTTATTCATCCATTTAAATTGTTTTGAAATCTAATTTTTGGCGTGTCAAAAAGTACATATTTAAATAAATTGTTAAATTTTTCTTACGCGCTAGATTGTTGTTCATGTATTGATACTGAGTTGCAGTTAAAACTGTATTATTATTATTATTATTATTTTATTTTGTTATAAAATTAAATCAGATTTAATGTTTTGTGCTGTAAACTACCATTTTCCCTAATTGAAAACTTTACTTTCATAAGTAAATTTCTTATCAAATGTTAATGAAATTTTGATATAAGTAATAAAAAGACTTCATTTGCTACGTGTGATATCATCACATAAAAATTATTATCAAACATTTTTCTTATTAAAAACGATACATTTATATTTATTTATGTTGCGACGTTTTATATGGGTATATTTTGCTTTACATATTATACGCCTTACTAAAAACACTTTATTACTTTTATTTTAAGTTTTGTACGCAGTCAGTCTTCTCTAGTATGGTATGTTCCAATTAATACAATTTATTAATAATATAGAAATTAATGTTGAGAATTTAGGTAAAGTAAAATGACATTGTTTCCAAATCGTAACAGATATTGGAGTAAATTGGGATATTATATAATTATATTAATAATATTATTTGGGATATTATATAATTATATATTAATATATTAGAAAATCGTTTACTAAATCATCTAATATTCAAATATCCCTGTGAAATACTTATGGATACATATAGATGTATATATAGTATAAATCAGCTGGTGCAATGAGCTAACTATAATGCTACATAAGACATAAGTAACGGGCCTGGCAATACCACTACTTGAAAGATCCGTCATAACTCGGATTTAAAGTTGAAGCACCTTTATTTAAACTAACTGTGCATGTGTGTAGCGAAGTCTCTTCTCTAATTTTGCCTAGATTACATGGCGAATAAGCTAGATCATTTTCTAATTCATTAACAGATTCTAAAAAATGTTAAACATTCAACTTACATAAAGTTTTTCGATAGTCCAAGTCAATAGCAATCTTTACCAAGTAAATGTGTTACATTGAGCTGCAAAGTAAATATTACTCAAATCTTCAGTGCAATCTAATTATTAACAACCCGTGGTAGTTAGAAAACTTTTATTTTCTCAATCTGTAATTCCAAATGTCTTACCAACCGGAAACCGCTTATAGCAAAAGTTCTGAATTCGATGCCACGAGCCGAAAATTATTGCTTTTATCTGCCTACGCAGGCCTCGTACTCCAGAGTGGTAGGATTCGACCCAAATACGACGACACAGCATTTGGCTTGATCTTTTATACACTGTAGATTGAGAGACGCAGGCTAATTTGCATAAAATTACAGCGAAAACCCGAAACCGTAGATTCCAAAAGATCCAAACACTCCACGGAAAATTAGAGTAAAAGAAAGTACAGATGTCTCTGTAAACGCACATAGTTAAGTGTTTGATGTCACGTTCACATACAAAATACTAGAGACTCTTTATAAGGGAGTTGCTAGTTCACTACACATAACAGACATTTCCTCATGTAAATGTAGTTATTATTAAAAATTATTCTAATTCTTAAATTAAATTCCCTTTAATATGGACATACTTAAAAATTATGTTTTATATTTTTCAAACATTTATACATAGTAAACTTAATTTTTCCATCATGTTTTTCATTGAAAAGAATCAGCGAGTTTCAATTTAGACTCCGAAGTGTTCACACCGATTTTCAACGTTCTCTGGAAGTCAGAAATATCAAGAGAATTACACTTCAGCACTACCCTTAAATTTCTTCTCAGCCCAGGAATTCGAGATTAGTGTTATTCTTTCCGCATACATACTCCTGGGAATTCTTGGCTCATTTTGCAAGGTACCTGTTCGAGAAACATAATTTGCTGCCGGCTTTCCGAAGCTGTAGAATACTAATCCCGTTTCACAGCATTCACGTCTTTCCTTGCTGTTTTTATAAGAATTTTTCTCTCTTTCTTATCTTGATTTTATATAGCAAACAAGAATCTTTAAAAAAATTTTCGCAATTCGCAGATATTTTTCAGTTGAAGAAAAACAAGAAAGAAAAATCATTCATCAAGCATAGATTATGAAACACTTTTCAACACATTCAAAATAATGTAACAAGACAGCACCATTTAAAAAATTAAAATATTACGTCTAATTCAACCACATGGAAACGCATAACACATTTCAAAAACCAATATTAGCTGTACCCATCTACAATCGGAAAATTAACCGAATTGTTTTAGCAGCCCTGTATAGGATATATAGATTTGCTGCTATTAACTACATGCATGCCAAAATTTAGTTCACTTAAGAGATACATATACTTCAGTTGAAAATTTCCCTTCAGTAATTTCCTCTAATAAGGAGAATGGTACGTGAATACTTTTGTTTAGCCCTGTATATGAGGTATAGTTATATATGATGAGTAACATACAAAAAATTAATAAAATGTACCGAATTTTAAACCGTACACTCCAGCAATTATTATTCAAAGACAGTACTGTAACTGATTTCTTTTATGTATCCCTGTAAGTGAATAAAAAAATGCCACGAATGCCCTGTTCTAAAGGGATCGTAGTGAAATTCAGTGATTTAAATGTTTCAATACATTTGAAATAGCGTAATGTCATTAAAATACTCTCGATTTTTCTCCATATACCATAATGTAATAGAATACTTTTGAGTGCCCCTTTAATTGAACTATTAATCCTACATCCTTCATATATAATACCAAACATGCTTTGGTGACCCTAAATAACCTTCAGCAATTTCATGAAAATCTGAGTATATTTACGGGAGTTAGAGCGTGGACAGACGGACAGACGGGCAGACAAACCGAATGCATAAGCACTTTTCAACTTTGTTGGTAAGTGTTAAAAATGTATACAGCAAACTTTCGCACTTTTATTGTGTCTTTCTTATTATCAACTTGTAACTTTTCCCCTAAAAAAACTCGTTATTTACAAGAGTTTTTTTTTTTTTTATAAATTATTAAAATTTTTTGGAAAGCTTAAGTATTGAAATAAAATAAAATATTTATTTATTTATTTATTTTAAACTATTTTTGATTTTTATAAGTAATCACAAATTAATTAATTTATATATTTATTTGATTACATGTTCATATTCATTTTTCAGAAACATTGATTCAGTATATAGAATATTTTGCAATACTTTTCTATTCGCAATAACATAATTAATAATACAAGTCTTAAAATCTATGTTTTATACTTTTGAAACATTTATACCTATTAGATGCAACGTATCCGTATTGTTTTCTATTGAAAAGAATCAGCGAGTTTCAATTTAGACTCCGAAGTGTTCACACTGATTTTCAACGTTCTTTGGAAGTCAGAAATATCAAGAGAATTACACTTCAACACTATCCTTAAATTTTTCTTTAACCCAGGAAGTCGAGATTAGTGTTATTCTTCCCATGTACATACTCCGGGGAATTCTTGGTTCAATTTGCGAGATACCTGTTCGAGAAACCCCAATTTGTTCCTTATTTTCCGAGGTGGTGGAAAACTAACCCCGCTTCACAGTATTCACATCTTTCCTTGCTGCTTTTATATGAATTTTTCTCTCTTTCTTATCTTGATTTTATATATCAAATAAGAATCTCTGAAAAACTTTCATAGTTTCGGATATTTTTCAGTTGAATAAAAAAATGTACACAGCAAACATATGTAGTTTTCCTTTGTGTCTTTTCCTTTAATAACTTGTAGGTTTACGCCTAAAAAAACTCGTTATTTACAAGATTTTTTTTTAAAAGAAATTATAATTTTTTTTGGTAAAGCCGAAGTGCACAAATAAAATAAATAATATTTCTATTTATTTATTTCTAGAAGTAAACACAAATTAATTAATTTATCAATTTATTTGATTACACGTTCAGATTCATTTTTTTAAAATGTTGTTTCAGTATACAGAATGTAAGTATATTTTCTACCAATCTTTTATTAGCAATAACATAATTAATAAATAAATTAAATTTAAAAAAATCAAAAAACCCGACTGCGTAAATCGCGAACTAATTAATTATTTCTCATCAATATGAAACTATTTTTTATATTACTTACCTTTTTATTATTTACTTGTATTGATGACTTTTAAGTTGTGTTTAATTATTAGTTCCTATCTACAAACACTGTTTTCATGAGGCGTATAGATGTCTATTATGAAGGTTAGAGTTACAGTAAAGTTAGAGATCCAAAGTACACAACTTCCAGGTTGTGTAATATTTAAACGGAGCTTCTGACTGCAAAATTGTCAATGAAACATCGTCTTAATTTTGAAAGACCTATCCAATGATATGCCTCTAAATAGGATACGTAAAAATTTGTTTTCGTCTCTACCACTATTTTATATTTTACGGCCGCCATTTTTAATTTATAAAAACAAAACCTATCCTATAACCTTCGGACGGTTAAGACGAATCGATAGAGACCTCATTCATTAAAATCCATCCAGCCGTTGGGATGTTTCGAGGGTATAAAGAAATCCACATACACAGATACGCGTGAAACACATAACCCTTCTTTTCATTCGGGTAATAAAAGAAATCTTAAAAACTATGTTTTATACTTTTGAAACATTTATACTTATTAGATGTAACTTATCCATAATGTTTTTTCATTGGAAACAATCAGCGAGTTTCAATTTAGACTCCTAAGTGTTCACACCGATTTACCAACATCCTTTAGAAGTCAGAAATAACAAGAGAATTACACTTCAACGCTATTTTTTCAATTCCTACTATTAGTTCACACTCTCCCTATATTTATTTATATATTTATTTATTTATATATTTATATATTTATATATCTTGTTCAAATTTTCAATCGTTAATAAAATACTCATTATTCATCCTGTCAAGTTGAAATAATTTTTTTTAACTTGCACTGGATGACAATTTATGTTAATACAGTTTTTTCAAATATTAATTAATTAATTAAATTTTAATTAATTAATTTTAGATTTTCATGGGAAACAAAATGGCGGCCATTGGTTATAGAATATCAATGAAAGTATTTTCAATGAGGGGTTACCATAGGGGGGAACCTGTTCTGTCGCCAAATACCGCCAAGTTTGTCTCCAACTTGGCGGCCAAAATGAGTCACCAAAAGCAACGCCAACTTGGCGATATCTCTAATATTTCGCCAAATTCCCATAGAGTTCCATTGTAAACCTACTTGCTTATAGAAAATCAACAAATTGAGATATTTTAATGCAACAAAAACTAATATTAGCTTAAGGGATTATATTAATTTTTTCTTTGATGACCTAAGTAAGAATTGACTTTATAAACAAAATTTTTATATTACTTGTTAAATTTCTTCTCAGTCCAAAAAGGGGAGAATGTGTTAGTCCTCCCGCGTACATACTCCTGAACTCTTGTTTCAATTTGCAAGGAGACTGTTCGAGAAACACACTTCGTTCCTTACTTTTCCAAAGTCGTGGAAAACTAATTCTGCTTCACGGTATTCACGTCTTTAATTGCGCTTTATAGGGGAGGTAGGGGAGATATGATCCACTTTTTTTTTACTAATTTTTTATAACCCTTAGAAAGCTATTTTTAAGAAAATTTTTCGGGTTTTTTTATAAAGTGGCCTTTTATTTATTTATTAAAAATATAGTAAATTTTTAAAATAATCATTCCAAAAATATATCTCAATTATTATGAATGGTTACTATTGTATCAAATCTCCCCATTACTGGGGAGAATTTATACACTTGCAAGGGAGATTTGATACATTGTTATGTAAATTGAAAAAAAAAAATGCAGACGATTCAATTTTTGTGAGATAATTTTTTTATGATAAATCTTGAAATATTTTAGTAAATTTTGAAAAGAATTGACATTGACATATTTTTTTTCCAGAAATGTTTATATAAAAATAAAATAAAATAAACAATCCTATTAACATACTTTTTCAAAAATAAACCTCAAACTTTAAATTATACATCAAGCTTTTTTTAGGTAGCTTTCTTTACAAAAAAGCTACCTATTGCAGCCGTTCGGAGGAAAGCGATTTCAAAAAATTTTGGTATATTTTCATCGATCATTACCCCCAGACCCCGAAACCACCCTCCGTTCAAAATTGATATATATATATATATATATATATATATATATCTTACCTATGTCACACTGTAACTCCCGTAATTATGAACCGATTTCGATGTAATTCGGTGTGTACATAGTACATACCAATGTCTCGACCGAGTTCGTTGGCCAGCTTCATCCGCCGTTTTGTTTCAAAATGGCGGCCATTTAAAATTTTTAAAAAAATTTAAAACTTGAAATGTGGTACCAAAAAATTAAAAATGGAAAAATATTTTTTACTTATGTATTTGACCTTTATACAAAGATTCCGGAGCAGTTTTTGTTTCGTCTATATCTTAAAAAAGGGCTGAGTTATAGCATTTTGAATTTCTAGCGTGGCTGACATTTTGAAACGTCCTGAATTTTGTCACGCGATAAAAGGCGTATTTATGAACCGATTTGGATGTAATTCAATGTGTACATAGTACATACCAATCTCTCGACCGAGTTCGTTGGCCAGCTTCATCCGCCATTTTGTTTCAAAATGGCGGCCATTTAAAATTTTTTTAAAAATGTAAAAATTGAAATGTGGTACCAAAAAATTGAAAATGGAAAAATATTTTTTTCTTATGTATTTGACCTTTATACAAAGATTTCGGAGCAGTTTTTGTTTCGTCTATATCTTAAAAAATGGCTGAGTTATAGCATTTTGAATTTCTAGCGTGGCTGACATTTTGAAACGTCCTGAACTTTGTCACGCGATAAAAGGCGTATTTATGAACCGATTTGGATGTAACTTCGTTTATACATAGTACATACAAATATCTCGACCGAGTTCGTTGGCCAGCTTCATCCGCCATCTTGTTTCAAAATGGCGGCCATTTAAAAAAATTAAAAAATAAAAAAATTTAAATGAGATACCAAAAAATTGGAAAATGAAAAAGATTTTTTTTTTGTATGTGTTTGACCTTAATACAAAGATTCCGGAACAGTTTTTCTTTCGTCTATATCTAAAAAAAAATGGCTGAGTAATAGCATTTCGAATTTCTCTTGTGGCTGACATTTGAAAAGGACCTGATTTTTGTCACGCGATAACAGGCGTATTTATGAACCTATTTGGATGTAACTTGGTCTGTACATAGTACATACCAATGTCTCGACCGAGTTCGTTGGCCAGCTTCATTCGCCATCTTGTTTCAAAAGGGTTGCCATTTAAAAAAAATTAAATTTAAAATTCAAAATGAGGTATTAAAAAATTGGAAAATGAAAAAGATTTTTTTATGTGTTTGGTCTTGATACAAAGATTCCGGAGCAGTTTTTGTTTCTGAAAATTTGATCTTTTGTTGATATCTTAAAAAATGGTTGATTTATAGCTCTTTGAATTTCTAGCATGGCTAACATTTTGAAACGATCTTGTATTTGTCACGCGATAACACGCGTATTCGCCTATTTCGATGTAAGAAGGCATGTGGATAGTATACATCAACACCTCGACCAAGTTCGCTGGCCAGATTCATCAGCCATCTTGTTTCAAAATGGCGGCCATTAAATTAAAATATATATATATATTTAAAGTGAGGTGCAAAAAAATTAGAAATTGAAAAAGGTTTCTTTCTTAAGTATTTGATCTTGATATAAGGATTCAGGAGCATTTTTTGTTTGTCTTTACCTTAAAAAATGGCTCAGATATAGCAGTTTCAATTTCTATTGTGGGTGACATTTTGAAAAATCTGATTTTTTGCATGCGACAGCACTCCTATATATTAATCGATTCCGATGTGAGTGAGCATGTGCACAGCAATTACTAAGGTCTCGACCAAGTTCACTGCTTAGCCTCATCCACCATGTTGTCTTAAAATGACAGGCACTTTAAGAAATTGCCTAATTTGGCAGCCAAATATAAGTTACTTTAAAGAAAAGCAGCTTGGATAAAGCTGACTAATTTCGCGAAATTCTCATTCATTATATTGATAAAAATTAGTATTGAATCTCCTATATTCGGTTTCCACTAAATTGAGCTTCGTGTGTTTGCATGATATAAGTTGGCTTTTTTAAAATAAGGATTATGAAAGCTACCTCTTCCTCCCGGCACTGGCCGGAAGGACTTTTTTTTAAATCATATCAATCAATATTAAAGATTTTAATTTACGTTTTCCATCCTTTGTGGTTGAAGCTGTTTTCTTGGGATAAGGTCTAATCCTTGGGACAATGGGAGACTTGTAAATTTGGTACGCGACGGCCCTGTATTTTCATCTAAAGATTTTTCAGGTGTCGTGTCAGTAGATAACTGATTCATATTTAACTCACAGGTTTTGTGGAGTTGATCACAAAAAGATATTGAGGGTAAAAAAAAAATAGGTATTGTCGAAACAATTAAGATGAAAATGATAAATGTCAGTTTTTTTTAAAAATCCAGATAAAATAAAATATTTCTTAGATTAAATGATTTTGGAAAAGCTTTACCAATTAATCCTCCTTACCAATTTCAGTAGCTTTTGCTGTAAAAGAATAATGAATATTGCAGCCATATATTAGTTTGCAACTTAAAAATCTATTAAATTTCAAATATACGAGTGTATCATAATAAACCTCAAACTTTAAATTATTCATCAAACTTTAAATTATTCATCAAGCTTTTTTTTTTTAATCATATCAATCAATATTAAAGATTTTAATTTACGTTTTCCATCCTTTGTGGTTGAAGCTGTTTTCTTGGGATAAGGTCTAATCCTTGGGACCTTGGGAGACTTGTTAATTTTGTACGCGACGGTCCTGTATTTTCATCTAAAGATTTTTTAGGTGTCGTGTCTGTAGATAACTGATTCATATTTAACTCACAGGTTTTGTGGAGTTGATCACAAAAAGATATTGAGGGTAAAAAAAATAGGTATTGTCGAAACAATTTAGATAAAAATGATAAATGCCATTTTTTTTAAAAAAATCCAGATAAAATAAAATATTTCTTAGATTAAATGATTTCGGAAAAGCTTTACCAATTAATCCTCCTTACCAATTTCAGTAGCTCTTGCTGTAAAAGAATAATGAATATTGCAGCCATATATTAGTTTGCAACTTAAAAAACTATTAAATTTCAAATATACGAGTGTATAATTTCTCCCCAGTAATAATGTATCATTTCTCCCTATTATGCCTTATTGGATTTTCAATCACTTTGTATAAATGCAGTTGCAAAATGGTAATGTACTTTCTGGCAAAACTAAACCTAACAATATGCTTTATAAATTAAAAAAAATACAATATGTTATCTTCACAATAATAAGAGTTGTGAAAGAAAATCAGTAATTGAAAAATTTTACGTTAACATTCCAAAAACCTTCAAAATTAAAAGAAAAGAAAAGTTGTCACTTCTTCACTGATTAGTTCAGCTAATGATGGCTCCTGCATATAAAAGAAGAGTTTACATGTGTTAGAATGGCTGTTAATTCCATTTGTTGCGAAAAATTGTCAATGTATCAACCCTGCCTATGTATCAAACCTCCCCTATCTCCCCTACATGTTTTTTTCTCTTTTTCTTATCTTGATTTTATAAATAAAATGTTAATCTCGGCAAAACTTCCGTGGTTTGCAGCGATTTTTCAGTTGAATAATAATAATAAAAATGTATGCAGCAAACTTTCGCAATTTTTCTTTGTCCCTTTTCAATTATGAACTTGTAATTGTTTTCCTGTAATAATTTGTTATTTGCAAGGTTTTTAAAAATATTATTTAATTATCTAATTTTTGAAGTTGAAGTATTCAAATATAATAAATATATCATTTATTTATTATATATCATTATATATCATTTATTCATATTATAAATATATCATTTATGAACGATTAGTGATTTCTTTAAGTAAATACAAATTAATTTATTAATTTATTTGATTACACATTAAGATTTTTTCTATATTATTTCAGGATATAGAATGTATTATGTATATTTTCTTTAAACCTTTTAATAGTAATATCATAATTGACATCACAAATCTAAAAAACTATGATTTATACTTTTGAAACGTTTATACTTATTAAATGCAAATTATCCATAACGTTTTTCACTGAAAAGAATCTGCGAATTTCAATTTAGACTCCTAACTGTTCACGCCGATTTCCCCCACGTTCTTTGGAAGTAAGAAATATGAAGAGAATTACACTTCAGCACTATCTTTAAATTTCTCCTCAGCACATAAGAAGGCGAGATTAGTGTTATTCTTCCAGCGTTCATACTCCTGGGAATTCTTAGTTCAATTTGCAAGATACCAGCTCGAGAAACACAATTTGTTCCTTACTTTCACAAAGCTGTGGAAAGCTAACCTCGCTTCAGATTATTCACCTTTATTCTTGCTCTTTTTATATGAATTTTTCTCATCTTGATTTTGTGTATCAAATATAAGTCTCTGCAAACCTTCCGCAGTTTGGAGCAATTTTTGAGTTGAACACTTGAAAATAATACAGCAAACTTTCGCACTTTCACTTATATCATTTCAATTATCATATTGTATTTTGTCCGCTATAAAAATTCATAATTTATAAGGATTTTTAAAAATATTATTTATATCTATCTATCTATCTATATATATATACAAATATATATATATATATATTGAAAAGCTTAAGCATTAAAATAATATAATATTTCAATTTTTAGGTGCGTTTGTAATTATATAAATGCGTAGCACCTATAGTCGTCGTCTGATCCATCCGTCGGATTGTCCGTCTGTCCGATTAAAACTGCGCAAAAACTACCCAAATGAATGATTTGAAATTTAATATATATAATCACAGAATTTTATCGAGTCATTTAAAATTTTATGAAATTGAATCAAAACTTAAAAAGATATTTTAAAAAGTTTTCTTCATTCTATTAAATCCTATCATACGCAATTAGTTCAATGATATACCATGATAGGTAATGATTCTAGATTGCCATGGAGAATACGTCCTATTTAATATGGAGTCGTATTACTTAAGTATTAAATTTAATATATATAATAGAAATAAATTTTGTATTCATGCATTTTTGCATAATAGTGCAACAGCTATTGTACCAAGATCTGAATATTAATAAAACTAGTTATAGTAGGAACGCACCTCATTTGCCACGTATGACGTACAATTTCCGACTTGTTTAAATTTAAAAATATTATTAATTTATTTAAGTAAACTCAAATTTCTTAATTTATTTATTAATTTGGTTACACGTTCAGATTCATTTTTAAAAATATTGTTTCCGCAGAATGAATGCTCCAATTTTGCTCCAAAATATTTGCTCGAAATATTTTATCAATAAATCATGCAATATTGTAAATTCAAAATCTCTAATACAACTGAAAACATTTACATTTACATTTAAAACTTAAAATTTATTCACGATATTTTCCTTTATAAACAAAAACATTTAAATTCGATTACCTCACGATTTCACATTATTTCATTTAAACAGATTCTGGAGTCACCTTTATACTTTTTAAATAAAATGTATCGACGCGTTTCATTGAATGAAATCAGAGTTTTTCAATACAGAATTTGAATTGATCACAAAGTTTTCTCTACACTCTTTTGGCATCAGAAATATCAAAATAATTTCATTTGAGCACTACCTTTAATTTCTGTTCATCTCAGAACGACGAGGCTTGTGTTATTCTTTGAGCATACGAACTCCAGGGAATTGATCAATTTGCAATTATTGGTCAATTTCCAAAGTACCTGTTCGGAAAACGCAATTTTCCCTTACTTTCCCAAAGCGGTGATGATCTAACCTCGCTTCGCTTAATAAAATCTTCACCTATTCTTGGTCTTTTTCTCAAAATCTTTGTCTTTTTTTATCTTGAACTTCTTTATCTTGTATGAGAATCTCTCTAAAATTCTTGAGTTAGTAGCAATAATAAAATAAATGAAACAGACCAGAGAAAAAAAACCTGAAACTGCAGGGAATTGGTCAATTTGCAATTATTGATCAATTTGCAAAGTACCTGTTTGGAAAACGCAATTTTTTCCTTACTTTCCTAAATCGGTGATGATCCAACCTCGCTTCGCTTCATAATGCCAGTGTTCATTCTTTGTATGGTTTTGTTTGGTTGCTTGTTTCTTTTCGCAAAATTTTTATCGTTTTTATCTCGAATTTTTTTCTCTTGTATGGGAATCTCTCTAAAGGTCTTGCAGATTGTAGCAATTTTTAAAATAAATAAAACACACCTGAGAATAATAATAAAAACATGATTAGTCTGAACACTATTTTTCTTATTCAGTATCTTAAAAGTTTTTTTTTTTTTTTTTTTTTTTTTTTTTTTTTTTCAAGCTTTTCGTTGAATAACTATAAATCCTTATAAAGCCAAAATACTTAAATTAAAGTAAAATAAAATATTATTAATCTATTTAATTAATCTATTTTTTGTATTATAATTGTTTTCTGCAAGTAAGTATACATGACTTTTATTGCTTATATAGTACTTGATTACACCGTTAGACTAATTTTTTGAAATATTGCTCAAAGATGCAGGATACATTTTTTTAATTCTCATTTTTGCTTTATAAAGTATGATATGATTAAAATCTTTTATACAAATAAAGCATTTATCCTCATTACATTCAAATTTATTCACCATCTTCTTATATAAAAAATAACTGTATTTGAATTTCCGCACCATTTTTTTCAAACCATTTTTTCTCGATTTCTTCTACAAAATTTCGGAGAAGAGAACTATCAGTGGGGCTGTCACTTTAGCTTTATCTTAATTCCTTCTCATCCGAAAAAGGCAAGAAGAGTTTTTTTCTCCTCTATAAGTTCTTGCTTCAATTTCCATGATACCTGTTCGGAAATTTGAATTTGTTTCTAACTTCTCCAAAGTAGTGAAGAGTAAAGTAAATCCAGACCTATACTACGCACTTCTAACAATGCTCCATTCTATTGCTGTTATATCCCTGTTCTCATCTTATTCTTGTTTTGATTCCCTTGATCTTGCACTTAAAGCCCCATAAAATTTCTCAGTTTACTTTATTTACTGGAAGCTTTCGGTTATTTAAATAAGTAGGGAAAAATATAAGGATATGAAAGGATTTGTTATGAAAGCGTAATTAAAAATTATTTTTAAAAAAATAAAAAAAGGTTTACACTCTCTGATATAAATACTGACACTCTGAGATAAATACTTAGCTGTGACTACAACAAAACAATAGTTTGGCAGTATTGTTTTGACATGTTGCCTTTCCATATCTCAGCTTGTAGTCAAATCTCCATCCTGAAATTTCTTGTGCATAACACTACCATACAATACTCTTATAAAAAAAGTTTCAGTTTTTTATCTCGTGCCCCACTAGAGATATCAAAGCCTCAAAAGTGCAATTTTTGTCATTTTTGAAAAATTTGGGAATTTTTTTAGCGAAGAGAAAGCAAGTCTCAGATCTGAAACTCGGCGTGTGAGTACAAGTACTTTCGGCCTATTTGTAAAAAACAAAAATATGTCATGTTGACAGTTTTCCTTGCTAGAAAACTTTCCTCTTGTAAACGGACAAATTTTGGAAAAAAACTGAAACTTTATGCTTAAATTTTACCAATAAGCAGTTAGTTTCGGAAACTACTCCATTACCAAATTTTTAGCCCAATGTATTTTGTACAAATTGCTTTAATCCGCATTTGAATTGGATAAATAAACGATGAATTATTTACAATTCCGTAAACCCTTCCTGTGAGAAAATTGCTGCAGGCGATGAAACAAAGATGGCCGTCATGCACATACAAAAATTAATAAAATTAAAATAATAGTCATTTTGAACTTCCATCATGTTAGAGTTGTACAAAAACTTTCAGATTTTTTAAAAATGGTCAAGCAACGAATAAATGATTTTCTGGACCACTTGAAATGGATTGAACCGGCTGGTAATTTAGGTTCCCAAATACGGATCTAAAATTACTAACACTCTTAAAATATCGATTTAATTATTGATAACCTAAGCTACGCAGTAACAAATTGAAGGCCTTTAATTAATTGAATGATCTACAAATCCTCAAATTTTTTTATTGTAAAACGTTTAAGCTAAATAATTATGAAAATATCTGACATTCCTGCGCAAACCGTCCGGAATGCATTTTGCAAACTCAGATGAAAACAACACTTATTTTATGAGGAAATAAGCATGAGTGCAGCCAGTTATCGGTTTTGATCCAAAGCCAAAAACATTCAGTTATATAGAAGTAAAGTAAAAATGTAAAAAAATCAAATAGAATAGTTTTTCTATGAGTTTTTTATGAAGTATGACATGTGATACTTCAGAATCGAGAAGGTTAAGAAAGAGCATAGAAACATCAAGGCTTCTCGTTCATTGAACTGATGATAAGCAGATGACTTTATCTAACCGTAAACAAAACCTGCAACAAACTTAATAAATAATACGATATGACTTGTTTAAAATCTTCGGCAATTATGCCATTTATCTTTTTAAAGTACAGTTTATTTCTAGTCTTGCTTTTAATTATAGGGCAATTCCATCGTAACTGACGTAACATTTGATCATCGAATTTTGTTTTCAAATCTATATATAAAATTTGCTAATAAAGCTAGAACAAATTTTTACAATTTAAAATATTTCTTGCTAAGGTCTTAATACCCAAATAACTGCAGATTATTTCAATCTCTCTTTGAGTCCCAAAAACTGCAATTCAAAATTCTGTAACTGACGTAACATGAAATATACAAGCATTTTTTCTGCCTTCACTGAAGTGTAAAAATTATCAAAACTAACCAGTTAAAAAATGTGATTTAATGTTATCAAAAACGCTAAGTAATGCCAAATTATAACATTAACTTGTTTAATTAATTTCTGAATAATAAAAAAAGAAAAAAATGGCATTTACACGTGTAACTGATGTAACTTTTATTGTGTAACTGACGTAACATTATGGCTTTACAAAGACAATAATGGTACTTAACTTAGTTTGTAAACAATAATTAACAATGCTTTTTAATTAGGATTTTTCTACAGAATATAAAAATATCAAGTTTTCCAATCATACCTTAAATTAAACATATTATAAATTTGATTTTCCCCCCAAAAATGATGATTTTCTGTGGAATTGCCCTATAGGAGACAAGGAAATTGAATTGTTGCTTTCTATTACTTTTATTCCCACACTTTTTCTACTATTCCTTCTGTACTGTTTCGATGCATAGTAATATCAATGGAACTGTCACTTAAACATTATCAATTATTACGTCTTTGACAAAAACACGACACTGAAGTTTATTTTACTGTGTTTGAATGTATGTTTCCTTGGTGGACCTTGCCTTAACTGGCAAGCTAATTGTTATTTTAAAAATTGTTTTATTTTTCTAAGTAGAGTATACTAAACGCATTTCTAAACTCTTACACCTATCGTTGCTCCTTTTTTCTTCTATTTTTACAAATTTTTATATTTCCTCTTACGGTGTCTAGTACCTTTTAAACGCGATAAAAATTAACTAAAAAATTCAAAGTTTGAATTAGTTTATGGGAAAAACCTTTTGATATATAAAAGTGAAATTTTGAATATTTATTAAACAGAATGTGCTTTGTAATATGCTACCATTAGAAATTGATTAGTATTTATGGAATTTTTGTATTGTTGAAATTAAAATAGCTCTTTTTTTTTTTACTCCGTAAGGCATTGCGTGCATGATATCTTGGAACGTACGTATGGATTGTTATGAAATTTGGCATAGATACTAAGCAAATATGTGTATTTAAAATGATCAACTTTTCAGTATTTACAGTGGTAATATTTTTAGTGAACTATTTTTATTCATTAAAAAATGTAAATTTTTGATATTTTTTACAAAAATATTTCTTTTACATAGTTAATGAAATAATTTTGACCTAAGAGTAGATCATTTAAAAAATATATATGTGCGTAATATATATCACGTTTCATAACAGTCCATATACACTAAATTAAATATATATAGAAAACTATATGTAAGAGAAACGACACATTCACCTTAATACTTTAAGTTAAAACATGAATACATTAAAATGATTCTCAGTTTTTATTACTAAAATAGGTGCTAAAAATACAATTAACAGGTTTTAAAACATTAAAACCAATAATCAGATGGTAAAAACTTCCCGAGCGCTTTCGACCAAGCCCTGGTCATCATCAATGTGGTGAAAAATAAAAAGAAGACCTTCAGAGTGCATACCGGTATAAATAACGCAGGGCGATTCCAAAAACTGTAAAAAGGAGGGTGGGAGAGGGGGACGGATGAGTCCATACAGCTACATTGATCATTCCAATCCAAAGATTCCATTGACTCCAAGTAGACCAAACCAAATGCTCGGTATATGACAGGACAATGTATCATTACAAGTGTTTCTACCTCTGCTTAAAATTTCTATAGACTCTCTCAAAATACATGTGTTAAATTGATTTGTATGCGTGATGATCCTTGCTTTACTAAAAAGTGTGGAATCATGGCATTTCGAACCTGGAAATTTTCTTAAAGCATGCTATAGTATTGACAACAGAATACAGTTTACTTTAGAAATAGAAAAAAATGAATCTTTGCCTTTCCTAGATGTTGAACTCATCAAGAATAAATTAACATACAACATAGATAGGAGGGTTTATAGGAAACCATGTAGATCCAACAATACAATATCTTATAATAGTACAGTTCCAGATAACTATAAAAAAGCAGCCTACAGATTTTACGTAAAGAGAGCATTCGAAGTATGTACTGATGCCTATACAGGAGGAATTAACTAAGATCAAAACAATCGCAGCTGAAAACGGTTACCCGAGAAAATTTATCAATAAAGTAATTAATGAGTTTAAAAGCAGGAATTGTATAAAAAAGAGTACGCATTTTTCAAAATTTTGTAGTGTTGATTACGTTCCTCAACTTTATGAGAGAATTAGGTATGCATTAAAAAAATATGATATAGCAATAATAGCTAAACCTCCAGCTAAACTGCAAAATCTAGTTCACAGAAAAGTTGATCCAGTTAATTCATATGACAAAGTAGGAATTTATATGATCCCATTCAGATATAAAAATAATAATAGAACTTTTACATACATTGGAATGACAACCAGAAGGCTACAGGAAAGGTTGAAAGAACATATGGCGGATATAGGAAAGGGGAAACCCCCCTCATAGCATAGATGGTCACAGTGACGTCGTTGTGACGTCACTGTGAGTCACTGTGGTCACGTCACATCTGTGACCGAAATGCCACCACTCAGTGATGTCACATTGTGAATGAGATGTGAACTTCTTAGAAAACTTTAAAAAATTACAAAAAATCTTCAAAACATATTGTTACTGTAAAATTTTATTTTTCTGGCAATAAAAAAGAATTGTTATGTCACTGCATGTAACGTAGGTCACGACACACTCACAAAAAAAATTTGTAATAAATTGTAAAAAATTGTAACCCATATTGTAAGTCACAGTGTGAGAAAAATATGAACTTCAAAAATCTTTGAAAATGAAGAGAAATGTTTTAAAAAGGCCCGCGTTACAGCGGCATAAGGAATGAAAATATATTAGTGGGTAGCAAGTAGTAAATTCAGACACGAAAAGATGGTGGTGGTGGGGGGGGGGGCATATAAAGGAAAATGCACGGTACAAGTATCAACAAACTAGATTTCCATGCTATATTTTATCAATTTGATATCTAAGAGTGTGAAAGTATACTTTTTTCCTGATTTCAATTTTATCTAGTATTGCAATTTAATATAATAATCCTTCTCTTATTCTTATTATTATAAAAGTGTTTCTCGGAAAAAGGGTACGTGCTGGAGCAATTTGGATAACATATTTAGAATTAGGAATATTAAATATATACACTTTACATATTTAGTTTGCAGGAAGGAAAATTTTTTATTTATTTTTACCGACCACTGGTATTCGAAACACTTTTGTGGCTTCAAACTAAAAAATTTCTATTATAGTTAAGTCTGCAGCCTTTAATGAGCACGTAGAAAGAGTCTTCACAGTTTAGTCATACATACATTTCTTGCTTTAAAATTTGCATTCAAGTCATATTTTTTTCCTGTTAGTGTACCTATTTTAAGTAACTATTTTTTAAAAAAATTCTACTTCTTTCAGACTTTTAAAATAAAATTAGCATTTTCCGAATAAATTAAAATAATACAAAATTTATGCAAAACCCATGATATAATTTATTATTCGTATTTCAAATTTGTGTTTTAGAGATATGACTCTAAAAAAAAGTTATTTTAAGAATTGTTTTATTTTACAGGAAATTAACATGAAAAGAATGACGATTGACAAAGAAATTTTTTTTATCCTCGATATTTATTTATATCTTTTTATTTTTTAGGAAGATATTTTGTATTTGTGTGAAACAATCTTTACTTAGAAAAAGGGAGGTGGGGGGTTAAAACTGATAAAAAGAAAAGGTAAAATACATTGGAAAATTCTTCAAATACAAAAATTTAAATACAGACAGTCTCATAAAATGATTGCACATATAAGTTCCATATCTGTTTATATAAAAGGAAATAAACTCACACCTGCCCCAAATCGTCTGCCACGATACCGCAGGGTAAACAGAGAACTTTTTGTTCTAACAGATGCGGTAAGTTACTAGTCTAAAATGTAAGCTTTTGCGTGTGCTTTTTTTAATGGAAGAAAAAGACGTCGCCATTTTCGGATACACACGGATATTAATAATTAATTTATGGAGCTCAAAAAGTAAGTCTTATTTAATTTAAATTTTTTGTTCCTGTTTTGTATATTTGGTGAGATGAGTTAAATAGTTTTATATTATACCTATAGAAAGAGACTGTTCTGGGATTGTTTTTCAGATTAGAAATTAACATTATACTGAATGGGAAATGCCGTTTTACATACTATAGTAGTGAAACTTTTGAAAGACTTTTTTTCATTGCTAATAATATTTTAAATTATTATTTAAAATCCTAAATCTTCATATCAATGTTTTCAGATTTAACATTTGCCAAAATTATAAAATAATAGGAATTCCTTGTAACATATGGAGAGATTTTTGAGAAATTGTTAAATCTAATAATACATTTAATTCATCTATAGTACTTTGTTGTTGTTTAATAGTACAATTATAAATACTAATTATATAGTGTTTTTCAAATTGGTATATTTATTTTTTTTAATTGTATATAAGCACGTTTTTGCTGTTCGTGATTTTAATCAAACATTTAATTGTAGACATTCAGAATCAGTTATTAAATTTTCTTCGATTGTAAACTCATTTTCTACGTTTTCGATACACGTTCGATACTTCGCATTAAAAAATAAAATATGACAATTAAGCATTGAAATAAAGTATTTTTCATGCCTGATAACAAGTTTATAGATTAAACTGCTTTACTATACTTTTTAAAATTTGATATTTATAATATTTATAAAAAAATATTTATAATTTATGATATTTATAAAAGTTGATATTGTACTGTTCATTAGCGATAATTGCTGGAAATGCATTTTTAATTATAATATGCGCTTTTATGATCCACTATATTTATGCATAGTATATGGTGTATATAAAAGCTATAATTCATATACAAGGCTACACAAAAGTATACGTAAGAGTTAAGGAATATGGGCGCAAATTGCTTAAAGGTGTTTTTTAGATGAGTTATGGATTTTTATGTTGAACTGCATTTAATTTACTAAGAAATGTTTGTAGAATATGGATAAAATGATACACAGGGTCACGCAAGGAAATGGATATATGGCCGTCTATAAATTATAATTTCTGGAAATGTGATTTCAGCAGTTTTAAGAGTGTTTTAATTTGAATTAAATTTTAACTAAATAGTGGCGTGTAATAAAGATTCTAGGTAAACTACAGGGTTGTACAAAAGTATTCAAGTATGTTTTTATATATTAGTATAAATTTTTGAATGAGAATTTCAACCTGTTATGCATTTTCTTGCTAAATTAAAATTTCACATTATATACTAGTATATATCAACCTACAGATTAAATACAGGGCTATTCAAAAGAATTGGAAAACATATTTGGCTATGAACGGTAACTGCTGAAATCAGTTTTTCAAATGTTTTATGCGTTTTCTAAAATATTTGCTTAGTTATCTTATTTACGTTATTTCCTTAAATTACGATGTTTAGTTAAAGCATTCAGGAAGCGTTGGAAAGTGCTTTATAATCTATGCTTAACGCATGATTTTTCTTACTTGTTTTTTCTATTTCCCAGATCAGGCATTTCCTATAAATCATACCAAATCTATTTAGCTCATATTAACAAAATACAATATACACGGGAATAAAAAAAATAAATAAATATGGCTTATCTTATTCTTCTTTAAAAAGGAAATGTATTAATATCCGTTAGACTCCATGTTCGTATTTAATAAAATAATAACAAATCACAACACACAAAACATTCTTAATATAAAGCTTGAACTCAAGATCAAGCTTAGAACTTAATAAAAAAGGATGCCAGTTGATAAGCATTGTTTTTTTCAGTGTAAAAATTAAAAGTATTTTAGAAGAATAGGACTCCAAAATAGCGATACATTGCTAAAAAGTACGGTAAAAAGATAATATTGTACATTTCAAACAAAACTTTATTTTAAAATTCATCACAGTGTTTATAACAAGAATCATCACAGTATTAATGCTTGGAAATTTTTCCAGAGAGAAACATTCGCCTTGCAAACAATATTTCAAATGGAAATCAAATTTCAAATTGATTGCTTAAAAGGCGCAAAAGCCAACATAGTGAAAAAAATTCCATAACGGTACTTGAATCCGGGCCATCAGTATAGCGCACCGACATTCTACTGACTAAACCACATGGAACGAGACCCAGCCTGGAAAATTTCTTACTAGTACATGTTGGCAAGGCTACAAACGCAGCACAAGATGGAATATTTATCATGAGCCACCGACATGGGGCAAACACGAAACTTAATTAAATCCAGCAGCTATTCAAACTATATGAATACTTGGAAATTTTTCCAGAGAGAAACATTCGCCTTGCATACAATATTTCAAATGAAAACCAAATTTCAAATTAAAATTGCATTTTAAGCAATTAATTTGAAATTTGATTTTTATTTGAAATATTGTATGCAAGGCAAATGGTTCTCTATGGAAAAATTTCCAAGTATTTATATAGTTTGAATCGATGCTGGATTTAATTAAGTTTCGTGTTTACCCGATGTTGGCGGCTCACGATAAATATTCCATCTTGTGCTGCGTTTGTAGCCTTGCCAACATGTACTAGTAAGAAATTTTCCAGGCTGGGTCTCGTTCCATGTGGTTTAGTCGGTAGAATGTCAGTGCGCTACACTGATGACCCGGATTCGAGTCCCGGCTTGGAATCTTTTTCTCTATGTTGGCCTTTGCCCTTTTAAGCAATTAATTTGAAATTTGATTTTCATTTGAAATCATCACATTGTTTATGACAAGTTCGTCACAAATGACACATATTTCACAAATTAGTCACAGTGTGACGTCAAAGTATTGTCGCTGTCGTCACAGGTTAGTCACAAAGTTAATGCCAAAATAGTCACAAATGACACACTTTTCACAAATTTGTCACACCGTGACTTCACAGAGTGGTCACAATGTGACGTCACAAACGACCTCTAAAACGGCCATAACGACCTCGCATTCTAGTCACTATGACGTCACATCGACGTCACGTGACGTCACATCGACGGTCACAAAATCACAGTGTGACTTCACAACGACGTCGCCGTGACGTCACCATGCCTTACGGGCATCTACAGCTTTAGCTCGGTTAAATTTAGAAGCTGATAGTGACATCCTTTTTAGTAAAGCAAGGATCATCACGCATACAAATCAATTTAACACATGTATTTTGAGAGAGTCTATAGAAATTTTAACCAGAGGTAGAAACACTTGTAATGATACATTGTCCTGTCATATACCGAGCATTTGGTTTGGTCTACTTGGAGTCAATGGAATCTTTGGATTGGAATGATCAATGTAGCTGTATGGACTCATCCGTCCCCCCCCTCCCACCCCCCTTTTTACAGTTTTTGGAATCACCCTGCGTTATTTATACCGGTATGCATTCTGAAGGTCTTCTTCTCATTTTTCACCCGATTGATGATGACCAGGGCTTGGTCGAAAGCGCTCGGGAAGTTTTTACCATCTGATTATTGGTTTTAATGTTTTAAAACCTGTTAATTGTATTTTTAGCACCTATTTTAGTAATAAAAACTGAGAATCATTTTAATGTATTCATGTCCATACATACATTCTCAAGATATCATGCGCACAATGACTTACTTAGTAAAAAATGAGTTGTTTTAATTTCAACAGTACACAAATTGTGTAAAAGACTAGTCAGTTTCAAGAGGTATTATTTTAAAGAGCATAATCTGTTTATTCAAAAATCAAAATTTCATGCTTTGCTTATACATAAAGCATTAATAAAGATAGACTAGTTCAAAGTTGCAATGTTTGTTTTGATTTTGGACGAGATTAAAAGGTACAAGACCCCTTAATGTTTTCTTGTTTGATTTTCTGTACATAATGTTCCTTAAAATTTCCTAGTTTTTAATTCATCTAAAACATTCTGCGATTTGAACAAAAATGAAGAAACAAATGATAGATTTAAGGAAATTAAAAGGTATGTAAAGCATAAATAATTTAAATTGTGCTCTTATATTTTATAAGTAATTTTAAAAATACAAGCAATATGATATGTTTAAAATCTGTTATGTAAGTGAAATGCATGTCTTTACTAGCAATTTCATCCCAGCCAATTTTCTTTTCAACTGATATCATTGAAATTTACTTTCCTCATGTCAATTCTTCTACTTGATTTCAGAATCAGAAATATCAATGGGACTGTACTTTAGCATTCTCCTTAATTTCTTCTCAGCCCAGAAATACAAGTATAGTGTTTTTCTTTCAGTTGTACGACCCTTGTGAGATCTTGCTACAATTTACAAGGCACTTCTTTAAGAAAGGGATTTGTTGCCTACTTTCCCAAAGTGATGAAGAACAAACCGCGCTTTGCAATACCCACATCTATCATTACTCTTTGTTATTTATCTTATTTCCAGTTTTTATCTTTTTCTTGATTTCATTCTTAAAGCCCCCATGCAATTCCGCAGTTTGCTGTATTCATTTGAAAATTTGAGCTCTTTAAAAGAGCAGGGAGAAAGAATATACGAAAATGCAAGGATTTATTATGCAGATGTAATTTCAGTTTACCTTGAGAATTTCAAAATGCAAAAACCTTTTGCAAATCCGGGAGGAGTATAAAAACATCAAGCGATCTAGTTTACTAAAACAGCAAAGAACAGATAATATTTGAATTTATAAATTTGCGCAAAAGTAAATTTATTAAATTTTTGACAATTCATACAGTAATGATCTGCTATCTATATCTTATGCAACTGAACCATTTATCTTTATTATATACAATTTACTGCGGGCATTACTCTTAATTACAAAAAATCAAAAGTTTTCAAATTTTACTTTTTCTACTATATTATTTTACACTTTTTTTGGTATTTTTTACACTGTTTCGGACATCAAAAATATCCGAAAGACTGTCACCGCAAGACTGTAACAGGGTTCGTACGGGTGCTTGAATTTCATGACTAAGAAATTCTTCGGTACCAGTATTTTCTTATGGAAAATCTCTCCTGAAATAAGGCGAAATTTAGTTCATTGAAACTAGATTTAATTTTCTGTAAAAAAATTCTGATAAAGGGCCTTGAAAATAACGGTACCCGTACGAACCCTGTGTAAGCATTCTCTCCCCTTCAGCAATTTCTTCTTGCCCAGAAAGTCAAGATCAGTGCAAAAGTTTCCTTGTACATTCCCCTAGGACTTCTTTCCTCAATTTTAAAAGTACCTGTTCAAAAAAAAATCTGTTGTTAATTTTCCTAATATGGTAAATAAAAAACTACCCAGCCTGTGCTACCTAGGTGAAACATTGCTCTTGTTTTTTAGCTCTGTTATTAAAAAAATTCTTACATTTTCTTTCATTATATTCATTTTTTAAATTCTTAATTCATGTTTTAATAAAATTTTATTTTTCTTCTACTTATTTTCACACTTCTCTTGTTGTTTATTTTACACTGTTTCAGGTATCAGAAATAGCTGTAAGACTGTCACTTCAGCATTATTCTTAATTTCCTCTTGCCCAGAAAGTCAAGATCAGTGTCAATCTTTCCTTGTATATTCCCCTAGGATTTCTTTCCTCAATTTTAAAAGTACCTGTTCGAAAAAAAATCTGTTGTTAATTTTCCTAATATGGTAAATAAAAAACTACCCAGCCTGTGCTACCTAGGTGAAACATTGCTCTTGTTTTTTAGCTCTGTTATTCCAAAATTCTTACATTTTCTTTTATTATATTCATTTTTTAAATTCTTAATTCATGTTTTAATAAAATTTTATTTTTCTTCTACTTATTTTCACACTTCTCTTGTTGTTTATTTTACACTGTTTCAGGTATCATAAATAGCTGTAAGACTGTCACTTCAGCATTATTCTTAATTTCCTCTTGCCCAGAAAGTCAAGATCAGTGTCAATCTTTCCTTGTATATTCCCCTAGGATTTCTTTCCTCAATTTTAAAAGTACCTGTTCAAAAAAAAAAATCTGTTGTTAATTTTCCTAATATGATAAATAAAAAACTACCCAGCCTGTGCTGCCTAGGTGAAACATTGCTCTTGTTTTTTAGCTCAGTTATTCCAAAAATTCTTACATTTTCTTTTATTATATTCATTTTTTAAATTCTTAATTCATATTTTGATAAAATTTTATTTTTCATCTACTTATTTTCACACTTCTCTTGCTGTTTCTTTTACACTGTTTCAGGTATCAGAAATAGCTGTAAGACTGTCACTTCAGCATTATTCTTAATTTCCTCTTGCGCAGAATGTCAAGATCAGTGTCAATCTTTCCTTGTATATTCCCCTAGGATTTCTTTCCTCAATTTTAAAAGTACCTATTCGGAAAGAAAAATTTGTTAACTTTCCCAATGTGGTAAAAAAATAAACAAAACTACACAGTCTGTGCTGCCTCCGTCAATCATTGTTATTGTTTTTTACGTATCTTGCTCCTCCAATTCTTAAATTTAATTTTGTTATTATTTTCTTTTCCTTTACTTCAGATTTTTTTTTTTTTTTTTTTTACTGATATATTAATTTTTCTCGAATTTGAACCCCTCTAAAAGTTTACAATTTTACTATTTAGCAAAAGATATTTTTTTAGTTAGAAGAATAGAAAAAAAAAGAGAAAATATAATGAAAATTTAAGGATATGTTATGTAGATATAATTTAAGATTACGTTCAGAATTTGGAAAAGTTTTTCAGCCTGGAACGGATTCAGAGCATCTGCACTTTGGAAGAACTGTTTCGAATAATTTCGGAAGTTCAGAAATACCAAGGACTCTCACATTAACATTATATTTAATTTCTCCTCACTGCAGAATAACAAAGCCAGTATAACGCAGAAAACCCCTTCCTGTAAAAATAGACTTTCCCAGCGAGTCACGTGAACTGTTTATGTGAGTTTCTCAAAATATGTACTCATGTAGACGTTGAGTTGTAATGTAACAGTATAGATATTATGTCATGTTTACTGCAGAATGTAAAAATTATAATAATATCATTGTTTGTGTATTTGTGTTTATGTGCTGTTATGTTCGTCCAGTGGTATTTATTTAAGAAGAAATACAAAAATATTAAACAGTTAGTCAAGAAGATCGTGTGCTGTTTATTCGGACTTTTGTGCAACCCCGGGAAATTATTTCAAAAACGTGTGAAATCTGCATGATTATTCGAGCGACGCCACATTGTATTATTCTTTTGTTGTACATTCTCACAGAAGGTCATGACAATTGTTACTGTTCGTGTATGGAAAGTTGAATTGCTTCTTATTTTCCCAAAGTGATAAAGAACAAACCCAACCTAAAGCCTATACTACCTATGTCTATCTTTTTAGAGTTTCGTTCATCTGACGAAGCCCTATTCGTCTCGCTCCTCTGTCTGCCTGTCCGTCACAGAGCCCGTTCTCAGAAACTATATATGTTGGAGACTTGAAATTTTGCATACTTATAGCTGAACCCCTCACATCAAATGACAAATTCTAAAATTTTGAAAAAGTCTTATATTTAACCCTCTGGGCTCTAACTTGTGTATTTTAATCTTTTTGTTCTAACTGAGCCCCTAATTAAGTTTAATACTTGAAATTCTGCGTACTTATAGCTGAACACCTCACATCAAACGACTCTAAAATTTTGAAAAAGTCTTATATTTAACCCTCTGATCTCTAACTTGTGTATTTTAATCTTTTTGTTCTAACTGAGCCCCTAATTAAGTTTAAGACTTGAAATTCTGCGTACTTATAGCTGAACACCTCACATCAAACGACTCTAAAATTTTGAAAAAGTCTTATATTTAACCCTCTGGGCTCTAACTTGTGTATTTTAATCTTTTTGTTCTAACTGAGCCACTAATTAAGTTTAAGACTTGAAATTTTGCGTACTTATAGCTGAACACCTCACATCCAACGACAAACCCTAAAATTTTGAAAAAGTCTTATATTTAACCCTTTGGTCTCCAACTTGCTTCTTCTTCAGGACCCTTATTATTAAATTCTATTTTATTTTAATTATCTTTTTCGTGCCATGTATAAGCTCCTAAAATTTCGCAGTTTTTTAATGCATCTGAAAATGTCTGCTCTTTAACACGATTTCTACATGTGTCAAATGATGCCTTTTTGAAGTTTCGATTTATGTTTATTTTGCTCGTCGTTTTTAATGTAATAAACATTTTAAAAAAATCTTCAATGCATTAAAAAATATTAACCATTTGGGAAAATGGTTATTGTCCTCGGTCAGGGTAGGAAATCAAAAACATATCTGAAGTGTTTTATTAGTTAAATTCCGCATTTTATTCGTTTTCTGATTGGTCTATACAGTAATCTGTGTTTTCCCTTTACTTTCAACAGAGACGGATACTTCTGTTGCCACTATGACAAAAAAGTAATAAAAACTACAAAAAAAAATAATAACTCAGAAACAAATTGAGATACAGCTTTCAAACAAATTGCAATTAAAAGTACATTTTTTTTCTCTATACGACGGTGTAAAAAGTAATATTTTGGGATGTTTAGAAGTTTAAAAATGAAAATCATTTAAAATTGGTCCAGGAATATTAATGTTTAATCCATGGCGTACGTAATGTATGACCAGCTCCGTAGAAGTTTAAAAATTTGCAGTACCGAAAATTGTAAAACTGAAATTTCTTTTAAAATTTGTGCATGATGGGTCCAGGAATGTTAATATTTAATCCGTGGCGTACGTAATGTATGATCAACTCCGTACGATTTTTTTTTTTTTTAATTCTTAAATTTTTGTCTTTGAAAAAATCATTTTCCAAATGGTCGTTGTAATTTGTTAAATTGCTTTTTTCTTGTAATTGTTTCAGTCTTAAAATTACAAGTGATAAACCATAATTCGAAATCTTTTAAACGATGTCATTTGAAATTGGTATAAATAGTGTTAAAAGAATTGAAAGAGCACATATAAGGAAATTAAACGATGTGTTATGCATAAATAATTTAAAATTATGTTCAGAATTTCAAAAAGTTTTTTAAAGAAAGGGTATATAAATATTAACATATCTTGTTTATTAAAAAACTAAAGAGAAGATAATGGGTGTACAATTAACGTGCGCAAAAAGTTATTTAGAAAAAATAAATTCTTGAAACAAATTTGATATTAGTATTATACATTTACTTTAGAGCAATTGTAAAACTATCGATAGCTCTAAAAAATGTTTTTCATTTAAAAATAATTTGTTGAGTTTTTAATGCATAAAAAATGCATAAAAATATATAAATTTTCCTTAATTGAGAAATATTTAAAAAATTCCATATGCAGTCAAGAGCGAATAGAATTGCTAAAACATCTTATATATGCATATTTTTTTTAAATGCATTTTAAATTAAATTCGCATTTATTGGGAAAATATTTGGTATTTTAATTATTATATTCTTTGCATAAAGCATAATGCAAGTGTTTCGGCTAAAAAAAAAAGAGCACATTCAAATGAAATTCAGTTTTACATATTTCATCACACATAGTAAAATAAATTGTTTAATTATTTTAATAATATCTTAAGTGCGTATAAGAATATCATAATGTAGCTTTTATTTAATGTTAAATTGTTACACAGTGTTAAACGCTTAATTTCATAATAATTTGATTCTTGTATTTTGAGATGTAAAACATATTGCTATGCGTTGCAATATGCTGAATAAAGAGAATTATTTAACATTAAATTGAGTTATAGAGGCATGATCGTTATTATATTGATAAGAAAGTTGTAATGGTGGAATAAATTATATTTTTATTATTTAAATTATTGTTTGAATACTGATACATTGTTAGAAAATAAAAAGTCTTTAACCCTTTCCGGCACACTGTGCCCGGGTCGGGATACCTAATTTTAATTCCAAACTTACGAATGACACCAAGAATATTTTAATAACATTTTGCTTTTACAATGAATAGTTAAAGTAACAGGTTTTAAATTTCTGAAAAAGTCGTTTTAAAATTCCGGTGTCAGTCGATCATTTCATCATTTTACAACAAAAATCGCCCGTGCCAAAAAAGGGTTAAGTATTAACATACAACTAAATTTCGTAAAGCATGATAAAAAAAAGCAATTAAGTAAAGTTTAAAGCAAATTAAATTACAGAAAATAAGATTGTTACTAAGGTTCCCATAAAACTGTTTATTTTCCACCCACGTGTGTGTATTGTATTTTTTTTTTTTAAACTATAAAATATTTTTACATTCTTCTATCTTTACAAGAAGGAAGTATTGGATTCGTAAAAATTTTCGAAATTTCGACGGATTTACACGTTTTATGGTCAGAGATCCCGAAAAGCATGTTTTTACAGAATTTCTGTCTGTGAGTCTGTCTGTCTGTGTGTGACACAAATTTTGTGGGCGCTCTATCTCAAGAACTAATGAACGCAAATTAATAAAATTTTAGATTCAGTTAGTCCCTGATATAGATTGGGGCTTATTACTTTTTGGTGTAAATCGCCCAGCAGGTGGCGCTGCTATACTGCATTATCCATGATTTCTACAATAGCTATTTCTCAAGAACTAAAGCACGGATTTTCAGAAAATTTCAGATTCTGTTAGTCCTTGATGTAATTTGGTGCTCATAACTTTTTGGTGTAAATCGCCCAATAGGTGACGCTGCTATGCTGCATTATTCATGATTATCGCAATAGCTCTATCTCAAGAACGAATGCAGGAAATTTTATCAAACTTTAGATTCAGTTAGTCCCTGATATAAATTGATCCTGTTAAGTTTTTGGTGTGAAATTCCCAGCAGCTGCCACTGCTATGCAGAACTTTTCACGATTTCTTCAATAGCTCTATTTCGAAAACTAATGCACGGATTTTCATCAAACTTCATATTGAATTAGAAGTTGACATAAGCTGTTGCTGATTAGATTTTGGTGTAAATCACCTAACCGGTGTCACTGGTATAACGCATTTTCCAGGAAGTATTAACATGTATGAGATAGAACAAAGTTTTGGGATTGCCACATCAGACTAGTTATACTTTGCATCAATATTTAACTTGGCAATAGTCACGTACCGGTCTTTTTGCCGCCCATATAAATTATCTTCTCCTAACTCACATCCCCTTACTAATACGATGAAAAAGGAGAACTACCATGTAGCTGACTTAAAATTTTTCTCCACAACCATAGTGAACTAACAAGACATCTTGTTTTCCCTTCGGGTACATTTTTACATGCAATGTTGAAAATGGTGGAAAAATCTGCGTAACGATCACTAATGTCAGTTCATTTTTACTTTTTCCTATTATTCGAAATCTGATGAGTAAATTGTATAATTTAAGTAAACTGCAAATTTATAAATAAATTCATTGAAATGTAATATATGAATATTAAGTGAAATTTTTTTCTAATTTTACATTTTCTGAATGCGGGCAATATACGGCAGCGAAAAGTTCGAGCGCGACTAATAACGTTCAGAAAAAAGACGCGACTACTCTCGAGTTAAAAAAAAGAAAAAAAGAATTGCTCCTACTTCTTTCATTATTGCATGCGTAATTTTATGAAAACAAAATGATGCTTAAAATAACAATATTTAATATAAAAAAATTACAGTGAAACATTGCAAAATGCGCTTGCATTGTTTTGGCTAAGGGCATATTTTTATATAGCCAATTAAAAAAGTATATGTATTTACTTTAAACCTTTTTAGGTAGATTTCGTGTGAAATACTACCTATTACTCCCCCCTATGTTGGAATTTCTGAAAATGTTTTGAAGATCTGCACCGATCATGAGCCCTAGAACCCAAAACCACCCTCAGTAAAAAACTTTCTCTCTCTCTCTCTCTCTCTCTCTCTATATATATATATATATATATATATATATATATATTACATCATTTCAAAATGCCAAAACACTACAACACCAAAAGGTAGGTGTATATCTGCAGAAATTTTTTAACTATAAAATATTTAAAAGAACAAGAAAGACAGGTAAAAAACAAAAACAGTCTGTTCTTCATCAGTGGGAGGACAGACAGAAAACTAACTGCACCCTTTTTCTGTCTGTCCTCCCACTGATGAAGAACAGACTGTTTTTGTTTTTTACCTGTCTTTCTTGTTCTTTTAAATATTTTATAGTTAAAAAATTTCTGCAGATATACACCTTCCTTTTGGAGTTATGGTGTTTTGGCATTTTAAAATGATGTAATATGTTTTATTGCATTTGATATGTGCTGCTGTAGCGCCATTCAAGCAGTAATTTTTCATTAATTTTGAAATAAAATATATATATATATATATATGTATATACATTACTTTTTTATGGACATGATAGCTTCCGTAATTCTGCATAAATCTCTTCCAATCTGATACATAAATTCAAGGGGCATAAAATCTCGGTCAAGTTCGTTAATGGGCAAAATCGGACTTAGGGGATGGAAATAGGGAGGGGTTTTGTGAAAACCGAAAAAAAAACCCATAACTTCTTAATTTTCATACATATCAAATCAGTTTAAAGTTTTTATTACTTCTAAAAATAGGGCCAAAAATTTATGTATCACAGATATTTGATAAAATTAAAAATGGGCTCAAAAGGCGCAAAAATAGTGTTTTTGGGAGAAAAAAATTCATAACTTCGTCAATTCTGAAGATATCGAATCCACTTAATTTTATTATAAATCTTCTTAATATTATGTACAATTTTTATATTGACAAGTTTTTGATACGACCAATTCGTACCGAGAAAGAAAAAATTAAAAACGAAAACAAAAATGGGTTGTTGAAAAGAAAAAAAATCCATAACTTCGTCAATCACAAGATATAAAATCCGCGAGAATTTATTATATATCTTCTTAATATTATCTACAATATTTATATTGACAAGTTTTTGGTAGGACCAATTCTTACAGCAAAAACAAATTAAAAATACATAGCGGTTGAAGAAAAAAATCCTTATTTTCAAAATTGCTTATTATCAAAATTGCTTATTTTCCGGTTCTTTTTTAAATTCATTTTTACCCTCAAACGCATCCAATTGGTAGATTCTCTTATTCAGACACTGTATAATGTACCGTAATGGTGGATTTTTTGATAGAGACAGACTATATTTCAAAAAATGATGTCAAATAGTGTATTTTGAACCGAATTCCCCGAAGCGATTGTGTTGGAAACGAAAGACATTGTCCCACTTAGAAAATAATTGTTTATAAATCAAGTTTTAATTAATTGAACAAAAAATAAAAACACAGGTCGCTTATAAATCTCTTCAAAAATCACGTCAATAAGTTTAATATTTTTTCTTTTAAAAATTAATCTGAAAATGTGCCAGAAAATTTTGAGTTGTTGAGCATGGAAAAGTATTTTTTTTTAATACCGCCTTAAAATTATTCTGATAAAACATCTCTTATATAAAAATAAAATAAAAACTCGTCAAAAGCGGCCAGATAAAAGTATTAAAATGGGTTTGTCTCTAATCATAATTTAGTTTTGTTGTTGAAATTAGCAACTTCGAAATCTGCCTAAGCCGGCAGGGATTTTTTTCATGTATTTCTACAACTGTTTTATGTACAAAATGTATATATTTTTACTATAAAATGCATACTTAAAATTAACAAAATTTCTATAAATACTATGTTTTAAGTAAATATTTCCATTACTTCAGCATTAAAATTGTAAATAACTACAAATTTGTTTATAAAAATCCTGTAAAACAACATACTGTATTATGCCTTGTAGATACATAGAAACTGAATTTATTTATCTTATTTACGAATTTGAATGTTCAGAAAATAAATGAGGAAATTGACCTTTATCGAGATTTAAAATTAGATAACAGAATACCTGCGTATCTATTAAACATCATTTATTTAAAAGAATAACTCGTTAAAGAGACAATAATGATCATAATCTTTGCATTCATAACAAAGCAATGCATGTAGGTGCACTTTAAACTAGAAGGGAAAATAACGTTCTAACTAAGAACTTTATTAGTTTAAACAAAATGATAAAGAATAATTTGTTTAAATAATATTTAACATAAATACATTAACTTAGTTACTTTTAGAGAATTTGAGGTTTATTGTATTCTCAAACATAAATTTAAACAAAGCGTTGTAATTCTATATATACTATAGGATACCACTCTATATGCTGATGTAATTTAGTTGCACTCAGAAGATAAAATTGAAATTGTTCTCTTTTGCTGACAGATTCCACTCAGTCTTTGGTTTCAAGGGATAAGAATAGATCAGAGCGTATAAAATATTTCTCAGTACTTTATACTCTTCTGTCATGAATAACTAATGCGCGATGTGGAGTTATGCTTGAAAATTCAAATATGTAAATGCATTTAAATTTTTATATCAAGGACTTCAAGTTTAAATTTAGTTTGACGTATGTTTTATTTAAGAAGGCGTTTTTCTATAAGTATTTTAGGGATTTAGTTTTAATGTGTTTTTTATTGAGCAGAAGTTTAGATAGTATTCAACTAACGTTAGGCATTTAAATGTAAGAGAACGTTGCCAAATCAGTAACGCTGCCAAATAAAAATTCTTCAGTATCACAAAGTCATAAAATATAAAAAATGCAAAGGTAAATTAGAAAAGTAATTTCATATATGACTGAAGTTCCATTTCATCACTAAAGTTTTACTAATTATATAATATTTTATTACAATATTTCTATTAAAACATTTGACATATGTTTGAAACTAGTTGTAGAAATATTGTTAGTAGTCTAAATTTAATCAATAATCTAATGATATCAATAATCTATTGATATCAATAAACTTAAAAATAAGAACTATGATGTTAGTTTCTTACTTTTTTCCTTTTTAAAGACCTACAAGGAATTTGGCATTTAGTATTGGGTTGATTTTTGACGGCCAATTATCTACACTGATGTCCAAAATTAAGGACCAGACACAAAATGCTATTTTTTAAGTACGCGAATACTCAAAAGGAGATAATATAATTCAAATAATTACTATCCCTACAGCACAGCTAGTCCATATAGCATCTCATTCATGTCACACATGGTCACAAGTGTCACAGTCACTACGGTGAAACAAAAGATAAGAAATTCCACACGTCTCATTATGAGTCTCAAATATGATCACTATATGTGACTCAACTGAGACATTAATGTGACTGCTGCTTTGTGACAAATCACCAGGTGAATTTACAACGTGCTTACATTGTGACTCTCATGTGATTGTCACTTTTAGACTCAATTTCAAAGTCATCATGAACGTTGCATTATGATAAGTCACCAAATAATATCACATTATAGTCACATGGTGACTTTTCACAAAAGAGCGCAATGGTGACTTCAGAGTAGTCTCTCTGTCAACTGAAAGTCATCATGTGACTTTAATGTAACATTATTTGGTAACTTATCCCAATGCAGCGTTCACGATGACTTCGAAATTGAGTCTGCAGGTGACAGTCACATGAAAGTCACAATGTAACTACATTGTAAAGTCACCTGGTGATTCGTCAGAAAGCAACAGCCACAGTGATGTCTCAATGGAGTCACATATAGGGATCATTTGAGACTCATAATGAGATGTATGGAATTTCCTATTTTTTGCTTCACCGTAGTGACTGTGACACTTTCGACCATGTGTGACATGAATGAGATGCTATATGAACTAGCTGTGCTGTAAAGATTGTAATTATTTGAATTATATTATTTCCTTTCGAGTATTCGCGTACTTGAAAATTATCATTTTGTGATTGGTCCTTAACTTTGCACACCAGTGTACTCGAGGGATATAGGCCCAGGGGGGGGGGTGCCCTTCTTGGGGGTCTTTCTAAGGGAACCTAACCCGTATTTACGAATGGAAATCCATGGTTCGAAGAAAACTCCGAACGATTAGGCCGACGGGCAAGATTGGGTTCGAACCCAGAACCTCCCGTCTACTAGCTTCGAGAGCAGAACCTCTCGGCCACTGGTTGGGACGGCATTTAGTATTGAACTACAGAATGTGTCCAAGAAGTAATGAGACTAGACTTTTCGCGTCAAGGAGAAGGCCAAAGGGGCGGCATTTTCGAGCAGTACGTGTGGTGGTGTCTGTCAGCTGCAGATTCTATGGGAGTCAGTTGGCCTTGCGCATTTGCAGCGCAGGGATCGCTCGTGAAGCAGACACGTGTTTGAAAATGGCGTTAGGTTTTCAGAATGCAGCGGAGTGTCGAGCAGCGATACGCCGTAAAGTTTTGTGTAAAACTAAATAAATCGGCTGCTGAGACGCTTGCCATGTCACAAGATGTCTACGCGAAGAATTCTTTGTCCAAGGCTCAACTGTTTACGCGGCACAAAGAATTCAAAGACGGAAGAGAGGACGTCGATGACGAAGAGCGCGCTGGGCGTGTATCAAGTTCTCGAACTTCAAACAATGGGGCTAGAATTAAAACGGTTTTGAACTTTGATTGTCCGATGAGTGTCCGAAGGATTGAGGAAACATTGGGAATTACAAAATCGATTATGCATCAAATCGTCACGGAAGAATTTCAGTTCCGGTAAATTTGTGCCAAGCTGGTTCCAACCGCATCCTGGCAAAACACGTCGTCGCAACACCTCCCCAACCACCGTACAGCCCCGATATGCCACCCCGAACTTTTCACTATTCCCTCGATTAAAATTAGCTAAAAAGCACCGTTTTGACATTCTGAACAGCGTTCCAGTTGAAGACTTCGATACGCTCATAAATGAGTAGCAGAGTCGTTGGCAACGGTGTATTAAAGCAGGAGGAGGCTATTTTGAAGAATATTAAGGGTCTGTAAAATTATCTTCAATTAACTGAATTTTGTGGAATCAGTCTCATTATTTTCTAAACAGATTCTGTAATTAACGTCTGTTCTCAAATGCACAAATATAATCACAACGCAAGCAATTCCTACTAAACCATTCCGCTAAAATTGCTTTCGAAGTTGCAGTTAAAACGTTAGCGAAAAATAGTATTTATGCTAAGTATTGTCTTAAAGTAAACAAAATAATAATACAGGTCAACTTCTGTGAATTTTATTTAAGAGGTCTCAGGACTCTTAAAATTAAAAAAAAAGGAACAAAAGAGACAATTTTCAACATTTAATGTCTTAAAATGTGTATGATTTAAAAACAGAATTTTTATTTGGATGAAAGGTATAAGTATGTTCTTTCACTTCTTGTATTTAAAAAATTGGGAAGGGAACAATCATATCAAAATTTTCAGAAAAGATAGGAGTTTAACATCTAAAAAATTAAAACTTTCAAACATTTTTCTTGCAGAAAATATGTATAACAGCTTACAAGTAGGATTACAAAATAAATTTTGCAACTAGAATGAAATGTTTTGTGCCTAATTATACTTCAGTTTGTAATAATTACCCTGAACCTAAATAAATTTGTATTTCAAGCATTTTCAAAATTTTAATATAAAGTTGTATTTAGATAATACGAAATTTTGAAAAGTTCAAGAGATTAATCCCCTAAAAAATATTTTTTTAACAGTAAAAATAAAAGTTTAGGTTCAGTTTATACAAACTGACATGAAACTTACGTTTTGAAACTTGCATGAAAAAATATTCATAAGCTTTTAAGATACCCTGCGCGTTATGTCCAAAACGTCATTTGGAGAAAAATAACTTCACAGTTTCCGAAACGCCGTTTCAGCTATTGTCCGGGTATAATTCTAATAGACATAACTTCTGTTCTAATGGGAATTTGAAGGGAACAATCATATCAAAATTTTCAGAAAAGATAGGAGTTTAACATCTAAAAAATTAAAATTTCGAAAATTTTGAAGCTTAAAGGTTCTTCAGACCCTTAAAATAAATAAATTAAATTACCGTATATACTCGCGTATAAGTCGACACCCTAACTTTCGAATGCAAATTCTGGAAAAAATAAAAAACCCGCGTATAAGTCGACCCCCTAACTTTTTACTTCAATTTTGCACAAAATCAAATCAAAGATTTCACTTGCCAATACGAAAAGGTAGTAATTAAACAACAACAAAAAAAAATCATTGAATTTTTTTTAAATGATAAATTATTATTATTTGTATATTTTATGTATTTTTTTTTATTCATACACATAAAAAGCCAAAATTTCGCAGTATTCGAAGTTTTTGCTTTTGTTTTTTAACTGACTCGCGTATAAGTCGACCCCCCCCCCCCAAATTTACTTACCGAAAATTGTCAGAAATTCCTCGACTTATACGCGAGTATATACGGTTATTACTTTCAAGGTCTATCAAGATTTTTGTGTTCTCTAACATAAGTTTAAACAAAGCGTTGTACTTCAATACTTGAGGATAGGACACCACTCTATATGCTGATGTAATTTAGTAGCATTCAGAAGACAAAGTAGAAATTTTACTTTTTTTCAGGACAGACCCCTCTCAGCTTTTAGTTTCAAGGGATTAGAATAGATCAGAAAGTATAAATATTTTTCAGTGCTTTATACTCTTCTGTCATGAATAACTAAGGCTCAATGTAAACCTATGTTTAAAAATTTAAATATAGAAATGTATTTAAATTTTTATATCATGGATTTGTCGTTTATATTTAGTCCAACATGTATTATTTAAAAAGCGATTTACTTTCAGGATGATATGTCTTTTCGATTCCTTTTTAGTGTTTTCACTATTAGGGGAATTTACGATAGTATTCTACTAATCGGTTAAGCCTTTTACGTAGGACAAATAACACAAATAATCCGCAAAAATATACTGTATTACCAAGTCTTTATGAAAAATGCAACAGCCAATTACAAAAATAATTTTATTTCATAAGATCCATATTATTAACAATACTTCAGTAATGAATAAAATTAGTTTTAGTAAATGAAAATTTAAATTCTAGCGCTATATTCACCTTGAGATAAATAATTACAATACATATAAAAGCACAAATAATTGTACAAAAATTACTTTCAGGGCATGAATATGATATAAAAATACTTAAAATACAAATTAAAAATATCTTAAAATACATTAGAAAAACCTAGAACGATGTCAACTATTACAAGGCCGTCATCAGTAGGATTTAAATGTTGTTATTATTTTCTTTGCGCTTATTCGAGAAATGTCCAGAAGAAAACTTTGTAACCTATGCCAGATAAAGTTATTCAAATTTTCAACAAAAACGAGCTTTTATCTATTATGCAGCGAATCTCTCCATACACAATGGATATCGTATGATAGTGCATCGTTACAAGCGGTATATTTATTAGCAATTATTTCAATTTATTCTCTTATGATGGCTTTCTGGTTTATTTGTACGAAACATAATTTTCGCCATAGGCAGTTCACCAATAAGTTACAAATTAGCACCATTTAATTATTATATAAAAACAGCATTTGAGATTTGTTCGAGACATCTCCTAAAAGATGAACTAGATGGAATTAGAAAAAGAGCAATAGAAAATGCAATTCCAACCCGTTTTATTAAAAATATATATAAATAAGTTTGAAGTAGAAGATTGAGGAAAACGGAGCGCAGTTATAGATAAAAGATTTAAATTTTGTAATGTTAACTACAATCCAAGGCTTTTTGAAAATATAATGCATACTATTTTTAAATATGATGCAAAATTAATCGCAGCCCCTCCCCCGAAAGTTAAAAGATCAGTTAAATACTAAAATTGATCATGTCCAAGCAATCAATAGATCCGGAGTATACATTATGCCTTTCCAAAAAGATTGTAAATATTTTATTTATGTTGGTATGACGATGAGAAAATTTCGTGATAGAATTAAAGAACATGAAGTAGCGATCAGGTTAAATAGACCCCATACTGCATTGTCAAGATTAGTTCAAACTCAACCTATAAAAGTAGATTTTAATAAATCGAAATTTATCTTTCTTACAAATAATTACCAGGAAGTCATCATAAGATGATCAAATGACATAATTGCTAATAAAAATACAGCTTGTAACGACGCACTACCATACGATATGCATGGGGTATGGAGAGATTTGCTGCATAATAGATAAAAGCTCGTCTTTGTTGAAAATTTGAATAACTTTATCTGGCATCTCATCTGAGGACCATTAAATTACAATGTTTTCTTCTTGACAATCCTCGAATAAGCGCAAAGAAAATAATAACAACATTTAAATCCTACTGATGACGCCCTTGTAACGGTTGAAAACGTTCTAGGTTTTTCTAATGTATTTTAAGATATTTTTAATTTGTTTTTTAAATATCTTTATATTATATTTATGCAACTGAAACTAATTTTTGTAGAATTTTTTGTGCTTTTATATGTATTTTAATTATTTTCAGTATTTTAGAATTTTTTACAATATATTTTCAATAAAATTACACTCAGTCACAACTGGATACTAAAGTCTGTAATATATATATATATTATTTTATCTCAATAAACTTTGATCATGGCGGTGTCTTCTTTTAGTATAATTCTCAGACTTGTTAAAAACCTGCTAAAAATTCATAAAATGTCTTATATCTTAAATATTTACTTTTAAAATTAACCAACTGTAGATTTTTTTAAATTTGTGTTTTCAGAGTTTTTAAGGGGAAAAAAATATTCTTAAAACAACTGCAATGCCTTTGAATCAAGCTTTGATGTAAATTGTTGACAAAAAAAAAAAAAAACTGTTTATTTGATGTAGCTGGGATATTTGAAAACTCTACATTACAAAAAATATATTGAAAACTTTTTAAATTAAAGATCTTGAACTATTTGCATGAATTGACCCAGATAGACACGGTTAGACGGTATTTCTCTATTCTGTTTTGTCCAAGCTTATAAACTGCATGAAGATAAATGCATGTACTATATACATTTAATTGGCATTTTAAAAATGGAAGCGTGTAATTTCTAGTTTTAGTTGTTGTTCATGTGTGAAACGCACTTTTTGGAAGAAAGAAAATATGAAATTGGACATTTAATGTTCATAAATGAAGAGCTAAGAGGAAGAAGATGTTATGCAACAAAAATTACATTAGAAGAAATTTGATGTGAAAGTTTTTGTTCTCAATTTTAATGATTTATTTTCTGTTTGATACCATACGTTTAAAATATTAACAGGTGTGGTACTAAACTCTATAAAAAAAACTTATTCATATTTAATTTTGAAATATAAAAATATATGAACATTATTTGCATTATTAAATATTAATATATTAAATATTAATGAATAATGTGTTAAATCTTCAAGGCTAAATAGAACTTTTGTATTTTAGCTTTACCATGTGATAGAATACCTGATAACACCTTCGTCCAAAAGATAAAATATTTTTTAAGAAAATGTAGCATAACATGTTCTTCCACTCAGCTCTCCAAATGATCAAAGGTCATAATTAGGCAAGTTATTAAATATCAGTGAAAGCTTCAGACTAATAAACACTTTATATTAAGAATCTCGTCAAATCTTGGTAACTTAACAGACCTATTCAGAGTGTTTTCTGTAGTATTTTCCAAACGCTCAGCTGCTACAATTCATAAACCTTCTTCAGTTTTACCACAATTACTACTCAAATCATCCAAACTAAACTTAATATAATTCTGAAATAAAATTATTCTTCAAAAAATAATCCCAAATTTAGCGTTTATATATAATTTTCAAATTCGTAAAGAGTCTCACCCTCCTGTCATTAGGGTTTTTCAGTGGTGTTAAAGAGATTGTAATTATCTCTTAATAACATTTGAAATTGGAAATTTAAAACTACAGTCATTTTTTTCTCATTTTGAATAAAAAATACAGAAACTGTGCAGAAAAGTTCCAGTCTTCAGAAAATTTTAATGTTTTTAACCCCGTCATTAACTTCCTTTCTGAAACTATCCCTGCCTCTTCTAGAAACTTATCACTATTTAAGGAAATCAGAAGGTTTTGAAATGACGATAAAATGTAACTATTATTATTATTATTATTTATAATGTTTGAATATTTAAGAATGTAGTATGTAGTACTGTAGATAAAAAAAAAAAAAAAAAATCTATCTTAAAATTACGGTTGTCAACCGTTCTATCTGAAAAATCTAATATATATATATATATTTATTGCACTTATTTATTATTTCTGAGCAATTAATGTAACATTTGAAAATTCCACATACAAAAAAGGAAAATACAGTGAAAAATCAACTATATTTAAAATTTTTAATGTATGATACATGATACATGATAAAAAAATAAAATTTTTACCCTTTCTTTTAATTTGAAACAAAATATTAAGAGTCGAAAATATTGGTAGATTATGATAATTAAGTTCAAATTTAAGTAACTTTGCATGAAATTAATATTCGATATTTATGTACAGGATTATTATATAATTTTTGTATTGGCATTAATCTGTAATCTAAATTATGTAGAAAAGAATCCATGTAAAATTTCTAATAAATAAAAATATTTACTTACGAACTCTTATCACATTTTTATAATAGAAATTGCACCAACAACTTATGATAAACTTACCTAGAAAAGAAAAAAGCATGTATGTTAAAATAATGAAAATAAAAGTTACAATAACAATATTAAAGGCTTTAATGATTATAGTGTAAATACCAAACTATATTAGCAATTTGAAAAATTAAGTATAATCTTCACTACACAGCATGTAGGTGGTATTTTCTATTCTACAATAGAAAAAATATAGAGAAAGAAACGAAAAAAGAGGGGGGGGGAGTGAATTGGTGAATTTTTCTTCATCAATTAGTATTTTTAATTTTTTCCTTAAATGATTGTTTCAATAGCAAATTAATTACAAAATTTACATATTCCAACATTAATACTTAAAAGTAAACATTGCCATATAACGTACATTTGCCGTCTAGTGCAAAATATATTTTTGCTTTACTGACTATCTCTTGTGCTTCTTTAGTGATAAGTGGAATTACAGATGAATCACCTATTCGTCATGGCACCTCTTGAATGGAGACAGGGACCTCGCTAAGGGGAGAGGCACAGGGAGGAGCCTCCCCCCAAACGTTCGCAAATTTCTGTTCTGCAAATTTACAAACTTAGTTGGCAAATTTGTTTAAAACTTTAATAAGAAACTATAATATATTTTCTATTTCTGATAGACTTGGCAAAAGATACAAATATAATTGGAAATATTATTAAGCTTTTTACAAATAAGATCTATATTACTCTTTCGAATTGTCGTAATTTGTCAAAATTATAAAACTAGTTGGCAAATGTCGCGATCTATTTATTTTTGCTTCTCAGTGAGTTGGCAAATACTAATATCTGACTCTGAATTTAACGTCCTCTACCCCCCGAATAAAAGGTCTTAGCGATGGCCCTGAATGGAGACCAAAACTATTACTGATCTAAATTTAACTTTTTTTTTTTTTTTTAATCTTGTAGATGCATCAGTTAAATTTAATAGAAATGTTATGACATTCCTACAGTTATAGGTAAAATATATTAATTATTTATTTGCAAATTAAAAGATTCCAAGTGTTGTCTCAAAATTTAAATCCGACAGTTTTCGCATCATTTTTCAACGAATAACCATAACTGATATATAATAGATGTAATACAAGTTAGAGCAGTATGTCTATACTTAATATTATAAAGAGGTAAAAATTGTTTATTTGTAGGAGGTAAGCTCTGGAACTACCAAACCGATTCCAAAAGTAATGGTATCAAAATGATGGTGTTAGTCCAACTTAGAACATAGGCTATATGTTATGTCCGTGCTACTGCACTGTAAAAAATAGTTGGAACGTTTAGTATTCTAACAGGAACCTTTCCGATACTTTCGGATATGTAAGAGCTATTTTCGTTTTCTGAAACATCCAGAAACATTTCTGAACGGTTAGGTTTTCTTTCCGCGGTTCGCCTCTGTTCTCGCTAACGCATGCGCACTCCAAGTATTTCGTCCATGTGCTGAAACCGGAATAGCCGAAAGTCTATGCTAACATCAACGTCAACTCGTCTGTATGAGTAATGGCGGCGCGGCGTGAGAACTTGTGTAGCACGTGGATTTCAATTGGGTTTCATTTAGAAAACAAAAACAATATAATAATATTTTTTACATTTTGTGGGTAATTTTTATTGTGTTTTAAAATTATACAAGAAATATAAACCTTGGATATTATGAGTGGACTGTTTTAAAGCTTCGGAAAAAAAATTATTTTTGAAGACGGAACGATTACAACTTAGGGTAAGTGTTTTTTTTTAATCATCTACAGTATTACTTTTACTTACTATTTTTTATTATTAATTACTTCTTTATTAGCTTTGTTACAATACATGGAAATAAATTTATAATCTATTTTTTAATATATCACACTTTGTTTCTGTTATGTGTGCATGTAAATAAAATAATATAGTTAAACTCGATGTTAATACTGACTCCGGTACACAGTGTGCTCTTAATAAATTATTAAATGCGTTATAATTTAAAAGAAAATTTATGTATTATATTTTTATCAAACAAGCTGAAGGTTTATTGACATTTTACTTTTTTATTATTGATTGATTTTGTGTAAAAAATACAGTATTATGGGTAAAAAATAAAAATAAACAGTAAACTATTCTTTCAATTATACGTTTATTTTTATAAATCATTATAGTAGTTAATAAAATTGATTCATTTGTTTTGCTGCTTCCTAAAAAACTTTCAAAAATTCGAAATAGCGTTTATATGTCAGTAATAATACACAATAGAACTGTCAATAATTCAATTATATGTATATTTTTAGTGTAATAATATTTTACTTTTAATTATACATTTCAGCACATTTTGGTTTTTAAATTAAGTTACGATGTGTGCATTATAAATGTATAGAATAATGTTAAACATATTCTGTTAATCTAATTAATTTTTTATATTAAACCTCTTTTCTCCTCAAATTTTAATAACAAATTAAAAAAAAATGTTTTAAGTTAATTAACTTATTCAGTACTTAGGTCCAGATATGTAACCCTCCCCCCCTCCCCCGGCACACACACACACTCTTTTTTTTTTTTTTTTTCAATGCTTCCAAAAAATTAACTGTTGCATGTTTTGCGATCGATTTGAATTTCACTTGTTAATCTAAATGTTCTTGCTTGAAAAGAAAAATGCTTTCTTCTGATTTTGCGCAACAGAATTGTGAAAAAAAAAAAAAAAAAAAAAAACTATTGTTGTTATTTAACTTAAGCACTTTACAAGAAATGAATTTGAAAATCTCTAGATTATTAACCATCAGCTTGTTTTATGAAAATATAGTGCACAAAATGTCTTGTTTTAAATTATAAGGCATTTTAATTTATTAACATTATGCTACGAAAAGAATAATACGATATTGAGTCAACATTAACATCAATTGCAATCATATCTTATTTACATGCACAAATAATAATAATAATAATAAGATGTTATGTATTAAAATGGCAAAGAAAGGCTAATAAAGAACTAAAATAATAAGTAAAACTAATGCTATGATTAAAAAAAGAACACTTTTCGAAAGAATTTATCGTTTTCTTTTCAATAATAATACAGTTCACTTTAATGTTACCTGTTAATCCACATGGTTAAAAAATTATCAATGGAAGATGTTAAAACACAATAAATTTTATTTACATTATAAAAAAGGTAAAACAGTATTGATTTTTTTTTTTTTCAGAATAAAATCAAACAGACTTAAAAAAAAAAAAAAAACAGGAAACTCAGAAGAAAAAAAAAAAAAAAAAAAAAAAAAAAAAGATTCATAAACCAACATCCATTTAAAACTGACTCCTTCATAAAATTTGATTTAATAAAACTGGCTACTTCAGAAATTCATTTTTCCAAACTAAGCCCCTTTCACAAAATAATCTTAAATAAAAGTTAAAATGCTAGTGCTAAATTCACCTTGAGTATATAATTAAAATTCATATAAAAAGCACAAATCAATGTACTAAAACTACTTGCAGGTGCAGTTTTTAAGATATTTCTAATATATTTTAAGTAATTTTATATAATATGTATGAACGTGCAAGTAATTTTAGTACAGTTATTTGTGCTTTTTATGAATTTTAAAATAACCCTAGACTTCAGAAATGTTTCATATGTATTCAGAAACCTTTCCGATTCGTAATGAAAGGTTTCCTATACATTCAAAAACATTTCCTTGTCTTCAGAAAGATTTCATATCTATTCAGAAACCTTTCCGATTGGGAATGAAAGGTTTCCGATATATTCAGAAACTTTTCATTACGAATCGGGAAGGTTCCGTATTATAGCCAAAACATTTTTCTGCTCTAATCAGAAACCTTTCCGTTAGTATCGTGCAGCAGAGGTCTCCGTTACTTTCAGAAACGTTTCTGAAAATTTTTTACAGTGTGTCCAAAAGACGGTGCAGGAGCAAAAAACGTTCTAAAAATGCGATTTTTGTGTTACTGAAAGGCCAAGAAACATGAAATTTGGAATGGTAGTTACTTATAAGATACTAATGATCTCTAAGGACATTTCTTTAAAAAATCGAAATTAAAAAGGGGTGAAAATGCGTGAAAAGTGTTCTAAAAAACGTTCTAAATGGCGATTTTTGCACATTCTCAGGAAGTACCAAACCGATTTAAAAAAAATAATGGTGTCAAAATGATGGTGACAACCATTGCTCCAACATTGGCTACATTTTATGTCGATGCCACTACCTCTAAAGGGGGTGCAGGAGCAAAAAAGTTCAAAATTGCGATTTTTGTGTTACTGAAGGGTCCAGATACATGGAATTTGGGGTGGCATTTACTTATAAGATACTAATGATCTCTAAGGACATTTCTTTAAAAAATCGAAATTAAAAAGGGGTGAAAATGCGTGAAAAGTGTTCTAAAAAACGTTCTAAATGGCGATTTTTGCACATTCTCAGGAAGTACCAAACCGATTAAAAAAAATAATGGTGTCAAAATGATGGTGACAACCATTGCTCCAACATTGGCTACATTTTATTCGATGCCACTACCTCTAAAGGGGGTGCAGGAGCAAAAATGTTCAAAATTGCTATTTTTCTGTTATTGAAGGGCCCAGATACATGGAATTTGGAATGGTAGTTACTTATAAGATATAATTGATCTCTAAGAACATTTCTTAAAAAAATCGAAGTGTAAAAGGGGTTAAAATTTGAAACGAAAAGAGTTCTGAAAAACGTTCTAAATGGTGATTTCTACTCAATCTTAGAAAGTACCCAATCTATTTCAAAAGTAATGGTTGGAAATTGATGATAACCGCCCTTTCTCCAACATAGGCTCTATTTCATGTCGGTGTCACTACCACCTAGGGGTTTCAGAAACAAAAAACGTTCTAAATTGCAATATTTGTGTTACTAAAGGGCCTAGAATCCTGATTTTAGGCAGGGTTGTTATTTATAAGATACAAATGATCTGTAAGAATATTTCCTAAAAAATCGAAATTAAAAAGGGGTGAAAATGAGCGAAAACCGTTCTAAAAAAACTTTCTAAATTGCGATTTAAACGCAATCTCAGGAAGTACCGAACCGATTTAAAAAATAATGGTGTAAAAACGATAGTGACAGCCCTCGCTCCAACATAGGCTGTATTTCATGTCGTTGTTACAACCCCAAAGGGGGTGAAAATGCGCTAAAAGAGTTCTGAAAAACGTTCTAAATGGCGATTTCTACGCAATCTCAGAAAGTACCTAATCTATTTCAAAAGTAATGGTTGGAAGTTGATGGTGACAGCCCTTGCTCTAACATAGGTTGTATTTATGTCGGTGTCACTACCACCTAGGGGTTGTAGAAGCAAAAAATATTCTAAATTGCGACATTTGTGTTACTAAAGGGCCTAGAATTCTGAAATTAGGCAGAGCAGTTATTTATAAGATACAAATTATCTCTAAGAATATTTCCTAAAAAATCGAAATTTAAAAGGGATGAAAATGAGTGAAAAGCGTTCTAAAAACTTTCTAAATTGCGATTTCTACGCAATCTCAGGAAGTGCCGAACCGATTTAAAAAATAATGGTGTGAAAACGATGGTGACAGCCCTCGCTCCAACGTAGGCTGTATTTCATGTGGGTGCCACTACCCCAAAGGAGGTGAAGGAGCAAAAAGTGATCTAAATTGCGTTTTTTGTAATACTGCAGGGCCTAGCAACTTGAAACTAGGCATGGTACTTACTTATAAGGTATAAATGATCTCTAAGAACATTTCCTAAATAATTCTAAATTTAAAAGGAGTGAAAATGGGCGAAAACCGTTCTAAAAAACGTTCTAAATTACGATTTCTACGCAATCTCAGAAAGTACCTAACCAATTTCAAAAGTAATGGTTGGAAATTGAAGATGACAGCCCTTGCTCCAATATAGGATCTATTTCATGTCGGCGTTACTACCACCTCGCGGTTGCATTTTATAAAAACGTTCGAAATTGTGATTTTTGAAGGGGCTAGCAACTTGAAATTTGGCATGGTAGTTACTTATGAGATGTAAATACTCTCTGAGAAGAGTTACTTAAAATTTTGAAATTAAAAAGGGGTGAAAATGAACGAAAGCGTTCTAAATATCGATTTCTACGCAGTCGCAGGAAATATAAACCGATTTCAGAAGTAATTGTTTCAAATTGATGGTGACAGTCCCCGCTCCAACATAGCCTATATTTTAAGTTGTTGTCACTACCACCTTTTCGTTACAGGAGCAAAAAATGTTCTAAATTGCGTTTTTTGTGTTACTCAGGGTGTCTAACATTTTAAATTTGGAATGGTAATTAATTCAAAGATGCAAATGCTTTCTATGAATTGTCGAAAGAAAATTCCAAATTTAAAAGGGTTAAGTGAGCGAAAAGCGTTCTATAAGCGTTCTAAATTACGATTTTTATGCAATCGTATGAAATACGAAACCGATTTCAAACATAATGGTTGATAATTGATGGTGATAGAACCTGCTCAAACATAAGCTATATTTTATGTCGAGGGTTGTAGGAGCAAAAAGCTTTCTAAATCGCGATATCTGCGGTACTGAAGAAGCTAGAAACTTTAAATATAGCACAGTAGTTACTTATGAAATATAAATGTCCTCTAAGAACAGTCGAAAATAAATTCGAAATTAAAAAGAGGTGAACGAAGAGAGGGAGCGAAAAGCGTTCTAAAAGTGTCCTAAATTACGATTTCTATGGAAACTCAGGAAATAATAAACCGATTACAGAAGTTATTGGTTGTGAATCAAGAGTGATAGTCCCTGATCCTATACGGACTATATTTTATGACGGTGTCACTACCACCTGGTTGGCAGGTACAACAAGAAAGCCTTTAAAAACATCTATATTCCGTTTTCTATCGAATATTAGAAAATACCAACCGATTTCAACGTTAATGTTGGCAAAGTATTGGTGACAGTCTCTGTTTCAACATTTTTCGATGCATTCTATTTCAACTCTGTTTCGGCATTTTATGTTGGTGCCACTAACATCAGAGAAGTGGTAGACTGTTAGACAAGAATCTTGGAATTTGACATGATGGTTAAATTTAAGATGTAAATGTGTTAAGATGGCATCTAAAAAATTCAAATCTTCAAATGAATACTGAAATAAGCGTATGAAATGAGCATAAAAATCTCAAAATACTTTCTAAATTATTATTTAATTGGAATTAGTTTTAGTTCTTCTTATTGATTAAAATCTCATTTCTGTCTATTGCACTTTTATAATGAAGTTTCGTCAAACTGTGGCTTAATTTGTAATTTTTGAATTATTTCAAAAAGTGTTCTAATAAAAAATAGTCAAGTAAATATCATTTGGCATATTTCAACTATTACGCGAGCAAAGCCGCGGGTTTTGCTAGTATTAGTATAATTATGTACAGTCGTGGAAAAAAAAAGTAAACACCCCCTACTAACTCCTCAACAAATTATCGTAGACGAAAGTTACCGGTACCGAACGATTCGAAATAAAATCTACTTTTAAATGATGTATATAAAATTTTCTTTGGGAGCCATCTACATATTAAAACGAACCCAAACTTATATTTTTTCAATGGCAATAGCCAATTTTAACAAAATATTTCAAATCTTCGTTTCAAACTATGCCAAGACACCAAATTTCAAGTCATTTGAATGATAAGTTTTTGAATTATATACATTCAAAATTAAGTTCTTGTAATATTAAATTACATTTACATATTTTTATTTATATCTCCTGAAATTATGCTCCTAATGTGCTAATTTTTTTTTTTTTTTTTTTTTTTTTTTTGTAGCAATAATACTAATATACCCAAACATAAATACGCTGAATTTGCAATTTTTATAATTTTATGATATGAATTATGAATTATGAAAATAATATTCGAAAAAAATTATGAATTGCAACCTACAACTTTTTTGATGGATTTAGATTTATTAAGTCCTGCTTTAAGGAAATCCAAAATTTCACATTTTTCTTCCAAGTAGTTTTCAAATTATGCTTAAAAAACGGCAAAATGATGGTTTAAGGGGCCATCTATGATCGATGTGAGTAGATATTTTGAAAATTATTCCGCTGTTGTGTAATCTAACAGGCTTCATTGACTCCTTGAGTGGCGCTTCAGGTGCCTTGATCAAGAAGGGGGCTCTCTCGGTTAACAGTCAAGTAAGGAACTTCAATTTGGATACAGCCCTTAAAATACGCTCGTTTTAAAATAATTAATTTCTCGGTAACTTATTGCACGAATTGCATAAAAATTCGTTTTTAGGCTAATTGAAAGGTGTAGAGTTGATTTATGCTGTCAGAATTGTGCACTTCTATTGAAAAATCAAAGTTATGGTTCGTTTTAATATGTAGATGGTCCCCTAAGCAAGTTTTATATACATTATTTAAAAGTAGACTTTATTTCCAATCGTTCAGTATCAGTAACTTTCTTCTACGATAATTTGTTGAGGAGTTAGTAAGGGGTGTTTACTTTTTTTTCCACGACTGTACATTCCTATCGGCACCCACCACTGAAATTAAAGTCCGATATCATATATCCCCAGAGGAAAAACATAGGAAAACAAATATCATATTTTGCATTATTATTTTTATCTAATGAATTTTAAGGCCAAACATTATGTGCGTTATTGAGAGATACCAAGAAAGAAACGCATTTTTTATAAAAACATATATAGTTGTTATGATGCTTGTTATGCAATTATCATTAGCGAAACTGCCAGAGAATGTCAATTTTAAAGTTTTTTAATATGCCATTTATCCTTCATTTATTTTTAATTCGTCTAAAGTTATATCAGCAAAATCTAGACCATTTAAGTATGACCCTTTCAGTGTTTTGCTGCAAAAATTTAAATTTATCATTAATGCATACATTATATTTATTTAATTTTAGCAACTGTTAAACAATACATTTTTAAAACAAATTTCTAGAGCGTAAATAATCGTTTGTGTTATTTAAGAAAATAGGTATTAAAAATAAATATTTAAAATTAAATTACTATTATTTTATTAGTATACATTAGTATTAAAATTTAATAAGTATTAAAAAATGAATTTTGATCATTTTCAAGTTATTTCAAAACCTCGTTGCAATGATAAAATAAGCCAAAAATCTTTCATATGCAATTTAAATCTTATTTGCTTATTTTTAAGGAAATATGCGCAAACAGCCATCTGTAAAATTTGCTCTAAATCTTTAACTAAAATCTTGTATTTCATATTAACAAAAGCTATTGTAAAATATAAAATCAAAATAGTTTTTATAAGCAAATCAAAGTCCTAAGAGTCTTTTGAAATATAATATTAAGCTAATTAAATTACATTTAATTAGTTTATAAGAAGTATACTTAGTTTCAAATAAGTATAATTAGTTTCAAGAAGAAAAGCCTATTTTAAGCAAATCCCCCTCTAATACATACTATAATTTTTCATAATATAAATTAATAAATTCTTTAGCTTTTCGAAGAAAGTATGAATATTTTCAAATATGAAGCGACACATTGCTTAAAAAGAAGTTTGTCTAATTATTTCTTAAATGAGTAAGCAAAGAAATGCTAATTATACTATTTTGGTACATGGAGAATTTTTAAAACAGTTTAGAAATTTGTTTCAGTGAATTTTAGAAATAATGCCTGGTACATGAAATTCAATATTTAATCTTACTCTAAACACTAGATCTATTTGTGAAAAACATTTTTTTTCCTTAACACGAAAAAAAAAAAAAAAAAAAAAAAAAAAAAAAAAAAAAAAAAAATTGTTGCGATTTGCAAATACTTATAACTGGTGTCTTATTAACCATGCAGTGCCATAAAACTGTTTTAAAATCTAGAACTAATTAATTAATTTGCAAGTTTAACATAAGTATATTTAGTTTCCATGAAAAAACGCTATTTAAACTAAATATATATATATTTTTAATGAACTGCAACACATATTAATTTTCATTAATAATTTCTTTAGACTTAATTAGAGATCATTAGGGTTTTATAATCTGAGAATTTCTCTCGTAAGAGCTACCAAATTATAGTAATTACATCTTGTAAAAAGTAAACAAAATTTTTATAAATATTTACCAAGGAAAAATATCTTCAGTAAGCTTACACATGTAATTTAAATTTATAATGTTTTATGCAAAATATCTTATTATTTCTTTAAAAAACCTTTTGAAACATATATGGAACTAGTTATATATATATATATATATATATATATATATATATATATATATATGTATGTATATATGTATATATACTATATATGTATATATATATACTATATATATATATATATATATATATAACCATTAATTAAACATCACCGACCATCATCAAAAACTGCAATATTGTGAATGATTAACTACACGCCATAAACCAACAATATAGAACTGCATGTGTAAAATAAAGTACCGTATACCTAATTACAAGAATTAACATGGAAGAAAAAAACAAGAATATGGATTCCAAAAAAATTGAAAAACTTATATATTGAATTACGTTTTCAAGAGTACAGAATTCAATGATATAAGCAAATCGGTTGTTTACTGTGGGAAAAAAGCTATAAGCTGAAAAATTTTTCCCCTGTACTCAAACAACCAATATAATCAAAATAATAGTTTCAAGATGAATACAGAACATTATCAAATGGCATGAAATGGGAAAAAAAACTACAACTCATTAAATATCTAATTTATAGCAATAGAAATCCCACAAAACATACCGTATTAATTCCCAGTAGATTTTCAAAATATTCCCGCACATGGAATCCAAAAAGCATGATAAGATCAAGGTGAATAAAACAGTTAACACAGAAATTAAAAGCTATGGAGTCAGTTAATTCATGTTGAAATATTGTGATAAATATAATTAATATAATATAAATAAAAAATAATTATATTATTTATAATACCTAAAAACAATTTTAAATTGTATAATAACAATTTTACAACATTGCCAATATTCAACGTTAATTACCACCTAGTGTAAAAAATTAAAATTATGGCTTTAAAGAGGCTATTTAAAAATACAAAATTTATGGTGCTGCCATCTATTATTATTTTATTCAAATGTCACAGTAAGTAGAACCTAATACATGCTAATGAATTAAAATGTATCAACTGCATTCCTACACACATCCTAATATAAACAATACCATACTGTATTTCATTATTCAGAATTTTTTTTAAATAAATTCAATGTTAATACAATATATTCTATTACCATACCATTAAATCTATACTGAGAAATTAAAAAAACTTTTTAAACTTGATAATATATAGAATATAGCCTATATGCTATAAAATAAAATAAATTATATATTATAAAAATATAATAGTCGTAATATTTAGCTTTAAGTATAAAAAGTGAACAGGAAAGAAAAAAAAATTATTAAATTATAAAATAAATGAATAAAAATGGATGTTTATATAAGATTGTCAGATACTAAAATTCAAAATGGCCTAAAGATCAAATATATAGTGTGTGAATTATCCTTATATTAGTCATAAAAAGCTAAAAAAAAAATGATTATGCCAATCAAACATATAAACCGATAATTAATCATGGAATACAATGTTGAAAATAAAACACTATTAAATAGTATAGAGGAATAATAATAATAAAAACTATTTACCCAATTTTAATACATACAGTATAACATTAGTTAATCAAATAAACCAATATGCATAATAATCACTAAAAAGTTGGTATACTATTATTAATTTATATGACATTGTCCTGAGTAGACTAAATTAAAAATAAGTTAATATTGAATTTGATTAAATAAGTTAAATTTAATATGAAATTTAAAAAAAAAAAGAGGAAAAATCACCAATTACATATAAAATATCAAATCAACATCCATATAAAATACGTATTAGAAATGTAGTTATAATACATATATATATATAAAAGATTATCAATGAATTTTGTACTCTTGAAAACGTAATTCAATATACAAGTTTTTCAATTATTTTTTTCGGTATCCATATTCTTTTTTTTCTTCCATATTAATTCTTGTAATTAAGTATAAAGTACTTTATTTTATACATACAGTTGTATATTATAGGTTTGTGATATTCCTTTTTATTGTCATTTCATTCACAATTTTGCGGTATCTGAATGTTTAATTAATGGTTATATATATATATCAGTGACGTGGCGTGAAAATTTTCGGTGGTCATCGCAATTATTTAAGTTTGTGGTGAAAAATTATTAACTCTAAAATTTAATGGTTGAATGTTCAAAAAAGAAACTTTAAATCTTACCTTCACTTATACATGAACTCCAAATGTTCTGCTAAAACTGGATCGTAGAGTTTTAAAAGCTTATTACGAGTTTTAAAATATTGCTTGGTCATCGCCGCATCCAGCGATGATCGGACGCCACGCCACTGATATATATATATATATATATTAACAATAAAAAACTAAAATATCATACCTGGTAATATAAATGATAAACAGGAAAATATAAATATTTTTATTTTCGTGTCACATTAGCAAGCAAAACTTTTTAATGGATTCGACATTTATTTATTAAATTAATATTTTTGGAAATTTAAAATAATTATAATTAGGTTAACTGAAAAAAAAAAATATTTCAAATAATTTTTTTCTGAATGTATGCTAAAATTAATTAATTCTATCTTTAACTTTGAATAGAGATAATTAATGTTTTTCCATAACAGTTTTTTCAACGCAGTAATCTCGCATAAGAGCTAGTAAGGTAACATTAATTATATATTTAATTAAACAGATTTTTTTTGTTACTTTTCTGTGTGAAAAATAATTTAAATAAGATTAAAACACATTAAAATACATGTTTTGGACGTATAATTTAATGTAAAATCCGTAATTGTTTCTTTTAATTACTTCAGGAACTAAATATAAAACACTGTTACAGTCAAAACTAAAATATCGTATCTGAAATTATAGACAATAAATATAAAAATATAAATGTTTTGTATTTATTAACAATCAAAACGCTTAAAAGCATTTAAAACTAAGTGATAAACAAATTAATTGGGAAATTTTGCAATTTACATATATAATTACCTTAAATTAAAAAAAGTCATTTAAACGAATTATTTTCTGCTATAAACTTGAACACATATTAGAATTAATTAATATTTTTTTTAGCTTTGGAAAGAATAATTACTATCCTTCAATATGAGAAGTGATTTCTTATAAAACACTCTTTCGCTGTCTTTTCTTTGAAAGAAGTGAAAAATATTAATTATTTCTTGGAAGTGAACAGAGTTAGAAACAAAAGATACCCTGAGGTTACTGCATTCAGCTATATTGAAAAAATTGTTTTAGTTACTTGCATGTTTATGATACTTATTAATTCAAGTCTAGCAATAGACGTTTTAGTATTCTTTTACTTTGAAAGTGAATAGAAAGAATAGACTCTTATAAAATATTTAAATCATTACCTAAACGCAATTAAATATGTAATTGGTCAAATTTTCAGGGAATTTATATTGGCTGAAAGCGCATGCATAAAAACTTCTTTCTGAAAATACTTGATACATGTGTATAACTTTGTATAAAACTACGTTATTGTTCTAAGGCTAAAAGCTTGTGTCTAAAATTGTAAATTACAAGTATGGATCCAAAAAAGGGGATTACAAGCATAATAAAAAAATTATTTCTTAAAACTAGAACGACTGACATTTTTACCTACTTAAAACAACCATTGCGTCATTTTGGCCGTAATAAGAAATAAAGAACAAATATTTCATTTTTAATGGAAATATCATTATAAAAAGTTAAAATAAGTTATATTCAGCAATTGTAAAATGCATGCAATATTTTAAATAATAATATTTTTATTATGTAAGAAAACATACCTTCATTGTCAAGATAAAAAGTAGTATTATCATAAAACATCCATGTATCATTTTAAACATTAACACATGATTTACATTGGTGTGATCTGCAATAGTTCATTTCACAATAATTTTATTATTTCACAATATTTACTATTTTATAATACTATTATAATACTATTATACGTATAATTTTATTAAAATACTATTATATAATACTATTACATAATTCTATTATTATTACTCTATTATTATTACTATATTATTACTATATACTATTATTGTTACTATTATTTTATATATATTATATATTATACATAATATATATTATATTACATTACATTATATAATATATATTATATTATATTACATTATATTATCGTTATTATTAATATTATTTTTATTATAATACCATTGTATAATTTTATTGTTTCACTACATTTCAGTGCTAATTCACAACATATCACTCAACTCTCTATAGCGGTCATTGTGGCCGCTCCTGGTCGTTCTAGATAGAACATTAATTTATACTCTCGTTCTAAAATATTGCAAAAAAAAAATATATATATATATATATATATATTATACGTTTAAAAACCTCAACAAAGTAATATAAGTTGGAAAAAGTGAGTGAGCTGATGTAAATGTTTTAAGAATATTTGCTTCTCAAGGAAGCTATGCGGTCAAAATGACAGCTCCGGTCATTCTAGTGTTAACAAAAGACAGAAAATACAAAAGGGAATTAAGAAGTATTCTTGCCGATCACTATTCCACCTAATCACCTAATCTATTTCGGTATTTATCTGATCGAAGAACCAACATCCGCAACCCGGTTTTTGTACAAATCACATCCCTGCCTATTGAGCCAGTTCCTCGGAAGATGTTTTCACAACTTGTTGCAGAAAATTGTTACTTCAAATTCTGAAAATGCTCTGGGAAGAGTCGTGGAACGACGTCCTCCAACGGCCCCTAGGTCGTAAAATTCAAACTTGTAAAAAGTGGGATTATTTAACCCAAGTTTCATCAAGCTCATTCTACAACATATAAAGCTATAGTGGTGTAGCCGCATTCTATATTAACCAGGCAGTTCTGTATATATTGTACATAGTTTATTATTCTTACACAAGCTCAGTGATTGATAAAGACATCATAGTTTTGGTTTTTCCAACTGACAAGGAGAGGGCCAACCTTGTTAATCACAGATTTTGATTATTTTAATATATATTGTAGGGTAGAGACCACTTAGTCTCAGGTTCAACGGATTTTCTCCAACGCTCCTTAGTTCTTGAGAAACCGGTGGGTCTAATAATAGTACACAACTTAAATATTACTTTGCAACCGCGATGATAGGTTGGTCTTAGCTCAGTTGTTATGGCGTTTGTCGGCTGATCTGCGGGCCCGGGTTCGATACCTGAATGCTCTACATTTGTTTTTCTCATTTTATGTTTTATAAATATACTTGAAAGTATAATTAATAATCTCATTGTCAATTAAAATTTATAATATTGTATATCAATTATAATTATAACCTATTTAATTTTTTACTTTTAACTAAATAGTTGTATAAAACATGAAACTGTTAGTTTTTTAAAAATCACTTTTAAAATGTATTTCATATATTCTTTATCGATGCAATTATATTGAGCAATTGTGTCAATTCGTGATTTTAAAGAAACATCATTTACGCATTGCTTTAACAAAGGAAGTCAATGCGATAATACTATTATTCTGCTTTTAAAGTAACAAGCATAATTATATTAAAAATTAGCATCAGAATTAAATTACAACCGATCTTTTGCATATTAAAGATTTTTAAATTTGTAATACGTATGCTTGCGTTTTCAGTTATTTTGCTTTCCCCTTTATCTTCTTTCTACTTTTATTTTTATTTTATTTGAATATTCTTTTATTTTATCATAACTAGATGGCACCACAATAGATTTTGTCACAATTTTGGAATTTTTATCATTCAATAATAGATCCAATTTCTTTTTAAAGCTGTTTAAAGGATGAGAAATAATAGTTAAAAAATAAAAAATGATAAATTTAAGTTTGTTAACATTATAATTAATGTTTGGTGTTAAAATTTGTAATTGAAATTATTAAATTATAATTACAAGTATATTTATAAAACAAAAAGTGAGAAAAAGAAATGTAGCGCGCTCGGGTTCCGAACCCGGGCCCGTAAATCAGCCAGCAAACGCTGTACCAACTGAGCTATGACCAACCTATCATTGCGGTTGCAATGTAAGTATTTAAGTTGTGTACTATTATTAGACCCCCCCCCCCGGTTTCTCAAGAACTAAGGAGCGTTGGATAAAATCTGTTGAACATGACACTAAGGGGTCTCTATCCTACAACATATATTAAAATAATCAAAATCTGTGATTAACAAGGTTGGCCCTCTCCTTGTGAGTGAAAAAAAAGTCGGATATTTCCAGGATAACTTAGTTTGTAGAGCTTTGGAAGCTTAAGGCAAGGTCTTGGGTTAAAATCCTCTACTGGACACTTTTTCACTTAGTCGGAAAATTGCAACTTCTATGATTTATTTATCAATTAAAATAATTTTATTAATTTAATGAAGCGTAATTAAGTGTAAATGCATAAACGTATCTAACATTTTCTTGTGTTTCCGTTACTTGCAATTTTATTTCTGTTCAGCTGTTTCGCATCTTTAAACTAGATATCATTATTTATCTGAGCGAATTGTGTCCATCAGATTTGTCCAGGATATCTCATTTGGTAGAGTGTAATGAGCTTAAGCCAATCTCCTAGATTCAAATCCACGGTCTGAATATTTTTTTCACTCAGTTGAAAAATTACATCTCCTATCAAACAGATTAGTTTGTATCCTTCTATATATAAAAAAAAAGTTTTGATTTGGAAATGGATCAATGACAATCTGCGTAGATATTCCGGGTAGGTACATATCCAATTTGAATGCTTAAGCATGGCCTTTCATCGTTAATATTAAAAAGACTGTTGCATACAAAAATATGAAAATCGGTGGTATTATAGAGAAATGTTTGATAAACACGCTGATGCACACAGTTTTCTAATCGAAGAATTATTTGAAGAGATATATGCTAAAGTTAAACAAAATCGTTCCATTAAATAAGTTTTATTGGAGCAAAAACTATACAATAGAATTTAATCATCTCTAGATCATTTTATACGTTATAAGTTCTCGGTGTGCAGATAGTATTTATTTTTCTTATTTGACTCATTTTTTGAGGTTTTATTTCAGTTTTAAATTCAAATTTTCAGCATTTCGAGAGATAGTTTTTACAAATTTAAGAAAATGTTATTAATTTAAACTGTTGCCAGTTGTATAAACAGCGCAAACAATAATGTTTACTTCAAATTAAAAATTTATTTTACACGTGACTATTATAAACAGAAAATATAAAAAACAGGAACTCATTGAAAATTACGTCATAAAAATTATAATTACACGTGAATTTTTAAAGAGACAGAATATTGTAAAATAATAAATTCATAAACATGCGTTAGAAGTCTTAAATAGGAGAATTTACGTCACATTTACGTCACATTACACTTATTATATAAAATGAACAAAAAATAATATTGCTAAACAGTTTAAATTTAAAAATTGCTCAAGACATTTATTTAATATTTTAAGATGATCATAATATTTCATTTCTAGCAAAAGTATTTTTACGTGAATATTAAAAAGAAAAAGAAAAGTTTGGTGAAAATTACGTCAGATTATACTTCTCAGATTCAAATTATAATTCAATCTTCCAAAATCTTTTTAAAGCCGATCAAATTATCGTGCTGTTAGAGTCTGCGGTGTCTGAGCGGGGGTTGACGAGCGTAGCTCGTAGGGGGCAGAGCCCCATAGTTTATTAAATAGTTATAATTAAAGTTAGATAATAAAAATGATCTCCTGATATAAACAGTAGTATATATCAGAATTGATAACATTTTCTTGAGCTTTTCAAAAACAAAAATTAATATTATCTAGTATAAGAGAACATTTCTTATAAAATACACTTTTGATGTCATTTTCTTTCAACTTACAGAAATGGAATAACAATTATACCTTGGAAAAATGGAGTTAGAAACAAAAAATATCCCAATGGTATAGAAACAAAACTCATAAAGAATGCTGTAGTTACATGTTTCATTCTGAAGCTTAAAAAGCCAAGTAAGTGATAACATAAGTTATAGTTAATTATTTTTTCCTAAAAGTAATAAATTGGGTAATATTAATCCCGAATACATATTATAAGGTTTTTAACTGCATTATATAATATTTCGCAATATGAGACGCTATTTCTTATAAAATGCTGTTTCGATAACATTGAAGGTAAAGCAATGAAATAAAAATTATGTGTTAGAAAAAGTAGAGACAAAAAATATCCATTATTCTGTATCCCCAAGGATATAGAAACAAAACTCATAAAGAATGTTGTAGGTACGTGTATGTATAGTTATAAAGCGTAAAACGCAAATAAGAAGTAAGAGAAGTTATAGTTAATCATTTTTTTTTTTTTAAATAGTAATTTGTATGTTGGGAATCATGAATATAGTTGATAAGATTTTTAAAATCAAAATACAAAAGAATTTATATTTTTAATTAATATAATTTTATATGTTTTTTTTTTTTATTTTTACATATGCGGAGAAAATTTTCTGTTCTTAGTGAAATTAGTTTTATTGAAGGCATTGTTTAATTATTTTTTTTAATTATGTATTTAAAATTGGACTTCAGCTGAAAGATTTTTAAGAAAATCTTAGCAATCCGTAAATAAATTAGGTAATTCTTTCTTCTCTCTCTATATATATTTTTCAAATTTACCAATTTTAATTTTTTATTTAATGTTTCGGCGTTAATTTTTATCATGCATGATAAATATTAGGAAAGCCTTTAAGTTATGTTGTTTGATTCTTTTGGTAATGAAATTTGATATTAAAATTTTAGCGAGTTTAAAGCCACAGTTCTCATGTAATCCTCTTCCATCTAAAGAAAAAAAAGTCCTTCCGGCCAGTGCCGGGAGGAAGAGGTAGCTTTCATAATCCTTATTTAAAAAAAGCCAACTTATATCATGCAAACACACGAAGCTCAATTTAGTGGAAACCGAATATAGGAGATTCAAATACTAATTTTTATCAATATAACACTGGTCAACAGTGTTTTTGTTGTTGAACTAAAATTAGTTGATTCTAGATCAGTTTTTGGCGCTGATTCCGAATATGCCTTTCGTTTATCTCTAGGTGGTACAGGTTTTGAGAAAATTGCATATTTAAATTTATGCAAATTTATGCTTTTTGTGCTATTTTATGCAAATTTTAGATACATTATATGTCACATCTAATTACGTTTTCTAGATAATGACTACTTGACTATTTGCTTCAGATAAATGTCATGATTGGCATATTCTTAACATTTATTTATCAGTTATTAAGCTTAATTTGCATATTTTTGAATGGTGTAATGTTTACATCACCATCAACTTTAAAATAGTTACCACAGAATTGACGTAATGTTTTTCTAGACTAGATTTTTATGCTGATTTCAAATCTGCAGTCTGTTTTCTTATGTGATGTCTAGTTTTTGAGTAAGATGAATTTCTGCTTTTGCACGGCATTAACACAGATTTGATATAAGATGCTTTTTAAGGGTGTGTAATTCATTGACGAGAAGGTGAACAGGGTCAGATTCATATCAGAGACATAAACAATAATTTATATAATCGAAAAAAAAATAAGTAGTAGAATATATCCTATTTAGTTGAAGTTTATCATACAAAGTATCATAAAAAGCTATTTCTGATTCTTTTGATCAAAAAATAAAATTTCACTTTTTTCAAAAACTAGACGTGATAGAAGAAAACAGATACAAGATTTGAAATCAGCTCAAAAAACTGGTTTAGAGACATATTAGCATACTCGTGCAGCAGAAATATTTGAACGTCAAGAAACATTATTACAAAAACATGAAAAATATGCAAATTAGGTACAATATTTCACAGTCACATGTCAGTATAATCTCAGAAACAACGTTTTTGTGAAGTAAATTAGGTAGTAATCATAACAGAAAACAAAAAACCCTGTCTGATATTGCTTTATACCATAAATTTGCAAATAATTGTATAAAATTTTCTAAATTTGCATAAATTAAAATATGCAAATATCTCTCAAACTTGACGTGCTGGAGTAAATCTAAAACTAGATTCGGAATCAGCACAAAAAACCGCATAAAAAGCAACTAATTTCTGTTTTGCAACAGAGCAAAAGTTCAAATTTGTTGACCAGTGTAATTAATGAGAATTTCGCGAAATTAGACAGCTTTATCCAAGCTGCTTTTCTTTAAAGTAACTTATATTTGGCTGACAAATTCGGCAATTTCTTAAAGTGCCTGTCATTTTAAGACAACATGGTGGATGAGGCTATGCAGTGAACTTGGTCGAAACCTTAGTAATTGCTGTGCACATGTTCACTCGCATCGGAATCAGTTAATATACAGGAGTGCTGTCGCAGGCAAAAAATCAGATTTTTCAAAATGTCACCCACAATAGAAATTGAAACTGCTATATCTGAGCCATTTTTTAAGGTAAAGACAAACAAAAAATGCTCCTGACTACTTATATCAAGATCAAATACTTAAGAAAGAAACCTTTTTCAATTTCTAATTTTTTTGCACCTCACTTTAAATATATATATTTTTTTAATTTAATGGCCGCCATTTTGAAACAAGATGGCTGATGAATCTGGCCAGCGAACTTGGTTGAGGTGTTGATGTATATTATCCACATGCCTTCTTACATCGAAATAGGCGAATACGTGTGTTATCGCGTGACAAATACAAGATCGTTTCAAAATGTTAGCCATGCTAGAAATTCAAAGTGCTATAAATCAACCATTTTTTAAGATATAAAAAAAGAACAAATTTTCAGAAACAAAAACTGCTCCGGAATCTTTGTATCAAGGCCAAACACAAAAAAAAAAATCTTTTTCATTTTCCAATTCTTTAATACCTCATTTTGAATTTTAAATTTAATTTTTTTTAAATGGGAACCCTTTTGAAACAAGATGGCGAATGAAGCTGGCCAACGAACTCGGTCGAGACATTGGTATGTACTATGTACAGACCAAGTTACATCCAAATAGGTTCATAAATACGCCTGTTATCGCGTGAAAAAAATCAGGTCGTTTTAAAATGTCAGCCACAAGAGAAATTCAAAATGCTATTACTCAGCCATTTTTTTTTTAGATATAGACGAAAGAAAAACTGTTCCGGAATCTTTGTATTAAGGTCAAACACATACAAAAAAAATCTTTTTCATTTTCCAATTTTTTGGTATCTCATTTAATTTTTTTTATTTTTTAATTTTTTTAAATGGCCGCCATTTGGAAACAAGATGGCGGATGAAGCTGGCCAACGAACTCGGTCGAGATATTTGCATGTACTATGTACACACCAAGGTACATCCAAGTCGGTTCATAAATACGCCTGTTATTACGTGAGAAAAATCAGGACGTTTCAAAATGTCAGCCACGCTAGAAATTCAAAATGCTATAACTCAGCCATTTCTTAAGATATAGACGAAACAAAAACTGCTCCCGAATCTTTTTATCAAGGTCAAACACATAAGAAGAAAATAGTTCTTCAATTTTCAATTTTTGGTACCATATTTCAAATTTAAATTTTTCTTAAAAATTTAAATGGCCGCCATTTTTAAACAAGATGGCGGGTGAAGCTGGCCAACGAACCCGGTCGAGACATTGGTATGTACTATGTATAAACGAAGTTACATCCAAATCGGTTCATAAATACGCCTTTTATCGCGTGACAAAATTCAGAACGTTTCAAAATGTCAGCCACGCTAGAAATTCAAAATGCTATAACTCAGCCATTTTTTAAGATATAGACGAAACAGAAACTGCTCCGAAATCTTTGTATAAAGGTCAAATACATAAGAAAAAAATATTTTTCCATTTTCAATTTTTTGGTACCACATTTCAAATTTTAAATTTTTTAAAATATTTTAAATGGCCGCCATTTTGAAACAAAATGGCGGATGAAGCTGGCCAACGAACTCGGTCGAGAAATTGGTATGTACTATGTACACACCGATTTACATCCAAATCGGTTCATAAATACGCCTTTTATTGCGTGACAAAATTCAGGACGTTTCAAAATGTCAGCCACGCTAGAAATTCAAAATGCTATAACTCAGCCATTTTTTAAGATATAGACGAAACAAAAACCGCTCCGGAATCTTTGTATAAAGGTCAAATACAAAAGAAAAAAATATTTTTCCATTTTTAATTTTTTGGTGCCACATTTCAAATTTTAAATTTTTTAAAATATTTTAAATGGCCGCCATTTTGAAACAAAATGGCGGATGAAGCTGGCCAACGAACTCGGTCGAGAAATTGGTATGTACTATGTACACACCGATTTACATCCAAATCGGTTCATAAATACGCCTTTTATTGCGTGACAAAATTCAGGACGTTTCAAAATGTCAGCCACGCTAGAAATTCAAAATGCTATAACTCAGCCATTTTTTAAGATATAGACGAAACAAAAACCGCTCCGGAATCTTTGTATAAAGGTCAAATACAAAAGAAAAAAATATTTTTCCATTTTTAATTTTTTGGTGCCACATTTCAAATTTTAAATTTTTTTTAAAAGTTTAAATGGCCGCCATTTTGAAACAAAACGGCGGATTAAGCTGGCCAAAGAACTCGGTCGAGACATTGATATGTACTATGTACACACCGAAGTACATCGAAATCGGTTCATAATTACGGTAGTTACAGTGTGACATATGTCAGATATATATATATATATACATATATCAATTTTGAACGGAGGGTAGTTTCGGGGTCTGGGGGTCATGATCGATGAAAATATACCAAAATTTTTTGAAATCGCTTTCCTCCGAACGGCTGCAATAGGTAGCTTTTTTGTAAAGAAAGCTACCTAAAAATCTGCTGTTAGTGAAATTAGTTTTATTGAACATATTGTTTAATGATTTTTCTAAAATTCTGTATTAGGTAGCTTTCTTTACAAAAAAGCTACCTATTGCAGCCGTTCGGAGGAAAGCGATTTCAAAAAATTTTGGTATATTTTCATCGATCATGACCCCGAGACCCCGAAACCACCCTCCGTTCAAAATTGATATATATATATATATATATATATATATATATCTGACCTATGTCACACTGTAACTCCCGTAATTATGAACCGATTTCGATGTAATTCGGTGTGTACATAGTACATACCAATGTCTCGACCGAGTTCGTTGGCCAGCTTCATCCGCCATTTTGTTTCAAAATGGCGGCCATTTAAAATTTTTTTAAAAATTTAAAATTTGAAATGTGGTACCAAAAAATTGAAAATGGAAAAATATTTTTTTCTTATGTATTTGACCTTTATACAAAGATTTCCAAGCAGTTTTTGTTTCGTCTATATCTTAAAAAATGGCTGAGTTATAGCATTTTGAATTTCTAGCGTGGCTGGCATTTTGAAACGTCCTGAACTTTGTCACGCGATAAAAAGCGTATTTATGAACCGATTTGGATGTAACTTCGTTTATATATAGTACATACCAATGTCTCGACCGGGTTCGATGGCCAGCTTCATCCGCCATCTTGTTTAAAAATGGCGGCCATTTAAATTTTTAAGAAAAATTTAAATTTGAAATGTGGTACCAAAAATTGAAAATTGAAAAAATATTTTCTTCTTATGTGTTTGACCTTGATAAAAAGATTCGGGAGCAGTTTTTGTTTCGTCTATATCTTAAGAAATGGCTGAGTTATAGCATTTTGAATTTCTAGCGTGGCTGACATTTTGAAACGTCCTGATTTTTCTCACGTAATAACAGGCGTATTTATGAACCGACTCGGATGTACCTTGGTGTGTACATAGTACATACAAATATCTCGACCGAGTTCGTTGGCCAGCTTCATCCGCCATCTTGTTTCAAAATGGCGGCCATTTAAAAAAATTAAAAAATAAAAAAATTTAAATGAGATACCAAAAAATTGGAAAATGAAAAAGATTTTTTTTGTATGTGTTTGACCTTAATACAAAGATTCCGGAACAGTTTTTCTTTCGTCTATATCTTTAAAAATGGCTGAGTAATAGCATTTTAAATTTCTCTTGTGGCTGACATTTTAAAACGATCTGATTTTTGTCACGCGATAACAGGCGTATTTATGAACCTATTTGGATGTAACTTGGTCTGTACATAGTACATACCAATGTCTCGACCGAGTTCGTTGGCCAGCTTCATTCGCCATCTTGTTTCAAAAGGGTTGCCATTTAAAAAAAATTTAATTTAAAATTCAAAATGAGGTATTAAAAAATTGGAAAATGAAAAAGATTTTTTTTTATGTGTTTGGCCTTGGTACAAAGATTCCGGAGCAGTTTTTGTTTCTGAAAATTTGTTCTTTTGTTGATATCTTAAAAATGGTTGATTTATAGCACTTTGAATTTCTAGCATGGCTAACATTTTGAAACGACCTTGTATTTGTCACGCGATAACACACGTATTCGCCTATTTCGATGTAAGAAGGCATGTGGATAGTATACATCAACACCTCGACCAAGTTCGCTGGCCAGATTCATCAGCCATCTTGTTTCAAAATGGCGGCCATTAAATTAAAATATATATATATATATTTAAAGTGAGGTGCAAAAAAATTAGAAATTGAAAAAGGTTTCTTTCTTAAGTATTTGATCTTGATATAAGGATTCAGGAGCATTTTTTGTTTGTCTTTACCTTAAAAAATGTCTCAGATATAGCAGTTTCAATTTTTATTCTGGGTGACATTTTGAAAAATCTGATTTTTTGCCTGCGACAACACTCCTATATATTAACCGATTCCGATGTGAGTGAGCATGTGCACAGCAATTACTAAGGTCTCGACCAAGTTCACTGCTTAGCCTCATCCAGCATGTTGTCTTAAAATGACAGGCACTTTAAGAAATTGCCGAATTTGGCAGCCAAATATAAGTTACTTTAAAGAAAAGCAGCTTGGATAAAGCTGACTAATTTCGCGAAATTCTCATTCATTATATTGATAAAAATTAGTATTGAATCTCCTATATTCGGTTTCCACTAAATTGAGCTTCGTGTGTTTGCATGATATAAGTTGGCTTTTTTTAAATAAGGATTATGAAAGCTACCTCTTCCTCCCGGCACTGGCCGGAAGGACTTTTTTAAATTGGACTTCAGTTGTAAAGGTTTTCTAGAAAATCTTATCAATTCATAAATAAATTATTTCTTCTTTTATGTATTTTTTTATTTTTAATTTTATCAATTTTCGTTTTTAATTGATGTTTCGTTGTTTATTTTTACTATGAATGGAAAATATGCAAACAGCAACATAATTTTTTTTAAAGTTGTTTCTTTCTTTTGGTACTGAAAATTGATATCGTAACATTTTAGCAAATTTAAAGCCACAATCCTCATGTAATCCGCCCCCCCCCCTTCCCCGAAAAAAAAAGAATCCAAATCTATTCGTCTATAAAATTAAACTAATTGTTTAATCACCTTTACTTATATTTTAATATCTTATCACTGTCCAATTACTGATTCTTCAACTATTATTAGTTTCAGAGATAATGTTTGAAATGCAATAAACAATTAAATTTAAAAAATCAAAAAACCCGACTGTGTAAAAAGCGAACTAATTAATTATTTATCATCAACGTGAAACTATTTTTTTTTCAATTCCTACTATTAGCTCACACTCTCGCTATATAGGGTAGATGGGCCAGTAATGAACACCCTCCCAGTAATGAACCCCCCTTGATGTTTTTGGTTCATAAAAAATAACTAATAAATATTTAGCTTTAATTATTTTTTTTTTTTTATAATTCCCCCTTAAATGTTTTATAAAACTGTGCTATTGTTGGCACTTTTAATCAAACCAATCAGGAAGCAGAAAATAATGTTTCAAAGTTTCGCTGTTTTTCTGTGAAAATCTTAATGAAATGGCTAAGAGGCTTCGTTTAATTAATTTATATATTATTTATTTGCTTGCAAAATTTGAATGTCTTTGTTTGAGTAGCAATACAAAACTTAGAATTTTATATACTGACGGCCATTTACAAAATTTCATTTATTTTTTAGGTTTTAAGAGGGGGTGTCCATTACAGGGATGGTCAGTTAGTCATTTTCCAGTAATGGACACCCCATGTAGATTTGCTAAAAATGCAATTTCAGTAATGTTTATAGTGCATAAAATATTTTGACTGAACTGCAAACCTAAATAATCAAATTTAATTTTTAAATTATACTTACCAAAATGTAACAACACCAAAACGTTTTGTTTAAGAGCACAGTCAAAGAGGGGCTCATAGGGCTTATTCCCCTCTCCGTTTAAATAAAACAATTGAGTTACAGAAGCTATTAAAAATCTATTTTCTGTCTTAAATGTTTCCTTAATCACCATTGACAAAATAATAATAATAATAATAATAATAATAATAATAATAATAATAATAATAAAATTTACAGGTAATATTCATGAAACTAGTAAATCTGCAGATCAGTGGCATCAAACACCAGTTCTATATATACTCATCAGTTTAAAATATTTAACTCACAATATCATTTTTTCATACTTGTAATATTAATTACTATAAATGATATATCAAGTAGTCTCTGGAAGATTAATTGTTAAAAATAGTGAGACAAAACTAAACACTAACACTCCAAAACTTTTTTTTTTTAATTACCCTTTAAATCCCCCACTATTTCAATAATTTGATAGCTGTAATTGCCTGATACTTAGTATTTTAAACTATGCATCAAAAATAATTAAAACATCGATCTTCTGATAATTACAATAATTCATGCAAACAGATTGATTTCACAAATTGACTGAAAACAATTGATTGTCACATCTGCTGCTTTCATAGTAGAAGGACGTCTTCTTTGCGCCTGACGAAGAAAGACTCAGATCTTTCGAAAGGCCTAGCGCATTTAATAATTTTTGATGATGTTTCAAGAAGTTTTTTTGTTCTTACTTATTATTCATCCAATCAAGCTCAAATAATTTTTTTTTAAACTTGTAGTGGATGACACTTGATGTTAATATAGTTTTTTTCAAACATTAATTCATTAATTAAATTAAATAAATTAATTTTCAATAATCGAGAGAGACCTCTTCTTGATCAAGGTATTTTAATCCCTGCTCAACAGGAAAGAAGAATGGGAGAAAAAAAAATTTCTCTTATTGGCCTAAGTAGGAATTGACTTAAAATATTTTTTTTTTATATTACTTGTTTATATTACTTTCCTATTTTTTTTTTAATTTACTTGTATTGATGACTTTTAATTTGTGCTTAATTTTTAGTTCCTATCTATAAACACTGTTTTGATGAGGTCTATAGATGTCTATGATGGTTAGAGTTGCAGTAAAGCTAGAGATCCACAATACATACACAACTTCCAGGTTGTATAATATTTTAACGGAGCTTCTGACGGTAAAATAGTCAATGCAACATCGTCTTCAATTTGAAATACCTATCTAATGATATGTCACTCAATAGGGTGCGTAATTTCTTTTTCGTCACTACCGCCATATTGTATTTTACGGCCGTCATTTTGAATTTCTAAAAACAAAACCTAACCTGTAACCATCGGGCTGTTTAGACAAATTGATAGAGACCTCATTCATTAAAATCCATCCAGCCTTTGGGATTTTTCGAGGGTATAAAGAAATCCACATATACAGATACGCGTGAAACACATAACCCTTCTTTTCAGTCGGGTAAAAAGGCTTCAAATCTTATTCATAACATTAGAATTCATTTTCTTCCAAATAGTTATTTTTTTTTAAGTTAAGAAGTTGAAATTATTATACTGTCATTACTTCTTGTAAGTTATATTTGGAAAAAACGTTTTCTGTATTCTAACAAGTAAAATAATAAAAAAAATTAATTATTTTATAAGCAAAATTTTCCGAGTTATGAATCTTTAAATATAGTGAATTTTCATCGTTTTTTGGTACTGAACACACGCATCTTTTTTTAACTATTGTACATCTTTAAAAAAGGTCCTGCATATATGTTGAACACTACACTAATTACTACAATCTCTTTTTTAGTTGATAACGGAAACTCTATTTTTCAAATCAGAAAATTTAAGCATAAAGATTTAAAATTAGGTTTTTTGTTAGCAAACAAAGTAATATCTAAATGCAATAACGATGAACTTATCTGAATTTTTATAATAACAGTAATTATTTTAAAGATAAGAATAATTTAAAACAAATCGTTTATTGATACAAAAGGAAGTACACATTAGAAGTGATTAAAATTTAGCTGAGCTGTTCAAAGGTATAATTAATATTTTTGAGTATAAGACGCAATTTATTCTAAAAGAGCTTTTCTAAACCATTTTGCTGAGCCTTTTATGCAAATACAAAAAATGCCAGTTATACCACAAATTAGACACAAAAGATACCCTGGAGGTTATAGCTTTTCAGCAGTACTCATTTAGCTTTACAACTCATATAATGTAGTTGTATGCACTGTTACGCTGATTAGATTGAAGCACTTTTTAGTTGAAAATTATTTCTAATTTACAAATTCACCTCGAAAAATGGAAAATCTTTGAATAATATTTGTACAATTGTAAAGTTCTTTTTAAAGATTTTTAATTATTAAAATGTCTTAAACAACATTAAATTAAGATCACAGATAGTATTTCGACAACGTGAGAGAAACAGATTTAGCATAAGGTTTATTATCACGTAATTTATTTAGAAAAATGTACGCAAGTAAAAAACAAAGACGTTTTCGAAGACATTTTGCAGAGTCTTTTATGCGAACGCAAAAGAAAAAAAAATGCCAATTATAAATTAGACACAAAAGATACCCTGGAGGTTACTGCTTTTCAGCATTACTCATTTAGCTTTTTGACTCATATAATGTACTTGTATGTATGGTTACGCTGATTAGCAATTCCAGCACTTTTAGTTGATAAATTATTTCTAATTTACAAATTCCCTGAAGAAAAATGGAAATTCTTTCAATAATATTTGAACAATTCTAAAGTTCTTTTTAAAGATTTTTAATTATGAAAATGTCTTGAACAGCGTTAAATTAAGATCACAGATAGTATCTCGACGACGGGAGAGAAGGAGAAGGTTTATTATCATGTAATTTATTTACAAAAGTGTATACACACTGTCAGAAATACTCGTCTATGTACACTAAATTATTCCTCATATTTTAAGAAATAATTTTCGCCATCCTAGAACACGTGTGTGTCTTATCCGCAAATTCTTCCCGAAAGTTTAAAAAAGAGGGAGAAATTCCGTTCATTTCTACCACGCATGCGTATTGGCTCTATGAATACTAAAATCAAAATTCATTTTAAAAATCAAAACCAAAAATTTTGTAAATTAAGATTACTAATTTAATTTTTTTAAACTAAACAAACAAACAAACAAACATTGCGAGCCGTAATTTTCGCGAAAATGAAGGTATCGGTGATTTCGCGAGCTGAAAATTTCCCGAATTTTATATCAACTGAACCGAAAGTTGAAAATTTTTCGAAACTACCTAAATAGAATTCCTTTTGCTTACGGCAATTTAAGAAATTTCCTTTTGTCCGAAAAGTTCTTCGCCCTCCATCCCCTCCTCTTCCCATCGCTCTAAAAATGAATGGCTTCAAATAATATTGTAAGTGAATGAGCTGCATTCTATTAGTTGTATTCTTGTTTTTATTCAAGAAGCAGTTTCATCGTATTCAAGAAATAGTTGTAAGTATTCAAGAAATTTTTGTACTTATTTCTTATTTAAGTAATTGTAATCATTAAATTTTGGATAAGGGAAAAATTTCTGATTTTTTATTAATATATGAGGTGGGAAAAAATATATATATTTCGCGAGGCTTAAATTTTCGCGATTACGACGGGCTCGCGAAAATCGCGAAAATTAAAGCCTCGCGAAAATAAGCGCTTTTACAGTAACTAATATATTAAAGGGGAAAAAAAAAAAAAAAAAAAAAATTCTTGCTAAAAATGCAATATTTATATTTCACACCTAGCAATCTACATAAAAATATTTATATTTCATATTTTTAACCCATTTTAATAGTAAAGTATAAAAACCCTAGCCGCAATCTCATTAAAGACGAAATCTTCCTGAAATCAACTTCAAAATTCAAAGCTATTTAAAGAAATTAATCAAGCAATACAAATGAGGCCAACATATTTACTTCAAACTGTTCCACTACTGTACAACTGTAGCCGAGTGGTTAGAATAATCTGGTCTCATAACACTAAGTAACTGGTTCGATCCTGATGTCAGCAACATTTATTTTATCGCCATTTTCTTCAATTGACATATATTTAACTAGAGAAAAAAAAAAAAAAAAAAAAAAAACGGATATTCGTCTTTTAACGGAAAAATCCTGGTAGCACTGCTACCGGGAAAATTTCCCTAAATTGGAGAAAGTATTTCTGAGAGAGCAAGCAAAAAAAAAAAAAAAAATCTTTCTTAAAATCCTTATTGAGGCTAACCGTGGCATGATCGCTTACGAAACTGAAGTGTGCAGAATTTTTAGTTCGTTTACAAGGCTATTCAAAATAATTCCATCACATGGTATATGGGGGAAAAATCGTTTACAGAGTATTTAAATGATGTTACACTATTTCAAACATATTAAAATTGATATACATCATTTAGGATGCACTACAAGAGGTTTACTGAAGAATAGGGTTTATGTAGCATTTATTGTTAATAAACAGGTACACAAAAGAATTCAGTTGCAGTACTGTCAATGAGCAATAATTCTTAGAAGTGCGTTTTCAGTTGTGGTATGGATTTTTAAATTATATATATATACATATATATATATATATATATATATATATATATATATATATATATATATATATATATATATATAAAATCCGTGCCCATCATTCTGTGTCAACGTGTAAACTCTAGCGGAGGAAAATGTATAAGTTCGTACCGTATTTTTGCTAACAGACGGGCTAGAACTGCAAGAATATGTAGATTGCCCTTAATTTTCTAGGTATCTAAAGATATCCCTGTAAAATTACGGTCAGAGGCTGGCAGCAGAGATTCCAGTCATACCCCGTAAAAAAAAGAAAAAATCCATTCTCATCATTTTGTGCAGCCCGTAATTTTACGAGTCAAAGATATAATGCACCTCAAAACACAATAACACTTTACTTACTCTTCCGTAGCACGTAGCATGTTAGATAATCATCTCAGAATCGCTTTTTTGGCGGGTTAAAAAATATGTTACGGCCGCGGTTAAGTGACATTATTTTTCGAAAAACAACTAAAATGAAGGGTTACACATTAGCGGAGGAAAATGTATGGGGTCGTACCGTATTTTTTTTAGTGGATCAGACCCTTTTTCATCAAATAAGGTTGCTGCCCGTTTAAATTGAACAGCAAAGGCACACAAATTTACATTTTTTTCTGAGAGTGCACCAGTTCCATTTAATCTCCAAATTTCGCGAATTTTACTTTCTTTTAATTCTGTATCGCGTGGCATCTTTGTAAATGCGTGAAGTCGGTTATCGTCTGCTTTAGTTAACTGCTGACGTCCTAGCAGCGTGCAGAAAATTAGCATATTGTGCATTATTTTCGAAAAAAAAAGCAGGTGTTTTAATTAAAATGTTAGGGTGTCTTATAATTTTATCGATGGTATTTTTAACTTCTTTTATTAAACTCTATAAAAATATCATTTCTGTAAAACAATTACCTGTAATAACAGAATAAATTTATTTTTGTCGGCAATGAAAAATTTAAAAAAAAAAATAATTATACTTCCATATTTTCTGAAAATAAGTCATCAAATTTCTAAAATCTTGTTAAGATTTGATTTTAAGGTAGTTTATACTCCTTTTAACAAAATTCAGTTCACAAATCTGAAACATTTCAATTTATTCTGTTGAGCTGATTCATGTATCAGACCAGATGCTAACGTCAATAAGGTCAGTTGGGTGAATTAGGTCTTCTAGATTCGTTCAGGATAGCACATTGTACTGAGCATTGGCGGCTTCAGTCAAAAGATCCTTGGTTCGAATCCTTGCCCGGACATTTGCCGCCCAGTTGTAAAATTACAACTAATGTATTTAAAATAAATTTTGTTTTTGTTGTTGTTGTTAGCAAGTTAATTACTGAAACTGATTCAACATAAAATATTTAAGTAAAGACAATATTAAATTTTAAGTAAAAATAAAAGCGAATTAAATTCAATAGTAAAGTAATAAACTTAAATAAAAAACATTACTTAGAAGAAAGCATTACTTAGAAGAAAACAATATTACAAGGAAACTAATTTTCTTAAACAAACAATATTTAATAAATTAAATTTATAAACAATTAAAATTAATAAATAATCGTGGTTTTCTAAAGGTCAATTATTATTTTAAAATATGAGACGGAATCTCTGATCAAAAGTTTTTTTTAAGTCATCTTCTCTTAAGAGAAAACAAAGAAACACTAATTATATCACAGAACAAATAGAGTAAGAAACAAAAGGTACCCTGGAGGTAATTTCGCCTCAGATGTCTTCCAGAAAAGCATTAAAAAAGTTGTAGTTGGACGCGTGGTTATGATGCTCAGTAATTTAAGTAAATAATATTAGGAGATATTTTGTACGAGCAATTTTATAGCTGAAATTCTTTGCTATGAATATTAAAAGAAATAAAACGTTTTTGAATACTTAATCTAAATGTGTTTAATTATGCAAATAAATCTAATTCTACAAGTAACCCTTTTTTTACACAGAATTTTTATTTTTCAATCATGTTATTGAACGAACAAGAAGATTAATCGCAGTAAATTGTAGACCGGGAGACTGCTGCACAAACTGTCACCTGACGGCTGAATTTCCAGGATTAACTAAAACTCGATTCGCATATTAAAATGCGACTGGTCTGCCAAGTTATATCTTGGTAGAAAACCCCTGCAAACCCGATTTTAATGGCTGACTGGTTTGTTTACCACTGTATTTTCCTGCTCCCAGCCCTCCATGTTTTGATACCTTTGGGCGCTGGAAGACAGAATAATAAACCTATCGATGAAGCTCTAAAATCGATTCTGCAGGAGATTTCTACCAATACTGGAGGGAAGATCAGTTGCATTTTATTATGCTAATTGATTTCTGTCTAATCCTGGAATTTCAGCAGTCAACTCGGTGAGGTGTTTGTCCTCCCTGCCGCCTCCGGTCTATTGTACTTTTTGTTTACCATAAAAATTATAGTTTCAAGCGAAAGAACAGACAAATTTTTTTTCAAAGTAATACATCTGTATTTTAAATTAGTTTTAATAAAAAGCAAAAAAAAAAAAAAAATAATAATAATAATAACTATTGATAATAACAGTTATTGTTTTTATATAATCAGCAGTAAATTTTGGAATCAATAAACACTTTCGCTGTTCAAGAAAAGAAAAATAAAGTAATATTTTAAAAGTAATATTTAAAGTAATATTATTTCATTATCTCTTATATGGAAGTAAATAATTACTAATTATATTATTATTACTAATTATATAACAGAATAAAGAGAGTTGGGAACAAAAGATTCTGGGATATAATTTTGGAGGATTCGCTTATAATTATTATTTTTCTATGTATGACGCAATTCGACCTAAAAGATTCTTTCGAAGTTTTGAATTTATTTCATTATCTCTTATATGGAAGTAAATAATTACTAATTATATTATTATTACTAAATATATAACAGAATAAAGAGAGTTGGAAACAAAAAATTCTGGGATATAATTTTGTTTTACCTTTTTGGAGGATTCGCTTATAAATATTATTATTATTATTATTTTTTTTTTACAACGTGTTCAATATACAAAGCACAGTAGCCCAGGTAAATAAAATTAGCTACGAGCATTAGTATTTAATAAATTTTCATAAGCAATTTTATTTTATTGCATAACCAACATAATGCATAACTGAATGCATAATTTAAATGTAATTAAGCATCTAATTAAAGGAAATTTCAAAACCAACATATATTTTTATACTACACAGATTCTTTTCTCGTCATCGAAATTATTTTATCGAAGTATTAAAAAAATTAATGACAATAAATTGTACATTTATTATTTTTTTTTATTGCATTATAAAATGCATAGTTTCAAACGTAACAGAAAGGCCAAAATTTTGTTTAAAATAATAAATTTATATTTTTAATAAGTTTTAATAAAACAAAACCTATTATTGAAAAAATATTATTGTGAAAATAATTTATTAAAAAATAAACAATACTTAATAAATTAAAATTACAAACAATTAAAATTAATAAATAAACTTACTTTTCAAAAAGACAATTATTATTTTCCAATATGAGACGCAATCTCTCCTAAAAGACTCTTTTGAAGTCATCTTCACTTATGAGAAAACAAAGAAACACTAATTATATCACAGAATAAATAGAGTAGGAAACAAAAGGTACCCTAGAGGTAATTTCGCTTCAGATGTCTTCCAGAAAAGCACTAAAAATGTTGTAGTTATACGCATGGCTATTATGCTCAGTAATTTAAGTAAATAATAATAGGAGATGTTTTTTATGAACAACTCCATTACTCAATTTTTTTGTTATGAATATTAAGAGAAGTAAAACATTTCTTAATACATAATGTAAATGTGTTTAACAATCTAATTAAATCTAATTCTACAAGTAATTTCTTTTTTTATTTGCATACATATTGTTTTTTTTTTTTTGTTTTTTTTCAGTAATGTTATTTTGAATGAAAAAGAAAATTTAACCGCAGTAAATTGAACTTTTTTTTATTGTACTGTAAAAAATTATAGTTTCAAGTGTAAAAGAACAGCCAAAATTGTATTCAATTACTTTTAATGAAAAACAAAAACTATCGATAATGACAATTATTTTTCTATGTAATCAACAGTACATTCTGGAATCATCAAAAACTTTAGATTTTCAAAAAAAAAAAAAAAAACCCTTAATATCCCCCCCCCCCCCCCACGTATAATGAAATTCAACCTAAAAGTCCTTTCGAAGCCATTATCTCTTATAAAGAAGAACATAATTACTAATTTTAACGCAGAATTAGTCGGAAATGGCAATCCTAAAATTTTCTTCTATTTCATACATGTTAACACTTCAAAATTCGCTATCACTGTTAAAATTAAATGGCAATCTATGCCCATCATGCGGATTCTAAAGATATGAAATTGCGTGCATTAGTTACTGAGATATGACTATCGTTAAAATCGTGTAAATCCAGCAAAATACAGCATAGCAGCGCCCACCTATTAGGCGATTAACACTAACACCTAATCAGCAACAACTTTGTCAACGTCTAGGTGAATTTAAGTTAGATGGAAATTCATGCATTAGTTTTTGAGACAGAGCTATTGCGGAAAGCGTGAAAAATATAACATAGCAGCACCCCGTGTTGAACGATTTACACCAAAACATAATCAGAACCAACATTTATCAAGGTATACCTGAATCAGAAGTTTGATGAAAATTCGTACATTAGTTCTTGAGATAGAGCTATTGCGGAAATCGTGAAAAATACAGTATAGCAGCGCTAGCTGTAAGGTGCTTTACTCTAAAAAGTAATCAGCACCGATGTATATCATGGACTAACTGAATATAAATTTTTATTAAATTCCGTGTATTAGTTATTGAGATACAGCGCTCACAATATTTGTGTCACATACAGACAGAAAGACGAGTGACAAACAGACGGAGTGACAGATAGATAGACAGACAGACTTAGAGACAGACATTTTGTAAAATAATGTTTTTTGTGCCTCTGCCCCCTAACACATGCAAATCCGTCGAAAACTGGAATTCGAAACTTTTCACGAATATCCAATACTTCCTTCTTAGAAAGTAGAAGAAAGTAAGTTTAGATAGAAGAAAGTAATAAATAAGTTTAAAACAAAAGATTCTGGGAGGTAATTTAGTTTTAACTCTTTTGGAGATTCATATATATATCTATACATATTTTAACACGTACACAGATGCGATACTCAAAGCGCATTAATAAAGGTGAATAACAATAGGAGATACATTCCATGAGCATTTTTATTTTAAAAGATTTCTTAAGGATTTTTTTTTAATGCCTAACCTACATAATGCATACTGAATGCAAAATTTAAAAGTCCATTCGGCATGTGCCGGGAGGAAAAGGTAGTTTTCATATCTCTTGGTTTTAAAATTTTGCAAATTTTACTAAAGTTTTAAGCTAAAATGCGACGAACCCGATAAAAGAATATTCGTCAATACTGAATTTGAATGAGAATTGCGCCAAATTAGTAAGGTAAAGCGAAGTTGGCATCATTTGTGGTTGCTTAGTTTTGGTCGCCAAATTTGGCGCTATTTCGCCGAAGCTATCGTTCACTAACACTCATAAATTAATACCTGATTTTCTTTAATTGTTGTCTTATTTCGAAATGTCAACCACCCTAGAATTTCGTTTTTTATCGTATTCTCGCACTACTGAGTGGTGGTAGTCATTTATGATGAACTGATAGCTTCGGCTCGTTCACGCCACTCCACTGAATGAACATAGATAGCCAAGTGGTAAGGAAAAGATGTGCTCCAAATAAAACAAAGCAAGACCATGAACAAAGGAAAACAACTCAATAAAAATACAGGAGAAAACTCAACAATACATCTTGTGATAATAGACATCATAAAAAAAAATGAAAATAATGACGGACTAAAGGCCAAGGAACATGCTTCACACCAGTAATGCACAAGCCAATCCACAAAGCTCGCAACGATGCTGCAATAAATCGTGAAAACAGCCTTTAGATTCCAATGGACTGATCGTAAAGAGCGCACTCACGTACCAAAGTAATATCCTAAAATGCCATAAACCAAGATGCGACCAAAGCAAGAACCCACCAGCGACAATTTTGCAATGTGTCAACACCAGCGACGAGCTCGCAAAGTGAAAAATGAGTCAAACCAAAAGGTGATAAGAATGCACAGTGTCAACTCCCATGCATAGGGACTTAAAGTAAATCCACCACAGAGACGAATACATGAAATATGAGCACATATCTCAAAGAAGACGAACCAAGACATCGAAGAAAAGCAAGATCACCGTTAAGTAAATTATAAATATTTGAACAAAGTTAATTAAAGTAAACCATAAATAGGTAATCTGATTAACTTAGGTCAATACAGATAATTCAAGACAATTTAGGCTAACCATCAATTACGTATAACAAATTACCTAAGAAAATACTAAGTAACATCAGATTAGCTAATGACAGCCTCTATAGGTCCCATCCCTCACACTCTCATCTCAGCCCTCCCTTTTTTTATTTTTTGAAGAGCTGAGGCATCCCCAGCCTCATACACCCTTCACCGCGCCCCAGAGGATGCACCCTGGGGAAAGGTCCAGCGCTCCCCTCCCCCAATAGTCTTAGTCTAATATTCATCTGCAGCAATTAACGCTTAATCTTAAATAGTAAACTATTTCTAATCAACTAGGTCAGATAAACAACACCCGATCTCCACTGCTAAGCTATAGATTCACCCTCATAGTAAGTAATCAAACTACTCATCAAATTAAGTTAATGTCTGTTAGTACTCTTAACCAATTACTAGTAATTTAGGCAATATCGCGACCTTTACAATTAGGTAGCTCTGGCCTGGTGCATAGGATAATTATAATTTATATCAAAGTATTAAAACTAATCCTAAAGCTAAAAGTGTAATAAGCATGTCCAACTAACCCCTCTTCCCTTTCAGGGTTTTTTTTTACTGCTGCCTTTTTAGTAGGTGCATATAGGCTGTTGCCTGCACGAGCTACAGAACCCGCTCCTATGGGACAGCTTACGGAGCCAATCTTTACCCGGTGGGGTGCGGTAGAAAGGCGGAGTCTCATCCCTCAATATCGTGAGCTTGCTTTGCATTTCGGCGCAAAATTTCCTATGGTGATACTTGTCTTTCAGCGGCACCCATTGTTTTCTTTTTCCCTTCCTCTAAATTGGTTCATGAACCACTTTTCACGGCAAGTACCCACCACCGATTAGGCATTTAAAATCCAGATTTCCCTGCTCCCCAAGCTGGATATGTGCAGGAGCCAAATCAACAAAATCAATTAGTTAAGCAAGCGGTACAACAGAGAAACCAGCAAATTACAGGCTCTACAATTAGGTCGACCGGGGCATTGGTCTACTGGGTGGCCGCCATGCGGCGACCAAGCGGACAACCGTCCCGATGCCAGACAGGTATACTCGTTCGGCTAGGGAAATCTGGTAGCTAGGGGTCTGATCAGCGGTTTGGAGTCAGCCGATGTACGCTAGTGGCGCCTGGTGCATGTAAAAATTCGTCGTGGGTGCAAAGTCCTCCAAGTTACGTGTGAATTATACCTCTGGAGGTGCTTTGCCAGGTGAAAGTCTCGTCACCTGATCAAGGTTCTAAATTACGAGGCCAACTTGAGTAGCAAAGCGCAGGTACAAAACAACAAGATCAAAATATTAAGTAACCGTTTTAACTAAGTTAAAAGCTAAGCAGTAGGCACAGTCGATAGGATGAAGATCTAGGTCCTCGTCAGAATTATTGTCGCTACGCGGTGGTCAGGCGATCACCGCCCCGATACCAGGTATCAAACCCGTTTAGCTGGGGAGACCCGGCAGGGGCCCGGTCATCAGTTAGAAAGATAGAAAGTTAGAGACGAAACAAAAAATACTCCGGTTTCCTTGTATCAAGGCGTAACACTTAAACATAAAATAAATTTGGATTTCTAAAATTTCTGCGTATTTTTTTTTTAATTTTAAGTATTTAAATGGCCGCCATTTTGAAACAAGATGGCGGGAGAAGCTGACACCAATTAAGTACAAAATAAAACAAGATTAAAAAGGATAGAGGAAAAGTAAAAAACGAATTACCCAAATTAATATCCGTACTGTCTTAGCAGTAGGCATAACAAATACACTCATTGGAGATCACCAGCACATGTTGCCAAAAAAGTTTATTATATGATGGTGGACTAAGGATATATATATATATATATATATATAAGTCACATTTGAACGGAGGGTGGTTTGGGGGTCTGGGGTCATGATCGGTAAAAATATACCAAAATTTTCAGGAAGTACTTTCCTCCGAACGGCTGCAATAGGCAGCTTTTTACTTTGTGTAATGAAAGCTACCTAAAATTAATTAAGCATCTAAATAAAGGAAATTTCATAACCAACTTATGTTTTTTATACTACATAGGTTTTTTTCTTCTCATCCAAGTTATGTCATCAAAGTATAAAACACTTAACAGCAGTAAGTTGTATATTTATTTCTTATTGTTCATTGTATTGGAAGATTGCATTGTAAAAGATATAGTTTCAAACATTAAAGAACGACCAAAATGTTGTTTAAAATAATAAATTTATATTTTTAATTAGTTTTAGTAAGACCTATTATTAAAAAAAATATTATTGAGAAAATAGGTTTCTTAAATAAATAATACAAAATAAATCAAAATTAAAAATAATTAAAAATAATAAATAATCTTGCTTTTTAAACGGACAATTATTATTTTCCACTGTCAGACGCAATCTCAGCCTAAAAGGTTACTTTGAAGTCATCTTCTCTTATGAGAAAACAAAGAAACACTAATTATAATCACAGAATATATGGAATTAGAAACAAAATGTATCCTGGAGATAATTTAGTTTCAGATGTATTCCAGAAAACATTAAAAATGTTGTAGTTATACGAATGGTTATGATGCTCGGTAAAATAATTATGGGAGATATTTTTTATGAGAAATTTTATGGCGAAAACTATTTGATATGAATACTAAAAGATGTAAAACTTATTTAAACACATACTCTAAACCTGTTTAATTAACTAATTAAGTCTAATTCTACAAGTAATTTTTTTTTTTTTTTTTTTTTTTTTTTTGCACACAATTTGAATGAAAAAGAAAATTAACCGCAGTAAATTGTACATTTTCTTTTGTACTTTAAAAATCATAGTTTCACGGTAAAAGAACAGGCAAAATTTTGTTCAAAGCAATGCATCTTTATTTTAAATTAGTTTAAATGAAAAAAAAAAAAAAAAAAGAAACTATCGATAATGACAATTATATTTTAACATAATCAACAGTACGTTCTGGAATAAATAAAAATTTTGGTTTTTTAAAAAAAATACACACACATATATATATATATGTGTGTGTAATATTTTTTCCCATATATGACGCAATTCAAGCTAAAAGATTCTTTCGAAGCCATTATCTCTTGTAAGGAAGTAAATAATTACTAATTATATCACAGAATAAGTAGGGTTAGAAATACAAGATTCTGGGGGATAATTTTATTTTAGCTCTTTTGAAAATTTTCTTCTTCTCCTTATCACTATTATTATTGCGATTACACGTGTGCAATACGCAAAGCGCAGTAGTCCTAGTAAATAACAAAAAGAGCTACGTGCATTTTTATTTAAAAAAATTCCGTAGGCATTTTTATTTTATTTCATAACCAACATAATGTACAACTGAATACATAATTTAAATGTAATTAAGCATCTAATTAAAGGAAATTTCATAAACAATTTATGTTTCTATATTACATAGATTTTTTTTTTCTCCTCATCGAAGTTATTTTATTGAAGTATAAAAAAACTAAACACAGTAAATTGTACATTTATTTTAATTTTTTATTGTATTATAAAAAGAAAATATGGTTTCAAGCGGAAAAGAACAGCCACAATTTTGTTTAAAATAATAAATTTGTATTTTAAATTAGTTAATAAATTAAAACCTATTATTAATGGCAACTATTTTATGATGCAATAAGCAGTACATTCAAGAATCAATAAAAACTTTAGCTTTCCAAAGAACAAACATTTAGTATATATACCGGGTGTCCCAAAAATGACAGATGGATTTTAAAATTCAATAACTTCCAAACGGTGACATATATTTAAAAAATTCTTGTATGAGGGTTTTGTATGATGTCAGGAGTTTTTGTATTGTGATTCTTGATTTTAGTTCGAAGTTTAAACAATAGATGGCGCTGAAAGCAATAGGCGCTCAGTCCAGACCCGATTTTTGGTACTTCGGGATCCCTTCAATAATCTCCTTTTTTCGCATCAAAGAAGCGAGGTCGAAAAATCGAGCCTGAATTTAGCGGTTATTGCTTGAGCGCCATCTATCGATGCTATTTGTAACTAAAACTGAGAATCGCAGCATAAAAACTCCTGAGATCTTACATAACACTGCTGCAAGAATTTTTTTAATATCTGTCACCGTTTGCAAGTTATTGAATTTTAAAATCCATCAGTCATTTTTGGGCCACCCGGTATATATATATATATATATATATATATATATATATATATATAGATATATATATATATATATATATATATATATATATATATATATATATATATTTCAATATATGACACAGTTCAACGTAAAAGATTTTTTTTTCGAAGCCGATATCTCTTATAAGGAAGTAAAATATTACTAATTATATCAAAGAATAAATAAAGTTAAAACAAAAGATACACAGGAGGTAATTTCGTTTTAGTTCTTTTGAAGATTTGAAAAAATATATATATTTTGAAATTATTTGTGTTCAGTACACACTGAGCAGTGATCCCAGTAAATAATCACAAGATCTATTATCTATGAACTTTTCTATTTTGAAAAATATTATTTTCCCTATATGACTATTAAAGTATTTGAATCCATAACGTAAATCTAATTAAGCCTCTAATTAAACGAAATTTCGTAACCAAACTGTGTTCTTATATTATAGAGATTTTTTTGTTTCTGTTCATTGAAATTAATTTTTCGAAGTATAAAAAAATCATTTACCTCAGTAAACTGTCCTTTTTTTTGTATTGTATTATAAAAATTATAATTTGAAGCGCAAAAAACCAGCCAAAATTTTGTTAAAAATAATAAATTTGTATTTTTAATTAGTGGCAATATAGTGGCAGTGAACAAAACCTATTAGTAATGACAATTATTTTATGATACAATAAAAAGTATATTCAAGAATCAATAAAATGCTTAGCTTTCCAAGAAAAAGATATGTAATTATTTAGTTACTTTTTGTACTATATAATACAATTCAACTTAAAAGATTTATTTTTCGAAGCCGAATCTCTTATAAGAAAGTAAATAATTACTAATTATATCACTGAATAAATAGAGTTAAAAATAAAATATACCCAGGAGGTAACTTCGTTTTAACTCTTTTGAAGGTTCGCAAACAAATATTTTGAAATTCCTCGTGTTCAGTACACAATGAGCAGTAATCGAGTAAGTAACAATAGGAGCTATTATCTATGAGCATTTTTATTTTGAAAAATATTATTTTTGCTATGACTATTAAATTATTTGAATCTATAACATAAATGTAATTAAGCATCTAATTAAACGAAATTTCGTAACCAACCTATGGTCTTATATTACACAGATTTTTTCTGTTCATTGAAGTATAAAAAAAATCATTAATCTCAGGAAAATGTTCATTTATTTTTTATTGTATTATAAAAATTATAATTTCAAGCGCAAAAGAGCAGCTAAAATTTAGTTTAAAATAATAAATTTGTATTTTAAATTAGCTTTAATAAACAAAACCTATTAGTAATGACAATCATTTTATGATACAATAAAAAGTGCATTCAAGAATTAATAAAAAGTTTAGCTTTCCAAAAGAAAAATATGTATTTTTTTTTTTTTTTTTTTTTTTTTTTTTTACTATGTAGTACAATTTAACCTATTTTTTTTTTTTTTCGAAGCCGATATCTCTTATAAGAAAGTAAATAGTTACTAATTATATCACAGCACAAATAGAGTTAAAAACAAAAGATACTCAGGAGGTAATTTCGTTTTAGCTCTTTCAAAGATTCGTAAAAAAAAAAAAAAAAAAAAAAAAAAAAAAAAAAAAAAAAAAAAAAACTGCAATTACACGCGTGCAGCAGACAGTGCGGAGTAATCCAGATAAATAACAATAGGAGTTTTCCCTAAGCATTTTCATTTTTTAAAAAGATTACTTTTTATATGGCTGTTAATGAGTGTAAATGCATAACCTAAATGTAATTAAACATCTAATTAAAGGAAATTTCTTAAAAAACTTATTTTCTTATAATACATATTTTTTTTTCTTTTCTATGAATTTATTTTAACGAAGTATAAGAAAAATTAAGCGCAGTAAATTGTACATATTTTTTTTATTGTATTATAAAAATTATAGTTTCAAACGTAACAAAACATCGAAAATTTTTAAAATAATAAATACGTGTTTTAATTTAGTTAATAAAAAACGTAATATTAATAGCAGGTATTTTATGATATATTTGACAGTATAGTCTAGAATGAATAAAAACTTTTGTTTTCCGAAGAATAGCAATGTGATATATATATATTTTTTTTGAATATATGACAAAATTTAACCTAAAAGGTTTTTCGAACCCATTATCTCGTATGAAAAAGGCAAATAATTATCAATTATGTCTCATAATAAATAGAGGTATAAACAAAGTATTTTCGTTTTAGCTCTTTTGAAGGTTCATACAAAAAATTTTAGAAGCTATTTTCCATGAGCATTTTCTTTCTGAAAAATGTTGTTTTTTCTAAGACTGCTAAAGTACTTGAATGCATAAACTAAATGTAATTAAGCATATAATTAAACGAAATTTCATAACCAACTTATGTTATTATATTACACAGTTTTTTTTTTCTTTTCGTTGAAATTATTTTCTCGAAGTATATAAAAAAAATAACCTCAATAAATTGTACATTTATTTATTTTTATTTTTTATTGTATTAAATAAATTATAATTTCAATCGAAAAGGAGCAGCCGAAATTTTGCTTAAAATAATAAATTTGTATTTAAATGAGTTTTAATAAATAAAGCAATTATTTTATGATATATCAACAGTACGTTATAAAATCAACAAAAAAATTTTAGCTTCCCAAAGGGAAAATAACTAATGTATATTTTTCGATACATAACACAATTCAAGCTAAAAGGTTTTGCGGAAGCTATTATCTCATATAAGGAAGCAAATAATTACTAATTATATCACTGAATAAATAGAAACAAAAGATACCCGGTAGGTAATTTTGTTTCAGCTCTTTTGAAGATTCGCATGAAAAAACTTGCAATTACTCGTGTACAGTACACAATGAGCAGTAATCGAAGTAAATAACAGTAAAAGCTATTTTCCATGAGCATTTTCATTTTCAAAAGATCATTTTTTCTATGACTATTAAAGAATTTGAATACATAATCTAAATGTAACTAAGCATGTAATTAAACGAAATTGCATATCCAACGTATATTCTTATATTACACAGACTTTTGCTGTTCATTAAAATTATTTTATCGAAGTATATATATAAACAATAGCCTCAGTAAACTGTGCATTTTTTAAAGGAAATTGTATTAAAACATTATAATTTCTTGCAATTTCTTGCGCAAAAGAGCTGCGGGAATTTTGTTTTAAATAATAAATTTGTATTTTAAATGGGTTTTAATAAATAAAGCTTTAATAATTTTACGATATATGAACAGTAGATTATAAAATAAATAAAAAATTTAGCTTCCCAAAATAAAAATATGTAATGTATATTTTTTCAACATATAGAGCATTTCAACCTAAAAGGTTTGCTGAAGCATTATCTCATATAAGGAAGCAAATAATTACTAATTATATCACTGAATAAATAGAAACAAAAGATATCCGGAATTTAATTTTGCAGGTTTTAGCTCTTTTGTAGATTCGCATAAAAAATTTGCAATTACTCCTGTTTAGCACACAATGATCAGTAATCCAAAGAAATAACCATAGGAACTATTTTCAATGAGCGTTTTCAATTTGAAAATTATTTTTTCTATGATTTTTAAAATATTTGAATGAATAATCTAAATGTAACTAAGCATATATTTAAAGGAAATGTCATAACCACATTATGTTCTTGTATTACATAGATTTTTTTTCTTCCCATTGAGTTTATTTTATCGAAGTATTTTTACTTTCTTCTATTTTTACAAGAAGAAAGTACTGGTTTCGTGAAAATTTTCGACTTCCTATTTTTGACGGGTTTATACTTTTTAGAATGTCCTGAGCACGATATGATTGTTAATAGAAAATGTCTGTCTATGAGTCTGTCTGTCATTCTGTCACTCTGTGTGTCCGTATGTAACAAAACTTTTGTGGGCGCTCTATCTCAAGAACTAATGCACGGAATTTCACAAAACTTTAGATTCAATTAGACCTTTATATAAACTGGCTCTGATTAGTTTTTGGTGAAAATTGCTCAACAGGTGGTGCTGCTGTGCCGCATTTTTCGCGATTTCTGCAATAACTGTATCTCAAAAACTACTGCACGGATTTTCATAAAACTTCTGAGTCAGTTAATGCAGGATATAGTTTGGTGCTACTTACGTTTTGGGGGAAGCCAAACAGGTGGCGCTTATCTCAAGCTTTAACTCTAGAAAAAATGCACGAATTTTTATCAAACTTCAGATTTAGTTAATCCCTGATATAAATTAGAGCAGATTAATTATTAGTGGGGGATTTGCACTAAATAATGGAACAGGTGGCGATGCTGTGCTGCATTTTTCCCGATTTTCGCTAAAGCTGTACACTGTAAAAAATAGTGGGAACGTTTACTATTCTAACAGGAACATTTCTGATAGTACCGGATACGTGAGAGCTATTTCTATTTTCCGAAACAACCGGGAATGTTCCTGGGTGTTTCTATTTACTTTCCCTCGTACTTTCCGTGTAACAGAGAAAGCGCCTGTACGCATGCGTTCCAAGTATTTCACCACTATTTCTCTTTACGCTGAAACGGACAGGAAGCAATCGCCTAAAGTGAAAGTCAGCTCGTGTGTATGAGATGGTGGCGTAGGACCACGTGTATTTGAATTCGCTTTTATTTTGAAAAAAAAAAAAACAATATTATAACATTTTTGTTATATTTTGTGGGTATTTTTTATTGCGTTTTAAAATTATGCAAGAAATGTATCTTGGATATTATCAAAGGACTTTTTCAGAGCTTTGGAAATTTAGTAATTTTGAACGCGGAGCGATCGTAATTCTGGGTAAGTGTTTTCTTTTTTTTTTAACCATCTACAGTATTACTTTTACTTACTATTATTTATTATTACTTCTTTATTAGTTTTCTTTGTTGCAGTACACGAAAAGAAATTAATAACCTATTTATTTTTTAATATATTAGACTGTTTTGTCTGTTTTTTTTATTATAATATATATACATGTGTGCATGAAAATAAGATAATATAGTTAAACTTGATGTTCATACTGATTGCGGTATCGTATTCTCCTTTTTACAGCGTGTTCTTAACAAATTATTAAATGCGTTATAACTTAAAAGAAAATTTATGTATTATATTTTAATCAAACAAGCTGAAGGTTCATTGTCATTTTACTTCTTTATTGTTGATTGCTTTTACGTAAAAAATACGGTATTGTGAATAAAAATAAACAGTAATCTATTCTTACAATTATAGGATTTATTTTTATAAATCATTATAGAAAATAGAATTGATTCATTTGTTTTGCTGTTTCCTAAAAAGATTTCAAAAATTTGATTTTTTATATTCACCTTTTTTCTTCTCCAATTTTGAAAGAAAAATAAAAAGAATCGTTTTAAGATCATTAACTTGTTTAGTACTCAGAGATATGTAAATTCCCCCCCCCCCCCCCCAAAAAAAAAAAAAAAAAAAAACTTTTTTTTTTTTTTAAATGCTTCGAAAAAATTAACCATTGCATTTTTTGCGATTTGAATTTTACTTGTTCATCTAAATGTTCTTGCTTGAAAAGGAAAATGTTTTCTTCTGATTTTGCAAGACTGAAAAAAAAAAAATACTATTGTTATTTAACTTATGCACTTTACAGTAAACAAAATTGAAAAATTCTAGATAATTAACCATCAGTTTATTTTATGAAAATATAGTACATAAAATTTCTTGCTTTAAGTTATAAGGCATTTTAATTTATTAATATTATGCTGTGAAAAGCATAATACGATATTGAATCAACAATAACATAAATTGCAATCATATCTTATTTACATGCACTAATAATAATAAAATGTTATGTATTTAAATGTCTGTGCAACAAAGAAACGCTAATAAAAAACTAAAATAATAAGTAAAAATAATGCTATAAATGATTAAAAAAATAAGTAAAACGTTTTTCGAAAGAATTTATCATTCCATTTTCAATAATAATACAGTTCAGGAACTTTAATGTTACTTGTTAATCCGCATGGTTAAAAAAATATCACTGCAAGATGTTAAAACGCAATAAAATTTTATCTAAATTATGAAAAAGTTATAATAATATTGATTTTTTTTTCAGAATAAATCCAAGCAGATATATATATATATATATATATATATATATATATAAACTCAGAAAAAAGATCATTCAGAAATGAACTTCCATATAAGACTCTTTCATAAAAATTCATTTAATAAAACTGGCTTCTTCACAAAATCCATTTTACTAAACTAAGCCCCTTTCACAAAATAATCTTCAATAATTGAATGTTCAAATACTAGTGCTAAATTCAACTTGAGTAAATAATTAAAATTTATGTAAAAAAGCTCAAATAAATGTACTAAAACTACTTGTAAGTGCATTACACATAATATAAAATTATTTAAAATATATTAGAAATATCTTAAAAATTTTAATGTATTTTTGAGATATTTCTAATGTATTTTAAATGATTTTACATTATATGTATGCACCTGCAAGTAATTTTAGTACAGTTATTTGTGCTTTTTTATGTAAATTTTAAAATAATCCTCGTCTTCAGAAAGGTTCCACATATATTCAGAAAACTATCCAATTCGTAATAAAAGGTTTCCTATACATTCAAAAACATTTCTTAGTCTTCAGAAAGATTTCATATGTATTCAGAAATCTTTCCGATCCGTAATGAAATGTTTCCGATACATTCAGAAACATTTCATTGCGAATCGGAAATGTTCCGTATTATAACCGAAACAGTTTTCTGCTCGAATCTGAAACCTTTCCGTTAGTATCGTGCAGCACAGGTCTCCGTTACATTCAGAAACGTTTCGGAAAATTTTTTACAGTGTATCTCAAGAACTAATACATGAATTTTCAAGCTACAGATTCAGTTACTTCCTGGTATAAATTGATCCTAATTATTTTGCTATGCAGATTTTTTTTTTTTTTTTTTTTTTTACAATTTCAGCAATAGCTCTATCTAAAAAACTAATGCACGGATTTTCATCAAACTTCAGATTCAGTTAGAACACTGTAAAAAATTTTCCGAAACGTTTCCGAATGTAACGGAGACCTGTGCTGCACGATGCTAACGGAAAGGTTTCAGATTCGAGCAGAAAACTGTTTCGGTTATAATACGGAACATTTCCGATTCGCAATGAAAGGTTTCTGAATATATCGGAAACCTTTCATTACGGATCAGAAAGGTTTCTGAATACATATGAAATCTTTCTGATGACTAAGAAATGTTTTTGAATGTATAGGAAACCTTTTATTACGAATTGGAAAGGTTTCTGAATATATGTGGAACATTTCTGAAGGCAAGGATTATTTTAAAATTTACATAAAAAAGCACAAATAACTGTACTAAAATTACTTGCAGGTGCATACATATAATGTAAAATTATTTAAAATACATTAGAAATATCTCAAAAATACATTAAAATTTTTAAGATATTTCTAATATATTTTAAATAATATATATTATGTGTAATGCACCTGCAAGTAGTTTTAGTACATTTATTTGAGCTTTTTTACATAAATTTTAATTATTTACTCAAGTTGAATTTAGCACTAGTATTTGAACATTCAATTATTGAAGATTATTTTGTGAAAGGGGCTTAGTTTAGTAAAATGGATTTTGTGAAGAAGCCAGTTTTATTAAATGAATTTTTATGAAAGAGTCTTATATGGAAGTTCATTTCTAAATGATCTTTTTTCTGAGTTTATATATATATATATATATATATATGCTTGGATTTATTCTGAAAAAAAAATCAATATTATTATAACTTTTTCATAATTTAGATAAAATTTTATTGCGTTTTAACATCTTGATCATATTTTTTTAACCATGCGGATTAACAAGTAACATTAAAGTTCCTGAACTGTATTATTATTGAAAATGGAATGATAAATTCTTTCGAAAAGCGTTTTACTTATTTTTTTAATCATTTATAGCATTATTTTTACTTATTATTTTAGTTCTTTATTAGCGTTTCTTTGTTGCACAGACATTTTAATACATAACATTTTATTATTATTAGTGCATGTAAATAAGATATGATTGCAATTTATGTTATTGTTGATTCAATATCGTATTATGCTTTTCACAGCAAATTAATAAATTAAATTAATAAATTAAAATGCCTTATAACTTAAAGCAAGAAACTTTGTGAACTATATTTTCATAAAATAAGCTGATGGTTAATGATCTAGAATTTTTCAATTTTGTTTACTGTAAAGTGCATAGGTTAAATAACAATAGTATTTTTTTTTTTTTTTACAATTCAATCTTGCAAAATCAGAAGAAAACATTTTTCTTTTCAAGCAAGAACATTTAGATGAACAAGTAAAATTCAAATCGCAAAAAATGCAATAGCTAATTTTTTCGAAGCATTAAAAAAAAAAAAAAAAAGTGTGTGTTTGTGGGGGGAGGGGGGGGGGGGATTTACATATCTAAACCTGAGTACTAAACAAGTTAATGATCTTAAAACGATCCTTTTTATTTTTCTTTCAAAATTGGAGAAAAAAAAAGGTGAATATAAAAAATGAAATTTTTGAAAACTTTTTAGGAAACAGCAAAACAAATGAATCAATTTTATTTACTATAATGATTTATAAAAATAAATCCTATAATTGTAAGAATAGTTTACTGTTTATTTTTATTCACAATACAGTATTTTTTACGTAAAAGCAATCAACAATAAAGAAGTAAAATGACAATGAACCTTCAGCTTGTTTGATTAAAATATAATACATAAATTTTCTTTTAAGTTATAACGCATTTAATAATTTGTTAAGAACACGCTGTAAAAAGGAGAATACGATACCGCAATCAGTATGAACATCAAGTTTAACTATATTATCTTATTTTCATGCACACATGTATATATATTATAATAAAAAAACAGACAAAACAAAGTCTGATATATTAAAAAATAAATAGGTTATTAATTTCTTTTTCTGTACTGCAACAAAGAAAACTAATAAAGAAGTAATAATAAATAATAGTAAGTAAAAGTAGTACTGTAGATGGTTAAAAAAAAAAGAAAACACTTACCCAGAATACGATCGTTCCGCGTTCAAAATTACTAAATTTCCAAAGCTCTGAAAAAGTCCTTTGATAATATCCAAGATACATTTCTTGCATAATTTTAAAACGCAATAAAAAATATCCACAAAATATAACAAAAATGTTATATATATATATATATATATATATATATATATATATATATATATATTTTTTTTTTTCAAAATAAAAGCGAATTCAAATACACGTGGTCCTACGCCGCCATCTCATACACACGAGCTGACTTTCACTTTAGGCGATTGCTTCCCGTCCGTTTCAGCGTAAGAAGAAATAGTGGTGAAATACTTGGAGCGCATGCGTACAGGCGCTTTCTCTGTTACATGGAAAGTACGAGGGAAAGTAAATTGAGACACCAGGAACATTCCCGGTTGTTTCGGAAAATAGAAATAGCTCTCACATATCCGGTACTATCAGAAATGTTCCTGTTAGAATAGTAAACGTTCCCACTATTTTTTACAGTGAAGTTGTTAAAATTGTTGATAATTAGATTTTGGTGTAAATCATCTAACCGGGGGGGGGTACTGATATGCTGCATTTTTCAAAGTATTAACATGTATGAGATAGAAGAAAGTTTTAGGATTGCCACATCCGACTAGTTAGTATAAGTAAAGATACACTGTAAAAAAAATTCCGCAACGTTCCTGGGAAAAAATGGGCAGCTGAGTTGCCCATTATTTTCAAGAAACATTTCTTGAAAATGACTGGAACTTTACTGTATATGTTGAAAACTTTCTACAGAAATGCCAGTAAGTTTCCTGCGAAATACCAGGAATATTTCTGTTTACAGCAAAACATTACTGACATTTCACAGCATGCGGGATCCGCAGACGATTTTTACATTTCCAGTTGACAATTTTCGCTTTATTATCATTATTTGTTAGAATGAAAAAATATTTTGAAATCGACATCAGAATTATTATTTATAATTTACACGAAAAAATAAATTTTCAGTTAAAATTCAATAAAGTAAATATATATATGATATATTGTTTCTGAACTTTGCTTAAAATATAAAAATATATAAATGTAAATAATAATTAGAAAAAAAATCTAGGCATAAAATATTTTGGATTTTCGTCAGTAATTATGTTAGTTTACAAGTTAGATAAAATACATATAAATTTTCATGAAAAAAAAAAAAAAAAACCTAAACGTAATTGTATATTTTTTCCGAAAATAAAAAAAAATTCAAATTTGCAGCAATTCAAAGTGTCAAATATATATCAAATTTAAATCAAATTGTAATAAAGTGTTAAAATATAAAATTAATTAAAAAAGAAAAAAAAAGTCAAGAGGTAGCATCGAACTCGGGCCGTACGGGTGGCGTGCGAGCTTTCTGCGTCCACACCACGAAAGACACGTTGAGAGCTGCAAACTAATGGGTATTTGAAACGTATGCTAAACCTCGGCATTTAGTTTCTGAAAATCTAAGGCCCATTTGAAGAAATCCTTTCACAAGAATAATTAGAAATAAGAACTCTAAAACATACTTTAAATTAATCAAAATCGGTGAGAATCATGTTTGATGGTCCCCTGGTTAAAGGAGATCCAAATAATAGGTGTATTGTTTTTACATGGTCTGCTCATTAAACATTCCACAGACAAGTACGAGAGATAATCTCTTAGCGATGTCACAGAGGTATTGTATTTTCATCTGAATTGTCTTGACAATAGAGACGTAAAGGATTATGTCGTCTATTGATTTATTTGCATTCCATATTGATTTTTTTACATTCATTTAAGGAATTCGTTTTCTACACTCGCGCGCGAGCAACGGATTATAGCAAAAAAATAATAAATGGCGGCCGCAGTGTTTTGCTGTTTCCAACTTTTGTTCAGGAACGTTTCAGATATTCACAGGAATTCACAGAATTTCACAGGAAAGAGCTAAATTATTCTGAAAACCTGAGAAAAGGCGAAACGTTCCTGAATTTTACATGGATCGTTACCATTTTTTTTTTACAGTGTAAGTCCATTTTACAATTATAAAAAAAGAATTAACATAAAATTGTTTCAAACTAGGCTTTATATTGGAAAGAAGTGAGATAAAAGGAACTCGTAATGAAATATTAAAGTAATAAATCGTAAATAATATGTTTGATTTGAAAAAAAAAAATATATATATATACATTTATTTTTATTTTTTTTTTTTATTTTTTTTTTTTTAACCCTCCGAGCGTCTTGCAATAGGGTAAAATTGTAATGTTGTTTTCTTTGCATTTTGTTTTAAATGCTAATAAAATATGATTCTTTCAACTTTATAAAAAAAACTCAATTACAAATATGAATGTAATCCTTGAGAGTATTAATAATTCTTCAATGTATTTAAAATTCCATAAATCTATAGAATTATATTATCTCAAATATTGCTTGTATTGCTGTGAAACCTGGAGCTTAGTGAACGGAATAATACGCCCCAAACACTTAGAGGGTTTTAACGTGAAAACTATTATTTAAAAGAAAAAATCTTTTAAAACAAGCGTGTATATAAATTGGTTAAAAATTAAACTCTTAAAATAATAATTAATACTTTAATAAATAATTACATGGAAAGAATTATCCAAAAAGACTTCTTCGAAACCATTTTATCTTATGATAAAGCTAAAACATATTAATAATGTGAGAGAATGAATAGAGTTAGAAACAAAAGATACCCTGGAGGTAATTGTGTTTCAGCTAGCTCGAAGAAACATAAAAAATATTGCAGTTACACATGTAATTATGATGCTCAGTTATTCAAGTAAATAATATTATGACCTATTTTGAAAGGGCATTATAATGGTTGAAATTTTTTATATATTTTTTCTATGAATATTAAATAATGCATTCTAAAATATTTGAATCCATAATCTATATGCATTTACACTTTTAATTAAACTTAAGTACGCTTTAAAAAAAAAACCACAATTTTTTTTTAAAACTTTGTAGTGGAAAGAAGTGAGATAAAATGGATAAAAGGATAAAATAATACAGTAATAAATCACAAATATTATGCTTGATTTAAAAAAAAATATATTTTTTCTAGTATAAAGTGAAAACTATTATTTAAAAGAAAAAGTCTTTTGAAGCAAACGATAGTATACGTATATATATAAATTAAATAAAAATTAAACTTTTAAAATAATAATTAATATTTCAAAAAATAATTACATGAAAAAAAAATTGTTTAAAACGACTTCTTCGAAATCATTTTATCTTTGATAAAGCTAAAACATACAAATAGAGTTAGAAACAAAAGATAGCCTGGAAGCTATTGCGTTTCAGCTAGCTCGAAGAAACATAAAAAACATTGCAGTTACACATGCAATTATGATGCTCAGTTATTCAAGTAATTAATATTATGACCTATTTTGAAAGAGCATAATAATCGTTGAAAAGTTTTTATAATATTTTTCCTATGAATATTAAATACTATTTTCTAAAATATTTGAATCCATGATTTAAATGTATTTACACTTCTAATTAAAGTTCATTTTGTAAGGAATTATTTATTACAAGTACATTGACTGTTTTCATCTCAATAAAGCTAAACATATATATATATATATATATATAACCATTATAAAACAATACAAATTATCATCGACAATTGTGAATATACAAATTAAAAATAAAATTTTACGCAAATTAAAAATGATGTATTAACATTTATAAAATTCTTTGAAACAGATCATCATAACACGTGAGACAAGGAATTGAAAATATAGTAAACATTAGAATAATCGAAATATTTGTGGAACCGAGGCAGAATTATCAGGCCCAAATTACCTTGAGTTCCACAAATACCATGCACGGTTTAGACATTGTATAAGCCATAATAAGCTAAAAAATGCAAAATTTGGTCTACCCTATACAATAAATCCAGAAAAAGAAGCCAAAAATAACATAAAATAATAATAAAAAAAATGAACTGTATTAAAATGGATTAATAATAGAAGTATATTAACAATTGAAGATCCAACCATGCCATCAATGGTACAGCATGTTGAAAAGGTTATAAGAAATGATTTGCACATGTTGCCAAAAATATTTAAGTAAAATACTATTAGTAAAGCCAGTGAGCTAAGATAAACAGTGTAATAAGGTTCAAATAGATTAAATACAGTATTTTCACAAATGAATCGGAAATAATGCTGTCCCCCCCCCCTCTCTCTCTCTCTCTCTATATATATATATATATATATATATATATTTGCTAAACGTATTACAATTTTCACTCGTAAGCGTAAAAAAATACCCGTAAGGTTATGTAATAACATAAAATACGACAATACACATGCTTGAAAATTAAAAAAGTAGAAATTAATCATGCAAATCAACGGAAGCAATTAAGTGTTTCAAAGGTTATAATTTATATTAACATTGTTATTTTACAGTGAAAACACTGCATATTCGTGAAACACTTTTGAAACTGTAACTGAACATAATAATTAACACTTCTGACTAAAATCATTTTCGATTGTGTTGTGAATGTGTTGTGACAAATAAAAAGATTGTGCAAAAAGTGTTGTTAAAAATTACAGGAGGAGAAAATGTGTTTTCAAAGCATTCATTTTTAAAATTGATTATAAATATAATAAATAGTATGTTTTAATTGCGTGTGTGCGTTATTTTAAAGGCACCATGTAGAAAGTGTTTTGAAAGGGTTTTATATGTGTTGTCTTATAGCGTTCTAAATTGTGTGGTGTTTACAATGTGTTGTTAATTTGGTTACAAAATGTTGTGTCGCACAACACTATTGTAAGAAAATATTTTCATCATCACTATTTACAACAATATTTTAACACAATTAACAACACTATTTTTATAACACATTTTTAGATAGCAACACTTTTGTAACATATTAAGAACACATTTCTAGATAGCAACACTTTTGCAACATATTAAGAATACAATCACAACACAAAAAATATTTGGAATATGAAGTTTTCTAATTAACAATACATTAATGTGTTGTTAATTTGCTAACAAAAAGTGTTGTAAAATGTGTTTATTATTGTGTTTGAGTATTTGTAATGAACGGATTTGGTCTTCATTAAAAGATCTTTTTTTTTGCGGCAATTCGATCAGTTGCTTGCCACAGAGGATTAGTGTCTAATCACAAGCGGACTGCTTTATTTTTCTTTAAAAATTTAAAAATTTGAAGCCCTTTCAGTTTTTATAATCAGTTTCGAAAAACATGCCTGTAAACATATAAAAGCTGTAGAGAAAAAGTAGTGAAAACCTTCATTTATTAGAACTTACAAGAGCCTTTATCAGTGTTTTCTTAACAAATTTTTTAAGTGTTTTATAAACAAATAGTGTTGAATTAAACTGATGAACGAGATATAGTGAAAAAAGCTATCCATAAGGAAATAAAACACCTACAGATGTTTGTTTACGATTGATCCAGTTATTATATTTGAAACGTAAAACAATCAATCAGTTTTTAAAAGGATATAATATTTTGAATATTTATTGGAATTGGTTGAAAATTTATTGGAAAAAATTAATATTTAATTTCGCTTTACAGTAGTTTCTCAAATAATTCAGAAAGGTATATCAATACTGCTAAATGTGAAAAAAAAAACTTAAAAAAATAATCTATTAACTGAAATAATATTTGAAATAATATCGAAATTTATGCAAGTATATATAATAAAGAAAAGCAACATGTAAGTTATTAATTATTGAATGCAATATACTTCAATACTTCAATTACTTTCATTTATTTTTATATTCATATTATTTTAGAAGTGTTGTCTCCAAACATTTCTCTTTTGAAAAATATTTTGAATATATTCTGAAAAACGCATCTTTACGGTTATTTATTTTTATTAATTTAGTATGATAAATATGCATAACAAGTCATTACATTTCACGAAATATACAGTTACCAAAACTAATTAATACATTCCTTGACTTTACATTAATATGTGCTAAATGTTCTGAAGATTTTAAGCTATTCTGTTATGAATAAAACTTGAATTTGTGTTGAAAAAATAAGGCAATATCATTTTTACTGAAACTGCTTGATGAGAGAAAAATCTTATGCCACAATACTAAAATTAGGAATTTTAACTACTAAAACTAATTAGTGTATTCTTGAACATTCCTGAAAGATAATTAAAATTTTTAATTTTGAAATGGAAATGCTGGAAAATATTCTTTTCAATTATTTTTCATTGCAAAAAATATTTCAATTTAGATCTTGGAATTTCAGAAATATTAGACGCAATCGTAAATTTTATGACGTTGCGTATTTCTTTTGCACTTGATAATCTACAAAGTAATTAGGCCTAGAAGTTGGTTGTCAGTTTTTTCCTGTAATAAGAGTTCTAAATACATTTCACATCCGATTTATAAAGATCGTTAAAACGTTTCTTATATGTAAGAGAATGTACATGTTTGCATTCTTAAGAGAATTTTGTTTTGTACTAGTTATAAAAACTAATTAACAAATTCTTTATATTGGACAGAGACATTGTTTCATTCAATGTGAACAGCTGCAAAACTATTCTTTTTATAAGATATGTATATATATATATATATATATATTTCTTTTTTTTTTTTTTAAAGAGAAAAACGAGGAATTTCTCACTACATCTTTGAAATGTGGCAAATAATAGACAAATTCTTCAAGTTGAGTCATTATTAAAAGAGGGAAAAGTATTTTCAATTTAAATATTTTTTTAAACATAAAGTAATAAATAATGAATATCAATTGCAAGTTAACTTGCAATTGATATTCATTATTTATTCATTATTAAAGCTGACAATTGTCAGCTTTAATAAACATTGTAATTTTATTTCACGTATGATTTACTGTGATCATTAAAATGCTGTTTTAAGCAAAATATATATGAACTTGGATTATTGATTGTCAGTTTTTTCCTGCAATAAGAATTGTTAATACTTTTCAGATGTGATTTATAATAATTGTTAAAACGTTTCTTATATGTAAGAAAATTTATATGTTTGCATTGTTAAGAGAATTTTGTTTTGCACAATAATGCAGCACAATGCAGTTATAAAAACTAATTAACAAATTCTAAATATTGCACAAAGACATGGTTTTATTCAACGTGAGCAACAGCAAAACTATTTTTTTTAATAAGAAATTTATTTTTAAAGAGATAAACGAGGAATGTCTCACTACATCATTGAAATTTGGGCAGATAATAGACAAATTCTTCAAGTTGAGTCATTATTAAAAGGGAAAAAAGTATTTTCAATTTAAATATTAAAAAAAAAAACACTTAGTAATAAATACTTAATATAAATTACCAGTTGTCAGCTTTAACAAACATTTTAATTATATTTCACGTATGATTTACTGTGATCATTAAAATGCTGTTTTAAGCAGAAAAATATATCTGCTTGGATTGTTAGTCTAATTACTTTATGTAAAAAAGGAATCTTAATGAAATAAAAGAACAACTAGTTACAAAAATTAATTGACAAATAATTGAACTTTCTATTTTATATTTATTATTTCTCAACGTCCACAGAGAAGATACTAAACGCTTTAGATAACATAATTGTGAAGAAAGACATATATAATTATATATTGGAATTTTTTGAAATATTAATCTAAGATTCCTCAAATTATTTGTGGGTGATTACATAAAAAAAATTAAAGTATTTCCGTGTTTATTGTGTTTAATGACTGGTGGTTATTATTATTAAAAATTGCTTCTGGATACATCTGATTAGAGAGCAAAAAATTAAATAAAAATATCAAAATAAAAAGGTACATTAATAAAATACGAAATTAAAATATCATTATAAAAAATTACATTAATAAAATATGAAATTAAAATATCAGAATAAAAAATTACATTAATATAATGTAAAATTTATTGTAATGTAATATTTTAATGTTAGGAGATCAAATTAAAAGATTTTCTCTTAGCCTAGGGTGCACTTTAAATAGATTAATCATGATTTTTTGTGTTATAATTTAATTTAAATATTTAACAAGCAGGAAGTTTATTTTCTGGAAATATTTTTTAATGAAGCTGGTTATAAAATAGCTATAAAAACTAATTACCAAATTATTCAGATCTCTCAGAGATAATTAATATTTTTAATTAAATAATCTAGTTTTATTTTAATTAAATATTTTCTTATTATATTAAATATTCAACATAAAGCTGTTTTCGGCGAGAAAAAAGAAGGATATCTAACTATACACAGAAATTTTCAGTGATATTAGCTAAAAATATACCTTATTATTTATATGATAAAAAAATTTTAAGTGGAGTTCTTATTAAAAGGAAAAAAATAATTGAAAGGTTTTGTAACATTTTGTAAAGTTATAGCTATGAGATATTTTTCAATTTTCTCTGTAGCAACCATTCTTAAACATTCAATATGCATAGTTGGAAATCATTAAAATTTTAATCACGTAAACAATTTTGTTTATGAAAAGTGCAGCAGTCCTTATTTTCGTTCCATATTATCAATAACATTTAATACAATGTCTTTTTCTCTTTGATTCTTACCATATAATTTAATATTATACACTCTCCAAAATTATCAGCAATTATCCCTTATTTCATTAAAATATACACCATGTCGGAAATTGTGTATGAAACATGGCAAATGAGGTGCATTTGTACTATAATTTTATAAATATCCAGACCATGGTGCAATAGCTGTTACACTCTTAAGCAAAAATGCATGAATACAAAATTTATTACGATTATATGTATTAAATTCAGTAATACTGAAATAATATGACTTTATATTAAATAGACGTAATCAGCACGGTAACCTAGAATCATTACCTATCATGGAATATCTTTGAATTACAAATGATAGGATTTAATAGACTGAAGAAAACTTTTATTAATGTCTTTTTAAGTATTGGTTCAATTTTCATAAAATTTGAAATGACTCGACAAAACTCTGCAACTATTATATATATATATATTAAATTTCAAACCATTCGGATTGGTAGTTTTTCGCGATATTATACGTGGACAGACAGACGGAAGGACCAGAAAGACAGACGGAAGGACCAGAAAGACAGACGGAAGGACCAGACAGACGGACGGACCAGACGATGACTGTAGGTGCTACGTATTTATATAATTACGAACGCACGAAAAAACCGTGCATGGAAAAGTGTACTTTATAATTCAACCAACACTGCATTTTAATACTTTGCGCGCGCCTACATAGCTGAAGAGAAAAGCAACATATTAGGTACACTGTAAAAAAAATTCCGCAACGTTCCTGGGAAAAAATGGGCAGCTGAGTTGCCCATTATTTCCAAGAAACATTTCTTGAAAATGACTGGCACTTTACTGTATATGTTAAAAACTTTCTACAGAAATGCCAGTAAGTTTCCTGCGAAATACCAGGAATATTTCTGTTGACAGCAAAACATTACTGACATATTCAAGGCTGGAGTAGCACAAGAGCGAAAAATGTCCAGACCAGGGATCGAACCTGGATACTTGGCGTGCCGTGCCAATGCCTTACCTGTTAGGCTATCCGGACCGATACCTGGCTGACATAATTCACTCTGGATGTTCGTTCCCTTCATTATGACATTACTGACATTTCACAGCATGCGGGATCCGCAGACGATTTTTACATTTCCAGTTGACAATTTTCGCTTTATTATCATTATTTGTTAGAATGAAAAAATATTTTGAAATTGACATCAAAATTATTATTTATAATTTACACGAAAAAATAAATTTTCAGTTAAAATTCAATAAAGTAAATATATATGTGATATATTGTTTCTGAACTTTGCTTAAAATATAAAAATATATAAATGTACATAATAATTAGAAAAAAAAATCAAGACATAAAATATTTTGGATTTTCGTCAGTGATTATGTTAGTTTACAAGTTAGATAAAATACATATAAATTTTCATGAAAAAAAAACCCAAACGTAATTGTATATTTTTTCCTAAAATAAAAAAAAAAATTCAAATTTGCAGCAATTCAAAGTGTCAAATATATGTCAAATTTAAATCAAATTGTAATAAAGTGTTAAAATATAAAATTAATTAAAAAAGAAAAAAAAAGTCAAGAGGTAGCATCGAACCCGGGCCGTACGGGTGGCATGCAAGCTTTCTGCGTCCACACCACGAAAGACACGTTGAGAGCTGCAAACTAATGGGTATTTGAAACGTATGCTAAAACTCGGCATCTAATTTCTGAAAATCTAAGGCCCATTTGAAGAAATCCTTTCACAAGAATAATTAGAGATAAGAACTCTAAAACATACTTTAAATTAATCAAAATAGGTGAGAATCATATTTGATTGTCCCCTGGTTAATGCAGATCCAAATAATAGGTGTATTTTTTTTACACAGTCTGCTCGTTAAAGATTTCACAGACAAGTACGAGAGATAATCTCTTAGTGATGTCACAGAGGTATTGTATTTTCATCTGAATTATCTTGACAATAGAGACGTAAAGGATTATGTCGTCTATTGATTTATTTGCATTCCATATTGATTTTTTTACATTCATTTAAGGAATTCGTTTTCGACACTCACGCGCGAGCAACGGATTATAGGAAAAAAAAATAATAAATAGCGGCCGCAGCGTTTTGCTGTTTCCAACTTTTGTTCAGGAACGTTTCAGATAAGAAAACCAGAATTTCACAGGAAAGAGCTAAATTATTCTGAAAACCTGATAAAAGGCGAAACGTTCCTGGATTTTACATGGAAAGTTACCATTTTTTTTTACAGTGTAGAGACAGAGACTGTCGTTTTTGCACTGCAGATTTTTCAAGTTATTTCTGGTAGAGTTATTCACAAAGTTATGGTATTATAATCATTTTCAAATTATTTCGTAGTATTTATTCAGAATAGATTAGTAAAATTTTGTATATTGCTTTATGAGACTTTAAACTGGTTTAATAATTTCTGTATTTCTATAAAAAAGAAATTCATACCAAACTCTTCTTTTAAAATATTCAATTTTTATTTATTTATTTTGAATGAGTAGCTTTCAGCAAACATAAAACAATTTAGAAGTACAAATTCTCTATTTAGAACTTTCATATTGTGTTAATCTTTTGTGTTTAAAATTGTCAATTTTTTTTCTCATTTATTTTATGTTTTAGCAGAATTCCTTAAGTATTTACTCTGGTTTGTATTCAACCAGAGCTTCAAATTTTGTAATTTTTTCGCCTTTTTAAAGTCTAGAAGAAGGCATATTTAAAAACAGACTTTAAATTTTTCTAGAGTAATTAGCCAATTTTATACACGGTATTAATATAGTAGTTGGAATGTGTCTGAACCAGCATCTTCATCGATTTTAGCTGCAAGCCGCGAATTGTAACATCTCCTCTACTCTAATCATTGAAAACACATTTTTCATATAACTTTAATGCCAGTAAATCGATGTTTTTATCTAGAAAACATTATCATTTTGAAGTTTTAACAAGTCATTATTTCAATAAATGTTTAGGCAACTTACTTAATAAAGTATTCTTTAGTTCTCGAAAAGATAAATATTATTTCTTATCATGATACACGAGATGAGCAGTAGCTACTAAACATTTCGTACAAAATATTTTTGAAGATAGTAGAAAACTAATATCTAATTATACTCAGTAATTAGTTCGAAAAAAATATGCATCAGCTTATTAATGCATGGTCTTACTAAGATTTCTTTGTAAAATTACAAGATCTAATAAATGAGAAAACAACTTGCAGAGAGTATGTAGATGAGAAAGTAGAGAGTAGAGTATATATAGTTTAGTTGTAAAAACAGCTTTTTAATGAGTAGTGTATACTGCATACAAAATATATTAATATTAATTATTACAAGCGAAAATTTTTAGATGACTTGCACTATAAATTACATTGTACAGTGTTACAAATTATTGTACAAAGTAAGTTATATCGTTAATATTTCATATCCTTAAACCTCATGTTGAAATGAAAATAAAATTCTTAGATATCTGAAGAATTTGTTAATTAGTTTTTATAACTATTAGCTTTGCTAAATTATCTTAGGTTGTTTTCCAATTCCATGAAGTAATTCTACCTAAAAATAATTTTTATTTTTTCCTAAACTTAATAGTTTAATGAGCACTGCATATTACGTAAAAAAATATATTTATACTGATTATTACAAACGAAAATTTACAGATGACTTGCCGAATAAATTATTTTGTACAGTGTTAAAAAAATATTGGAATTAAAAAAAAACCCTATTTTTTCCGCTTTAATATAATGTTAATTTAAAAGAGAATGTCTAATGTTTTTTTTTTTTTTAATTCCAAGATGTAATTAGATATTTCGTATTTTTACCCGTGAAAAATGCCTCTTATCTAGGATATTTTGAAATCAAAGAATGTTGATTATTTTTTATAATTGGTAGTTATTCTATTTCGCTTTGAATTATTTTGCTTATTTTTTTTTGTATTAATTAATTATAGTTGACATTATTATCTGACACCCATTTAATTAAAATTATGACACATAATTAAAAAATTAATATAAAATCAATTTAAAAGAAATCTTTTAATATTTTTTAAAGTTTCCAAGATGTAAATAGATATTTATTGTTTTCTCCATCAAAAATCCCTGTTATCTAAGATATTTTTATACCTAAAGAATGTTACCTAGATTTTATAACTAGTAGTTCTTTTATTTCACTCTGACTCATTTTGCATAGTTTTTTGCATGATTTAAATACTGTAGACAGTATTATCCGACACCCATTAAATTAATATTACGAGGTATAATTAACATGGTAGGAAAAATGACAGATAATATTAAAACGTTTTACAATGCCACTTTTAAAACTTTCTTCTTCCATTTATTTGACCATATAAATTATGTGTCATAATCATATCCCAAAAGGTGTGGCATAATCATTGTGTCTGCTCTATACTAACGATGCAGATAGATTTTTTTGCAGAAAGACAATACCTTACTGAGAAATTATAAATCGTAATTAAACACATTTGTAATAGTTATAACAAGAAAAAAAAATGATATTATTAAATACTTTGTATAATGTTGCAAAATATTTCGATTGAAAAATGTTTATTAATCTACTGTAAAGGATTCTTTCAAATATAAAAAAAATTACTCTAAAATGTAATAAGAAAATTCTTATTCAGTCTCCTCAAAAAATATCTAGTCTAGAATATTTACCATCGTTACTAATCGGGTTGATTAAAACCAAAAATTCAATAAAATCTAAATTATTTGTCAATTAGATTTTATACCTATCAACTCTCCTATCACTTTATGGATCCTTTTGCATCTTTTTTGTAAGGAAAAATTATATCAGTGATGGAAACAGTTATTTTTTTTTTTCAAAAACACAAATTTTTATTGATCCCTCAAAATCATCTTTAAAATGTATTTTCAATGGTTATTACAGACGAAAACTCACAATTCACTTGCAAAAATATTGCTTTGTAAGGTATGAAAAAATATTCAATTGAATTTTTTTAATATTATAAAATTAAAAAGAATATTTGTAACATATACATTTTTTATTACAAGATATAATTAGATGTTCCTTATTTATTCCTATAAAAAAATACCTAGAATAAATAGCATTTTTATTGCACACGTGGAAAAAATAGAAATTAATTCTCCGATATCTAAAGAATTTTTTTTTATTTATTTTTTTAATAACATTTCTTCTCTTTCAATATTTCGCACATTTTGCCTATGAATGAATTACATCAACAGTGCATTGTATAAGCTTTTGCATAAGCTTAAATTTTTAAAGATCAATCTAAATCATGTATACTAATAAACATTTTAAATGAGGACGTGCGTTTCAAAACTTGCCTTATCCAAAATTTAAAAAATCAATTTTTCTCTATCAATTTATTTTATTGGTGAACTTCCATAAAATAAAACACTAAAATCTGCAAAAAAACTAGTTTCATCGTGTATTTCTGGCACTATAAAATCTTTGTTTAGAATGAAAACCAATGAGTGCAGTCCGAGTTTTTTCGCGATTTCCCAAAATTTGATTTTCTGGATAAGGTGAGTTTTGAAACTCACGTCCTCAAATATGTTTTACATTCATAATAGTTATTAGAAGCAAAATCTGACGATTGACTTGAAAGAATTTTCTTTTCTATGTTAAAAGTTAGTATAAAGTAAGTTTAAAAGAATTTGTCTGTTATTTTTAAGTCTTCCTTGATGTCAATAGATATTCTTTGTGTTTTACTATCTTATTTTATCATTAAAAATATTTTTCTCTGATATCTAAATAATATGTTGGTTAGATTTGTAGCTATCTGTTCTATTTTTTTTCTAAGTCGTTTTGATTATTTTTCGCATGAATTAATTATATCAACAATGCAAACGGACACAATACACGTTTACTACTAATGTAAAGTCAGTTTAAAAGAATTCGTCTCTCTGTATATTTTTTAATTTCCCTATGTACGTAGATTTTCCTTGTGTTTTTCCGTCAAAAATATTTTATCTTATTTTATTAAAAATATTTTCTCACGATATATAAAGAATCTGTTGCTTAGTACCTATAATTATCAATTCTTCTATTTCATACTGAGTTGTTTTGGTTATTTTTTGCTTGAAATATTTTTTCAAAGATACAAACAGACATATTTTTAAATTAAAGAAATATTTTTTAATGATCGCAGAAAATGTCATATAAAATGAGTTTATGATTATTATTAGAGACAAAAACTGAAAACAGATCTGCAAGAATTATTAATTTGTTGTTAAAAATGTTTTCTACTTCTAATAATAAATGTGATAAACTGCCTAATTTTTAAAAACTTCCAAGATGTAATTGGATATTTCTTTTATTGTGATAAATTAAAAAAAAGGCCTTACATAGAATATTTAGTACCCCTGATGCTTAATATATATAAAAATAATATCTTCGATATATGAAAAGTTTTTATTTAGTTTTACAACGATATATCTACACTCTACTCTCTGTCTTTCACAACGCTCTACTAGTAGCTTACTAATTTATAATTATAACTATTATTTCTTGCAATTATACATAAAAATACTATGATCCTGAACTAATATTCCAATGTCTTGCCAAGCTAATTACTGAGTGTAATTAGATATGCTTTTTCCCCCTCTTTAATTTTTTTTATAGGAAATATTTAGTAACTACTGATCACGCTCAGTAATAATATTTATCTCTTCTAGAACTAAATAACTTATTAATTGATTTGCGGAATCAGCTCTTAGAATCATGATTCGTTTGGCATTTTTTTAACGATGTAATTATATGAACAATGCAAATAGAAATATATTTTTTAAAAATTGTTAATTAGTTTTTACAAATACACTATTTACGCTTTACTCTTTGCACTCTTGCTACTCTATGCCAGTAGTTTACTCATTTATATTTATAAAAAGTAGTTTTTTGTGATTATACAAAGAAGTCTTACTATAAAAATGCACTAATATTCTGATGCATATTTTTGCCGAGCTAATTCATGGGTGTAATTAAGTATTCCTTTTCTACTCTCTTCAAATCATTTTATATGAAATATTTAGTACCCACTTCTCACGTTAAGAAATAATATTTATCTCTTTGAGAACTAAAGAAATTATTAATTATTTTTTAATAAACAGTTCTTGAGATCATGTGTTAATTTTTTTTCCACGAGGTAATTATATGAAAAATGTAAATAGAAATAGACAGTTTCAAAGTTGTTTGCTTTTACAACACAACATCTATTCTCTACTCTCTATATTCTCACTACACACTACAAGCTGTTCTTTCACTTATAGCTATAACTATTAGATCTTATAAATTTTACAAAGAAGTATTAGTATGACCATGCACTATTACTCTAATGCATATTTTTGCCGAGCTAAGTATGAATATAATTAGATATTAATATTTTACTCTATTTAAAAATATTTTGCTTGAAATATTTAGTACCTACTGCTTACGTCAAGAAATAAAATTGATCTCTCTGTGAACTAAAGAATTTATTAATTAATTTGAATAAACTGTTCTTGAAATCATTACTCGTTTTGCATTTATTATTTCTTTTTTCACGAGGTAATTATATGAAAAATGGAAATAGAAATAGATAGTTATAAAGTTATTAGCTTTTACAACTACACTATGTATATCCTACTCTCTATATTCTCACTACACCCTGCAAGCTGTTCTATCATTTATAGCTATAACTATTAGATCTTGTAATTTTATAAAGAAATATTAGACTGACCATGCACTAATACTCTGATGCATATTTTTTCCGAACTAATTCCTGAATATAATTAGAAATTATTTTTTTAATTTCTTCAAAAATATTTTCCTGAAATATTTAGTATCTACTGCTCATGTTAAAAATTAATATTTATCTCTTTGAGAACTAAATAATTTATTAATTAATTTTCGAAATCATTTTTTGGAATCATCACTCGTTTGGCATTTTTTCACGAGGTAGTTATATGAAAAATGCGAATAGAAATAAATTGTTTAAAAGTTGTTTGCTTTTGTAACTACGGTATCTGTATTCTATTTTCTATATTCTCACTGCACTCTGCAAGCTATTCTTTTATTTATATAACTATTAGATCTTGTAATTCTACAAATAAATCTTTCTATGACCATGCACTAATACTCTGATGCATATTTTTGCCGAGCTAAGTCCAGAGTATAATTAGATATTAGTCTTTAAAAAATATTTTGCCTGAAATATTTAGTATCTACAGCTCATGTTAAAAAATAATATTTATCTCTTTGAGATCTAAAGAATACATTACTTAATTTGAATAATCAGTTTTTGAAATATAACTCGTTTTGCATTTTTTTTTTTTTCACGAGATAATTACATGAAAAATGCGAATAGAAATAGATTGTTAAAAAGTTGTACTTTTTTTTTTTTACCTAAAAAAGAATTTTTTTTTGATAAGCGCAATAGTTTAATGAGGATTGTTTATTATATATAAAATATATTTATACTGATTATTATAAACGAAAATTTACAGATGACTTGCTGTATAAATCAATTTGTACAGTGTTACAAAATGCTGTACAAAGTAATTTATATCCTTAATATTTAATATCCATGAACATCACGTTGAAAGGTAAAAAATATTTCTTAGGCATCTGAAGAATTCGTTAATTAGTTTTTATAAATATTAATCCTGGTAATTTATTATGGGTTGTTTTGCATTTCCATGAAGTAATTTTACCTAAAATAATATTTTTTTTTTCATAAACGCAATAGTTTAATGAGCAGTGTATATTACATACAAAATATATTAATACTAGTTATTACAAGCGAAGATTTTTATATGACTTGCATTATAAATTATTTTATACAGTGTTACAAATTATTGTACAAAGTAAGTTATATCCTCAATATTTAATATCCTTAACAATCACGCTGAGATGAAAATAAAATTCTTAGATACCTCAAGAATTTGTTAATTAGTTTTTATAACTATTAATTCTGCTAATTTATCTTGAGTTGTTTTCCAATTCCATAAAGTAATTTTACATAAAAATAATATGTATTTTTTTCCTAAACATAATAGCTTAATGAGCGCTGTATATTATATATAAAATCTATTTATACTGATTATTAGAAACAAAAATTTACAGATGACTTGCCGTATAAATTATTTTGTACAGTGTTACAAAATATTGTACAAAGTAATTTTTATCCTTGATATTTAATATACATCAAACCTCACTTTGAAAGGTAATGGAAATGGAAAACAATGCATGACAAAGCAGCAGAACTAATAGTTATGAAAAATAATTAGTAAATTCTTCAGATGTCTAAGAAATGTTTTTTAACTGTCAACGATAGGTTTAATAATATTAAATCTTCTACATAAAGTATTTTGTCTGTTAAAAGTTAAAGAATACAAACATAAGATCTTCAAATTGAAAAAAAAAATATATATATATATATGCTATTTTATTTTTTTACAGACTTTATATTAAATAAATAAATAAATAAAATTAAAAAAAAATTCAATTTTTTGTATCACCGTACAAAGTATGTAAACGAGGTCTACTGTCATTTTTCATTTGTAATTTTCATTTCAAATACATGTTAAATATGACTTGTTATGATCATTAAAAAGTTATTTTGATGTAAGAAAATACATCTACTTGCATTGTTGGTGTAATTAAGTCACTAAAAAATATGCAAAGGGAGTCATATTTGAATGAAAGAGCAGCTATTTATAAAAATAATGAACAAATTCTTAAGCTCTGTAAGATATACTTATTTCTGTGTCGTTTCCAAACATCTTAGATACGCAAAATGAGTCAGAAAGCAATAGACAAACTAAAAGTTATAAAAACTAATTAACATTCTTTCTATTTATAAATATCCTAGATACCATAAATTTTTTGACGGGAAAGAAAAGAAATATCTAATTATGTCTTGGAATTTAAAAAAAATATTAAGCACTTTTTAAAAATTAACTTTGTATTAAACTGGAAAAACACTTTTTCATACAAATATTTTTGAACAATGTTCAAAGTAAATTACAATACGAAATTACTTGGCGCAATGCAATATAAATAAAAAAAATAACGTTTAAAGCACCAAATCACTTTATTTCTCGTTGCAAACTAGTTTTAGTAACCATAGCGTACCGTCACTAGTGCAAAATATGATTGATATAATTTATATATTTTTGTATAATGATTATTATAATTGTACAATTTATGATAAATGATTAATATTATAAAGGATTAATGATATAATGATTTATATAATACAATGTTAAAAGTAATTTATATGACCACTATGCAGTCTCCGATTGTAGTAATCATTATAAGTATATTTCCATGTAATATATAGTGAATATTAAAATATTACGTATATTAAAAATATATATATTAAATTCGTTAGACATTTAAGAAATATTTATTACTTTCTTCTATCTTCAATAGAAGAAAGTATTGTAATCGAAATTTTTTTCGACTTCCGGTTTTCGACGGATTTGCATGTTTTAGGGGTCAGAGATTCCAAAAAACTTGTTTATAGAAAATGTCTGTCTGTCTGTGTGTCCGTCTGTCCGTCTGTCCGTCTGTCTGTCGCCATTGTACCATCAAAAAGTGTATGAAGTTATGTATAGAATTAAACCAAATTTTTATTTTAAGTTTTTGGCTATGGCAAGCAGGTCCTCCCTGAATTTGGAAAACATTCGCCGGTAGGGGGCGCTGTAATAGCGATTTTTGTGCGATTTTGAATATTGTACCGTCCAAAAGTGTATGAAGTTATGCATACAATTAAACCAAATTTTTATTTTAAGTTTTTGGCTATGGCAAGCAGGTCCTCCCTGAATTTGGAAAAAATTCGCCGGTAGGGGGTGTTGTAATAGCGATTTTTGTGCGATTTTGAATATTGTACCGTCCAAAAGTGTATGAAGTTATGCATAGAATTGAACCAAATTTTTATTTTAAGTTTTTGGCTATGGCAAGCAGGTCCTCCCTGAATTTGGAAAAAATTCGCCGGTACGGGGCGCTGTAATAGCGATTTTGAATATTGCACCATCGAAAAGTGTATGAAGTTATGCATAGAATTGAACCCCAAAAAAATTTTAAGTTCTTGGCTATGGCAAAGAGGTCCTCCCTTAATTTGTAAAAAAATTGCTCGTAGAGGGCGCTGTAATAGCGATTTTTGTACAATTTTTGTGCCATTTTGAATATTGTACCGCCGAAAAGTGTATGAAGTTATGCATAGAATTGAACCAAATTTTATGTGTTTATTTTTGGTCATGTCACGAAGGTCCTCCCTGAATTTGGAAAAATTCTGCCGGAAGAGGGCGCTATAATTGCGATGCCTGTACCATTTTCATTATTGTACCATCGAAAAGTGTACGAAGTTATCCATATAATTGAACCAAATTTTTTGTGCATGTTTCTGGCTATGGCAAACAAGTCCTCCCTGAACTTGAAAAAATTCCGAAAGAAGGGGGCGCTATAATTCCGATCTCTGTGCCATTTTCATTATTGTACCATGGAACAGCGTATAAAATTATGCATACAATTGAACCAAAATGCTTGTGCTTGTTTTTGGCTTTGGCCAACAGGTTCTCCTTGAATTTGGAAATATTGCGCGGTAAAGGGGCTCCGTGCTAGCGATTTTTGTATACTTTTCTTGATTTTTCGTAGTTCTATTGTGCATCGGCGGCTCATGCAGCGGCGGGAACTCGCTTCCTGCTATGCCGGCTATTCGCAAACAGCTGATAACGACAGAATAAGGAAAAATTAATAATTTTAACAAATATCATGATATAGATTAACTCGTTTTTAGTCCGTTTAATTGACTTGAGCAGAAATTTAAGATGAAAATCAAGTTAGTATAGTATTGAACTAATAATATTGAAGTATTAACATGTGTAACTAGGTTTTGAAATATTAAGATGTATAAGATAGAAGAAAGTTTTGGGATTGGCACATCCAACTAGTTTTTTAACGTGTGCAGTAACGTTATGTTTTACTTTAAAAAGCTAACCTCATAACATAATGGAAATTAAAAATATGTATATGTTACCGGCCAAACCCGATTTTAGGCCAGACTAGATTGGCCTAGGCCAAACTAGTTTATCCTAACGCCCATAGGATAAATTAGTTTTTTCTAGGCCAACTAGTTTATCCTAACGCCCATAGGATAAACTAGTTTTTCCTAGCACAAACTAGTTTGGCCTAACGCTCATAGGATAAACTAGTTTAGCCTGCTATTCATTGGTCCGAACTAGTTTATCCTAGGCCGAGCTAGTTTAACCAAAGCCAATTCAATTTGGCGGGTTTTATTGATCCCAAAGACCGCTTCGTCGCCAACCTTCTAGTTTATCCTAGGCCAATGCAATTTGACGTGCTTTTACTGATCCCAACTACCACAACGGCGCCAATCTTGTGTAAAGTAGCTTTGCCGTCACCCCTGTATAATATATTTTATTCGATGGGGAGTGGGGTACTGTCCCCTATATTCCCCATTTCACCGCCGCCGGTAGTTGCAAATTATGTTCCGTTTGACATATTGTGTGCTGGAGGACCGAAGAAGTGGATGAGAGGTTATCATTAAAATTTAGGAAAGGAAGAATTTAGAGGATTGATTATGTACAGTATAACTTTCTGAAAATTCCAGATTTCTGAAAGAATATCAAATGCAATTCTGATATCCTTAATGGTGTATTTATTCATAAATGATTCAAAGCCAAGGGATATTTATGTGAGGAAAAAAAAAATATTGATTTTCTTTTCTCACATAAATATCATTTGGCTTTGAATTAATTATGAATAAATGGACCATTAAGAATATCAGAAGTATATTTGATATTCCTTCAGATATCTGGTATTTTCAAAAATCCGGCGAAGTCCCGGTCCCAGTTTGACCTAAAACACATATATTTTTAAGCTACAATTATTCCACAATTAAAATTCTCTTTAAAGTAGGGATGCACAACCTGTGGCCCGCGGGCCAAAAGTGGCCCGCGAGGGGTTAACGTGTGGCCCGCGAACCTCGTCAATTTATAACTGGAAAAAATTGCAATTTTGGCCCATATGGTCGCAGGAAAAAAATCGTGAATTTCATCAATTTTTCGCGGGAAAATTTGACCATTTCGTCAGTCAGTTAAGAATCGCGAATTTTGTCCATCGGGCGAGGAAAAAATCACAAATTTCGTTATTCGAACGCGGTAAATTCGCGAATTTTGTCGATAAGGCGCGGAAAAAATCGCAAATTTCGCTGATCGGACACGGTAAAAATCGCGAGTTTTGTCGATCAGGCTAGGAAAAATCGCGAATTTCGTTGATCGGACACGGAAAAATCGCGAATTTTGTCGATCGGGCTCGGAAAAATTGCAAATTTCGTTGATCAGGCACGGAAAATCGCGAGTTTTGGGGATCAGGCTCGGGAAAATCGCGAATTTCGTTGATCGGGCACGGAAAAATCATGAATTTTATCAGTCAGGCGCGAAAAAATTTGCAAATTTCGTTGATCGGACACGGAAAAATCGTCAATTTTGTTGAAGATGCGCAGAAGAATTGCAAATTTTGTTGATCGGTTGCGAGAAAATCGTGAGTTTCGTCAGTTGCGAGAAAAAAATCTCGAATTTCGTCAATTTGCCGAGGGAAAAAATCACAAAATTTTGACAGTTACTTAAGATTCGCGAATTTCGTCGATCGGGCGAGAAAAATTGCGAATTTTGTCAACTAGGAGCGGGAAAATCTCAAATTTTGTTGATCCGCTTCGAGACAATCACGTGTTTTATCTGTTTATCATGAGAAAAAATCGCCAATTTCGTTGATCGGGGGCAGAAAAATTGCAAATTTCGTCGATGAAGCTCGGAAAAATTGAGAATTTCATTGATCTGGCAGGGGAAATTTGCGTTTTGTCAATCGGGCTCCAAAAAATCGCGAATTTCGATGGTTGAGAACGAAAAAATCACGAATTTCGTTGATCGGGGTCAGAAAAATTGCAAATTTCGTCGATGAAGCTCGGAAAAATTGAGAATTTCATTGATCTGGCAGGGAAAAATTGCGTTTTGTCAATCAGGCTCCGAAAAATCGCGAATTTCGATGGTTGAGAACGAAAAAATCGCGAATTTCGTTGATCGGGGTCAGAAAAATTGCAAATTTCGTCGATGAAGCTCGGAAAAATTGAGAATTTCATTGATCTGGCAGGGAAAAATTGCGTTTTGTCAATCGGGCTCCGAAAAATCGAGAATTTCGATGGTTGAGAACGAAAAAATCGCGAATTTCGTCGGTCAGGCGCGAAAAAATTGCAAATTTTGAGGATCATGAGCGAAAAAGTCGCATTTTTTTTTTAATCGGGTGCGGAAAATAGCAAATTTCGTCGATAGGGTGTGGAAAAATTGCGAATTTTGTCAATCAGGCGCGGAAAAATCTCAAATTTCGTTGATAGGCTCCTCCCTTCCCCCTTCGTTCATAAAGTTCACATTTTTTTCAGCACTAGCCTTTATCTGATTATAGGCCATAGATCACCCCCCACCCCCCCGTAATAGAATCCTCTCTGTGTTACTGGTGTGGCCCTCGATAACCCAGGCAGTTTTGTAAGTGGCCCATCTCTTAAAAAGGTTGTGCACCCCTACTTTAAAGAATATATATCCATTTATACGGATGGGGATAAAGAACTGTAAAACTTGTTAAAGAAGTTGTGTGACGAAATCGTGTTTTAAACGGATTTTTTCTTTTTTAATCGGTTCAAATTGGATATAATAAACCGTTTGAAAAAAACACAATACATTTGCTAGAGACGACGGACCTGCTAAAAAAGGAACTTAACTATAACGAAGTTTTTTTCTCTTCTATGTGATTCCGTCTTAGAAGGTTTTTCTACATAATGTTTTTCAGATTTTCAAGTTTCCAAGCCGTGTAAAAAATTAATGGTATTAGTAATTATTCAGATATTTACATACAAACAGAGATTCGTTAAAAAATCAATATAGTTTACAATAGAATTATTACTATCGTTAATCCTCATTCTATGACTTGGAGATTTAAAAAATTTAAAAAATTCTATACAATGAAATTTTCTAAAACGGAATTGCATAGAAAAGAAAAAATCCGTTATAGGCAGTTTCCCTTAGTAGAAAGTTCATCTCTGTTATAAATGCATATATTCTTTTTAAAAGTACTAATATCCTCATTTTACATAGATCAACATATTTCTTTTTGTTAAACACGGGATTCCGTCATAGGCAGGTTATTTTTTCTCAGGTTTTACCGTACTTTAATTTTATTACATAAAAATGCCTCTACTCATCTTAAAAAAAATAATAAAAATAACTAAAAACAAGAATTCTCCTTTTTCAGAATTTAGTGCAGCCCCCGATGAAAAAAACTGCATATAAATATAGATAGCACAAAACTTATTTTAGTTTTAAGACTTAAAACTCACGCTTTTAATTTATATAAAATGACGTCATTCGCATCCGCTGAATAATTCCTCATTTACGATCCAGTCTTAAACAGCATCTACAATAAAATATTCATAGGACGTCACTATCACTGAATAATGCATAAATCCAAAAAAATAGATGTCGTCGTTGAAGAAACTCGACAAAAAAAAAAAAAAAAAAAAATCGTCTACCTAATAATTCATATACCTTCATTTGTTTGTAACATTAATATAGATACTTAAAATTAAATATAGTTTATAATAGCTCCATGTTTTATCAGAAATCATTCATTTATAATTTTTCAAAATAGCACTATTTTAGTTAAATTTTTTTTTCAGTTTTTATGAAAAAATGGCAACAAAAAAATATATAATTACTATTTGCAAAACTATTTATCTTTTACTCTCTACATAAATGGAGTACGTGAGTTGCCAACATTAAACAAATGGCGCTAAAAACTACAAAAAAATTAATACCTCAAAAATAAATTGAAATGAAGTTTTCAAACAAATTGCAGTTAAAAGTACTTTTTCCCCTAATATGACGATATAAAAATTGAAAATGTGCGATGCTTAGAAGTTAAAAAAAATTGTAGTAGAGTATTTAGCCGTACATTGATACATTTGATCTGCTTTTGATTGATGATCTGCTTTTTTTTTACGACTGGCTTATACAACGGAACGTTGTTTTTTAGAGACGACACTTTTATTGCTGGCGGGAAGAAATAGCATATCGGGGCGAAGAAATATGTAAATTTTAATCGTGGAATAATAGCGGTTTAAAAATACGTGTATATATATATATATATGTATATATATATATACATAAAATGGCCCTGCCCAAATATTACTGATATTTTTACTGAACAGACCAGAGATCCTGCCGGTCCAAATGATTTTCATATGAGCTGGGTTGGAAATTGGACTGAAAATTTCTGGTAGTGGAGAGCTCAAGAAGAATGCAGTCCAGTCCCGAATTAAGCCGGAAAAAAATTGAGTCCCAGTCCGTATCAACCCGAACCCCGAACCTCTTGAAAAAAGCAATCCCCAAACCAAGCCCGGACCGAGTGTCGGGGAATGAAAATTGGGCGGGCCCGTAAAGACCCTTACATCGAATAACTAAAAGACTAGTTCACAAAATTTTGTACATTTGAAGGCTAAACTTCTATTATATTTAAAAAATAGAAAATAAAAAAAAGAGTTTTTAGTGAACTTCGGTCACTTCCATAGATGTGTTCGAGTTGAGCGGATTCGTTTGAAAATTTTTGAATTTGAGTGTGAACTTGACTCATTTTTGAGAAACTGAATTAGAGTTTGAATGAGTTCGTTTTCTTTTTTTGTGTGAACTTGACTCATTTTTGAGAAACTGAATTAGAGTTTAAATAAGTTCGTTTTCTTTTTTTTTTTTTTTTTTTTTTTTTTGTGAGCGTGCTGAACACTGGTTGGCATCAGTTAAAGCACGTCGAATTGAATTGGATTAGGATAAACTAGAATGTTGGTGCCGAAGCGGTCTTTGGGATCAATAAATGCACGCCAAATTGAATTGGGCTAGGATAAACTAGATCGGACTATTATAAACTAGTTCAGACCAATGAATAGCAGGCTAAACTAGTTTATCCTATGAGTGTTCGGCCAAACTAGTTTGACCTAGGAAAAACTAGTTTATCCTATGGGCGTTAGGATAAACTAGTTTGGCCTAGGAAAAACTAGTTTATCCTGTGCGCGTTAGGATAAACTAGTTTGGCCTAAAATCGGGTTTGGCCGGTAACATATGTATTTCACTTTTTTATGGACTTTAGATTAAACTCAAAAAAGGATTTTTCTATTCAGATATTTTGTACAATTCGTACAAAGTAATTAAACGAGGTCTGTTGTCATTTTTCATTTGTAATTATCATTGCACATAAATTTTAAATATGACTTGTTATTATCATTAAAATTTTATTTTAATGCAAGAAAATATATCTACTTGCATTGTTGGTGTAATTAAGTCATTCAAAAATATGCAAAGGAAGTCATAATGGAATAAAATAACAGCTATTTATAAAAAGAAATAAAAAAAAATTTAAGCTCTCTAATATGTAGTTATTTCTTAACGTGAACCGTTCAGTTTCTAAACATCTTAGACAAAATTCATTCAAAAAGATATGCAAAATGAGTCAGAAAGTAATATACGAACTACTAGTTATAAAAACTAATTAACATTCTTTTTATTTTTAAATATCCTAGATAACATAATTTTATGACCGAAAAAATACGAAATTTTTAATTAAAATCTTGGAATTTTTCAAAACATTAAACATTTTTTAAAAAGTAACTTTGCAATAAACTGGAAAAACACTTTTTAACACAAATATTTTACAACAATGTACAAAATAATTTATGCGGCCCGTATGCTGTCTTCATCTGTAACAATCATTATAAGTATATTTCGCGTAATATACAGTGAGCATTAAAATATTGCGTTTATACAAAATAAAATAGGTCAAATTCTTTATATATCTAATATATATATATATATATTTTTTTAACGTGAGCAGTAAGGATTATTTTTTTCTTTAAAGAACTAACCTTATAACATAATGGAATATAAAATACATATGTTTCATTTTTTTTTTTTGTTTCTAAATAGACCTTATATTAAATATAAAAAATGATTTTTCTATTCAAATATTTGGTTCCACTTAACGAAGTAATTAATCCAGGTGATATGACATTTTTCGTTTCTAATGATTACTGCAAATATATTATAAATGTGATTTGTAATTATCATTAAAATATTATTTTTATGCAAGAAAATATAGCTGCTTGCATTGTTAGTGCAATTAAGTCATTCAAAATATACGCAAAAGGTATAATAATTAAATAAAAGACCGACTATTTATAAAAAGAAATGGACAAATTCTTAAACTCTGTAAGAGAATTAGAACAATGTCGTTTCTGAACATTTCTTGCTGCCTTTTTGACAAAAGGGAGCAAGAAATATCTAATTTCGTCTTGCCATTTTTAGAGATATCACACAAAAACTCCTCAAAGTATCTGTACGTGATTATAAAAATAGTTTGTAACTATTTTCATGGGTATGGTGATTAATGACTGCTATTAATGATTAATGAAAGCTTTTTGTCTGTATTTTTTCCTTGTTTAACAAAGAGAGTAAGACGATGTCTTTTTATGAATAATCCGTATGAGTATCTGTTTATGTAATTAGTATAAATTACTTCATACAAGAAAAAAATGCTCAATCACTCCGTAAATAGAGGTACTACAAATTATAAAAACTGTTTAAGAATTTTTTTTTTATTATTATTTCAAAGACATAATATATATATTTTTTTTCAACTAGGGAAGCGGCAATTCTAAATATCGTAGATATTTACGACATAAAAGATATTGGGCAATAAGATGCTTAGTTATTTTTTTTTATGAAATGAAAATAAAATATTTAAGTGAAAATTGGATTTTTAAAATTTAAAAATCTCTAAAACTTTAAAGAGTAATTAACTCTGCAACTCAAATGCCATTTTTTTTTGTCTTTCAATAATAAGCATAGTAAATAAATTATTGTACATATGGTTTACAATAAAAACTTGGACTTATGCTGCGTAATTTAATATTTAAAACACACTAGATACTCATCAGCGTACAAATATATAAAATCAATATTGAAATTTAAAAAACATTTGAAATACACTCAATATTTCTGACTTTGAAAGATTTCTGACAGTTTCTCGAGGAGCCCGGGACCTATGCCCCACATCCTCGACCATAATAGATTGGAAGCACTGATTTGGAATTCAGTACATGGCAGTAATGAGAATAGAACTTAAAAGGAGGGGGGGGGGGGTGCAAAAAAGATATTCTTGAGCTCATGTATTAAAGAAAAAAATATTAACATTAATAAACTTAAATTTAAATACGAGAAATATTTAGGGTACTGGGTAGAAAATGCCGTTGCCTAGGTCCTCCATTTCTGACTTTGTCTGTAAAGCCATCTTCAGTGGTATTGATCTTAGTTTCGGAGCTCACTGGTCACTTCTGAAGATAGCTTTACAGGCAACGTCCGAAATAGTGGGTGTATTTTAATTTTTTTTTTTTTTTTGATTTTATATATTTGTAGGCAGATAAGAATCTAGTGTGTTTTTAATATGGTTTACAAGGATAATTAATTTCGTTATATTTTATTTTTACATACAAAACTATTACTATTTGCATTGTTCATATAATTACCTCGTCGAAAAAAAAAAAAATGCAAAACAAGTCATGATTTCAAGAACTATTTAGTATATATATTTTTTTTATGTAAATCTCTTAACTCACAAACAGATAAGTATTATTCTTTAACGCACGCAGAAGATACTAAATCTCCCGGATAAAATACTTTTGAAGCGAGAAAACTTGGAATATTTAATTACACTCAGGAATTCCGAGAAGTGTTAGTTAAAAACATGCATCAGAATATTTTTCCATGGTAACGCATGGTATCGTGATAAATGGCTTACATTGATAATTTTAAAATTTTTTGATTGGAAGCAGTTTACTATTATTTTAATAAAATGTGTCTTTTAAATAGAAAGAACTGTATATTTCGTGTCGAAATTTTAATTTAATTTTTAAAAAGAGAAAACACATTCTATACTTAAAAAGTAATCATAAAGTGATATTTTAACCAGATAGAATACGATATTGTTTGTTAATAAATTTGGTTTCTTGATTTTGAAATATTTTTAAGAACCAGAATATTTTCCCTGTATTTATTTTAATTATTTAATGATTCACTGGAGAATTTTAGTAATAGTTTATTTTTTTTATATTTAATTTAAATATTAAGAACAGAAAATTCACTCTATTTTTTAAATGCATTTAATGAATGTGTGTCAAATTGATAGAAGATAATATTTTCTGCTTATGAATCATTTATTGATTTAACAGATATATTTTCACATGGCATAGTTTTTCTCTCTATGTGAAATATATCATTAAATTGAATTGTGGCATATTTTCAGGGAATTGCCGTGATAGAATTTAGTATGACTAAGTGCTATATTCAGAATACCCGTAGTAAAATATACTTTAAATAATGTTATGTAAATTAATCATTCAAGGAACGTAGTTTTGACCTCCATAAATCCTAGTTTTGATATTTGTTGCTTGAGATCGCAGTTCTCATACCATTTAAATACCTTGTTCTATAAAATGTTTAAAAAACAGAAAAGAGGAAAGCCGTGTTTAGAGTTAAAAAAAAAAGTCTGTACAATAAATGACAAAATAAAATTAGTGTCATCTAAAGAAGCGAAAAATCTAAAAATTGAAGTGTACGTAAGGAATGCAAATATCGTGAACATCAAAGTTTTATATATAGGGTGATTAAAATAAAAGTTTACAAAATGAGATGCAAATAAGGCATATAACAAGAATAAAAAGTCACATAGGAACATAGGGTTGCTAACCATTTCTTTAGTCACAAATACAGGGTGTTTCATATTAATTCAATTTGGGTTGAGTGTAATAAACTTTCAGAAAACTGAAGTATATTATGATAAAACATTTAACAGACATTCTCACCACTGCTGTAAATGTGATTTTGGACTGTGATTATCAATTCATACGGTATCATCGATTAATAGAGCAACATGTTTTTCAGATCTTTTCACATTTCACACAAAACAGTGACCCCGGGAGACCGGGGCTAGTTGGCGACAGGGGTAAGTAGTCGCAGTCCTCATAAATCGCCTGTTTGTGGATAGATTGCTCAACTAGTCACAGAGTACCTTTCTTCTTGCTTTTTACAATCCTCATTGTAGTTTTGCAGCGTTACCTACATGCAGTGGACATTTATTACGATTTTTCTGGTTTTTGCACTCATAAGTAATTTTTTGTTGCTTCATTCTTTTTCTAATTTCTAATACTTATCTTAATAATTGCGATTTAACTTGTGCAGTTTTTCTTAGTATATGATTAACTGTACCCACCTCATATGGGATTTACTTGGATTATTTTTTCTTAGAGGATTACGTGTCCCTTTTGTGAAGAAATTTATTATGGGGCTAGTAGGCGCATTGAACACGGGGCAAGTTGGCTCAGTGTTTGGTGTGTGCTGGTAAGCTTGAAAAACAGCAAACAACGAGAAAAGTGGTTGCAATGCAAGATTTTGAGCACACGAAGCTTGCCCAAACAAAGACACTCAATTTTTTATTTGCGACAACCGTAACTCTGATGATGATAGAATAGATAGGATAGAAGTAGGATAGTAGGATAGAAGTTACTCAATGTTTTATTCATTATTTTTATGTCTGTATAATTTAGAATTTACATTGTACGGCTATAACGCCTTTTTAAAACTTACTGGTAATAGTGAAATTGATTTCGCTTAACTGCGTGTCTTATATGAATTTTTATAAAGCGTATGCTAACTTACCACATAGGCATAGGCAACTTGCCCCGTAACGGGGTAGGTTGGCGCACAATTTTCCTTTTACTTTAGGAATCCGCTAAACATAAACTACAAAAGCTACAAACTCAAAACTCCGGGTATTTATAGCCCAATGCCAGTTCTTTAAAAGTACAGTTAAAATTTCATAAAAAACTTAAACAAAAAATTAATAAAAATCAATAACTAAAAACTGCGCCTACTAGCCCCGGTCTCCCCTACATATCGTTGAATTTTCATTACAATATTTTTATTTTTCTTGAAATTATTGCCGTCAACACTGGTTCAGTTAGGATGAAACACCCCGTATTTGTGACTAAATGCGTGATTTGCGACCCTATGTTCCTATGTGATTTTTTTTTATCCTTGCCTGATTTGTCATGTCATTTTGTAAACTTTTTTTGAATTACCCTGTATATTAAACACATATCCCAATAAGATATTTGTTTTTTAATGCACTACATAATGACCTGTAATAGCATACAGTGCATGGGTTTCTATAAAAGAAACACGTAGTAATTAAAAAAGATTACTTATACCATGCAAAAGTTACATGCAAACTGGAAATATTTTCTTTTGTCTTTCAATGCACACTTTTAGATGATCTATACAAATTAAGAACTAATTTTGAAAATTTAAAATGTACTAACTACATGAAAAAATCTTATAAACTTAATAAAGAGTTTAGGGGCCATCCACAAATGATGTCACGTTCGGAGGGGGGCGGGGGGTTCCTGAAATTGTGACAGTTTGTGACAAGGAACTGGGAGGGGGTAAGAAGAAATGTGACATCACACATTTTGGTTAAAATAAAAGCATTAAAAATCAGCAGATTAAGTTTTGAAGTTATTTTGAAATTAAAGTATTTTGTGTTCATAAAGTAAAGATAAGATTTAAAGCCAAATATATTAAATTCCATTCCAATTTCCAAAATACTACTGTTTTCAAATGATCCTTCAAATTAATATTTTATTACCATTGTATATTAATCATGTTTTTTGTTTGTAAACCTTAATCTTATTTCATAAAAAATAAGTACACGAATTATTTTTATTGTTATGCTCACAAATGTCATTAAAACGCATTGTTAAAGATTAAAAATAAAATTTGAAATAAGATCTATAACGTAGTGCTTTGTTTCTGAATTGCAGGTATATGTTTATGTAATATAGCGTGACATGTAACAAGGAAGCGGAAGAGGTGTGGTGTAGCGTAACACTTTGTGACAAAGGGGGTGGGGAGGGGGGGTCAAATTTTTTTTTAAAAGAGTGGCATCATTTATGGACGATCCCTTATTTTAAAACAAAGTAGCCAACACCTTTCAGTGATATATGTTTAATAAATACAAAATAATTCTAAATTCCATTTATTTTTTATGCTTGGGTGTATTATTAAGAACAAATATCCAGATGCACTATAAAATAAATAATTTAATTTGAATTTAAAGTATCTGTCACATTTTAAAAGAAATTCCTTTATAAAAATATTTTACATCCTTTAAAAATGTAATATAATTATGTAATTGGGAGGTAGTGTTCACAATATTAATTGTTTAACATGTCAGACGCATTTTAGAAAATTTAATTATCACAAAAACAGTAAGTTTTTAAGGAAAAATAATTTATATGTTTAGTTAAAATAGATATACCATACTATTACCAAGGACTTTCTGAAAATCTTAATTAATTAATATAATAAACAGATGGATACGTAGTAATTTTCATTTTTCTTGAGAATTGCAGCTGATACACAGAACTTTTTAATGATGTCAAAAAATTTACAAAAATTTTTTGTTTGCATTAATAATTCAGTTACTTCTGGAAAAAAATTAAACGAAACATTACAAAATATAAGAAGTTTAAGTTACAAAAATTAATTAGTAAAATTCTTCAGTATTCCAAAAAGATAATTATTGCAATATGCAACGCAGTTTACAAAAAATATTATGGACAAATAATTTCTCGTCGATAGGAAACAAGTAAAATCTAATTACATCTTGGGCTTTGTCGAGACAAGCAACAACGCTAATTCCGAAAAATTTTATAAGAAAAAAATGTCTTATGGTTATGCTATTTATTTACGCAGTCATGTTAAAGCGTTTAACATTTCATATAAATAACAACTATCGTTTTAATAAATATTCTTTAAGAGAAAATTTTTTAAGAGAAATTTTTTGATAAAACGTTATTATTAGGGTGAAAATGAAAGTACATTTATTGTAAAAAAAACTTTTGCAGATGCTGGTCTGTCGCAAAAATACTTGAGATATTTAGCCATGTATTATGGATTGTTCTGAATTTTATTTATAGAATTTAAACAGAATAATCGATTCCAGTTCTTTATATATTAAGTAAAATGTCTAAGATATGCCAATATACAAATACAATATTTTTAAGATGTAATTTTTTTAGTTCATGACTTCGACTAAAAATTATTAAAAAAAATATTCAGTGGGAGAGTAAGAGTAAGAGAAATATCGGAAGTAGTGTTTTCTCTTGCCATCCAGGCGTTTAACTTTTAAACAAAATATATTGTGATGAAATGAAAGACATATAATCTATCAAAAAAGTTTAACCCCTTAACGGTCGCTTAATATTTGGAAATACCATAAAAAAGTACCTATTTTTTTTATTACAGAAATTGAATAATTATAAGGTTTCTATATAAAATATGCAATTAGTTTTATTTTAAGCGAAAAAAAAGATGTTATAGAACAAATTCACATTTGTGGAAAAGCCATCATGCGAGAATTCTGCGTTTTAATATTGTTTTACACCATACAAATTAATGCGAATAAGACCTTTATTTTTCACATCTTAGATCTTTATTTATCATCATCAAACATATTTTTACAAATAATATTTTAAATAATATAATATACATTAAATTTTGATTATTAATAATTTTTTTGAATGTGATATATTTCGAAACATGCTATACAATCCCAACATCACAATCAACGTCAAAACCAAACCCAAACGCGAATACTCAAAAACTTCACACCGAAATGCCAGTTAAATTTTTCTGGTTTCAGAAGTTTTTCCAGCAATAAATCTCCAGCCCGGAAATATGACGGGCACGAGAAATAACGAACGACACCTCAGCCCGTGATATTGACGGGAGCAAGAATTAAGGGGTTAAGACTACTTTATAAAAAATTAATTCTTCAATTTCTATAAAAACAATTCATATAATTAATTATGTATTATTACAAATGAAAATACAATGCATAAGATTTATAACTATATACTTACGGACTCTTATCACATTTTCGTAAGAACTAGTGCAGGAAATTATTTTTTATAAACTTACCTAGAAAAGAGAAAAATATATTTTTTACAATCAAGAATTAAAATATTTAAGTGACAATTAGTTTAATTTCTAACACTATTTTAAGTCTAAATTAAACGCTACACATAGTAAACGAATTCAGCATGTAGTTATGAGCAGAGCGACACAGAGAGAATTGTAAATTAATGACATTACTTTAGTAACTTGGAATAACAAAATTACTTTAATAAGACACAAGTTTATAGGATAACCAGACAGTTTTATCGATACTTCTTAGTTATCCCGTCGACCAAATAACTGTCGCCAAATTGTAAGATTAAATGCCAATAATGGTTGCCATTAATTAATTAATTGCAAGATTAAATGCCAATAATGGGCAATAACCCCATTAATTTGACGTTTAATTTGTATTTTTTATTAATGTTTTACTAATTTATTTGTTTTTTCGTTATTTAAAATAAAAATTATGTCAATGTGTAAAATTTGGCGATTTATATAATTTGGCGAAATTGGTCGACGGGATAACTAAGAAGTACCGTTTTATCAAAGTTAGAACTTGAGTAAAGAAGTAAGCGGAGAGATAAAATGAAGACATAAACCTATTTGAAATATAAGAAGATTGAAAAATCAGGCGTACATCATAGGTTATGAAACACTTTGCAACACATTCAGAATTCTGTACAACAGTTTATAAAGATAAATGATGATGTCTAAATAAAGAATTTACAAAACACATAATACATTTGAAAACCCAATTTCTGCAATAACCATCAACATTTATCGTCATTTTTTTTTTTTGCGCAGCTCTGTATAAAGCCTATACATTTGTATGTATAATACATAGTTTGAAATAAATAATTCAGTTAAACGTATAGCACAGTTGGAAATAACGCTTTAGAAATTTCCGTGAAAAAAGGTAAATGTACCTGAGATCTTTTGTGCAGCCCTTCATATGATCTATAATAATTTATACGTATCAAGTAATGTTAAAAAAAAATAATTACACTTAAAAACGTGTCTCTGTAAATAAATGGCAAATTCTATGAGATCCATATTCTACAGTTAGCGCGTTCTAGTACATGCCAGTGATATATCTGAATTTGAACATTTTTAACATAGTGTATTAACATTAAAATACACCACAAACGATTTTCCCCCATTGACCGTAATGTATCGCAATTCTTATGAGTTTCTCTGTAAGCCATCCTTAAATGCTACACACTTCATTTTCAATACCGAACATGACATTATAAATGCCAATAATATATAAATTTGATGGGAATCCGAATTTATTTACGCGAGTTAAAGCACGAACAAACAAACCGAATTCATATACACTTTCATTTATGTTGTATAGTGCTAATAAAATGCACTGATATGTAACAATTTGTATCAATAAATTATTATTTTTTCCAAAAATACATAACCATTACAAGAAAATAAAATGACCCGCTATAAGATGCAGTTTGTTTAACTTACCGAAATTAATTAATAAATTCTCTATCATTCCCAAGAAATAATTAATATTTTAAATATCAGATACAATTTATCCAAACTATTCTAGCTAAACTATTTTCCGACGAGGGAAAAGAGAAAAATTCCAATTACATTACGGATTTCGCAAAGATGATAAAAAAATAAAGCATATGTGAGTTACAATGTATTACGAATAAATGAAATATAGTATTGCGGTGATGTTAATAATTTATGTAGAAAAGAATGGAAGATATAATAAAACGTTGCCTTTAATTTTTTAAATGTTGTTTTGGTTATGAATATTTTAATTCACTTTCGTCGACATAAATTAAAGTACAAGTCGTGGAATATAGATTTTGTTATACGCATTCTATTATACGTATATTTTATTAATATGAGAAAGTTAATGAGATTAATGATGTTAATGTTTTTGAGGTTAATGATTAATTTTTTATGCATGTATAATAGAATTTTAAAAATTACTTGTATGTGTTCGTTATATATATATATATACTATATATATATATCAGCTTTCTGTACGATTAACCCATTGAAACAATATTATATATATATATATATATAGTTAAAACTCCAGTTATAAAACATTACACTAAACACACACCATAACTTTAAAAACAAACAACAATAATGCAAATAAACTATCATAAATAATAACTCTTAAATAATTATCGAATGAACAACACCAGAAGACGGGCTGCATGGCTCACGACATTGACAGCAGAATTAAATCAAGATTTTATGCATGAAACGTCCCCCCTCACCCGCCAAGACAAACAAAAAACCCAGACAATCAACGCACAAAGACATATAATACTATCTTATTACATCAATCAAATTATCCAAACCACCTCTTGCATCCGAAATTGAATTCAACTCATTTCGATAACTGCTACCTCTCACAAAATCATACGTTATTCATTTCACAAAATTTCTTGGGTAACCTTGCATCAAACCTTGACTACACCACTTTATAATATCGTCAAACATATCTTTAACCATTGAACTTAGTCTTTCAATACAAATTAAACCAGTTTTAAAGACATTTCTTTTAAATGATATATGCACATTTAATTCAGAATACAGTAACTTTAAAGTTTTAAAATTAAAATAGTTTATGTTGCCAAATAACCTTATAACCAAATTTTCATATATATGTATATCAAACATCTACAATCTTAACACAGCAGATTGTATCAGGTTTTGTTCAGTGAACTTGTTAGTTGTATCTTAATTTTCAAATGTATTATATTTATATATATGTATGTATGTATATATTTACATTTCTAATGCATAATTAATGCAGTTAATATGGGGCTCAATTTATTTAAAACATTCTAGATAAAAAAAATTATTGAGGAAAATATTTTAACTGTATCTCAAAGTTCAAAGAAAAAAGCATTAATGATCATTCTAAGTAGCAGAATAACAATAAAAAAAATTCCGTTATATGTATCTTAAGATATTTTATTCATGTAAATGCGGCAAAGTTTTTGTTTTCAAGGGCGGCGTTTTATTTCATTTTTAATTTATCATGAATATTGAGAAAGAAAATAAATTTTTACTGTGCCTAAACTAATTTGTATTTATATAAAAATAGATTATATATATATATATATATATATATATATATATATATATACATATAGTCAATCTTTTTGTAATTATAAACCATTGACCATAAAAGGAAATCATTTAAGACACCATAAAGCTTATTATCCAAAATGCTGTATATTAAAGTGGATTAATTAAAAATGTAATGGAAAAAAATTACAAAATGAATGTAAAAAACATGAATAAAAATTAAAGTTCATATTGTGAAACTCTCGTCAGTCAAATTGTTTCACAATATAAGTAAAATAAAGTTGATTTCTGATTGAGAATAGCAAGCTGGGCTTTTAAGGCTAATTTTTAAAGTGCCCTATAAACTGTATATATATAAAACCATTATAAACTAATAGAAATTCTCAATACATATATATATATATATATATATACGAAAGTACTATGCAAAAATAATTAAATTTGACCAAAAACGCTGCTTACTTTTTTACAGTAGCACTGATGTCACAGACGAGTTTATAAAGTCTTTCATTAGCATCCAAATCAACATCAGGTTGTCGACGCATATTTTCTGATGAATAATCTAGCTTATTCAATAGCTTTATTAGTCCTTTTTAGGTGTTGAAGTTTATTACTGAATGCGTAGACGAGGGATTTTTCAACTGTAACCATCGTCATAAAAGCTCATCGAAATAACTTTCTGCCGATTAGCTTTTATTTAAAAAGACAAAACTCATTCATCCATAAACAGATTATAATCATAGAATTTCTTCTAAATATTTTTTTGATTTTTTTTAAACATCAATCACTATATTTTCAAACATGATCAGTTTTTGGCTCAATTACGTGTTTATATATATATATATGTATATATATATATGTATATATATATATGTATTCCAAAGTGCTTTGAAATAAAGTTCATACAATCATAATAGGTTTATGATAAAATAAATTTCTTCGATTCATTTCCTGACGTATCTTCAACTATACATAAATATTCCACCAACTTCACACTATAACCAAGCCTTCAATAAGTATAAACACTATCGAACTCGAAGCCAGTTAACAAACAAAAATTAAATCTATATAACTCTTATCTTTGAATAAATAATTTGGCACGATCTTTACATGTGGTTTTAAAGAAACTGATGTAGATTCAAGTGTTTAGTTTCTTTCATTTTTTGAAACACCAAGAATTCGGATAATTTTAAACTATAAGCATGTTTTCAGTGATCACTTCTGCTATTGAATACAAAACAAGCTTACACTCAAACTCAATAATGTTACATCGCTCTCACTATTAATTAAGCACTTTGGCGCCACCTGTATATATAATTAAAAATAAATATTTATTGATGCATGCGTTAGAACAAACTACTTTGCATATTTTATCTTGAAAATGTTACTTCTTTTAAAATTATTACATTCATTAACTGAAGTCACTCTAGAACTTGCTCTTAACAAAATTTTATATAATCTGACTTTACTGTACAAATAGTTTTATTGAAGCATTTCTAACAATTTTATTGGTTTGCCCTTAATTAATAAGCGTCACACCAAACTGTTACAAAGATAAGATTTTATTAACAATTTTATATGAAGTTGTGAAACATTTTGAGATTTCTATTACTCAGTTTGTCAGAACATTTAGATATGAACAACTCTTATAATTACAACTATCTCATGAAACTCCGGAAAGTACATAAAATGAAAATATTCTCTAACTAAAAAAAAGTATTAAAGCGATAGAACTTTATAATTTAAGTAACCAGAGTTGAATGTATTCATCATATATTCCATTAGACAAAATAATATGAAAGTTTTGGTTTAACGATAAAACGAAGCATTTTGGCCAAAAATTACATAACAGATATACTCAAATAATGTTGACAAGAAGCATTAGCGGTTAACAAACATGCAAAGAAACAAGTACAATATAGTTATTTTTATGTGAAATAGTTTACAATTTCAAAATTAAACTCACTTTTTAGTTATAATAAATAAGAAAACTTTAACTACTGCAATAATAATTACTGATAATAATATTAGTTTATTTGCTATAAATTTCGAAACTTTGTAGCAGTAAAGCTGTTATTTTTATCCAAAAGTCGTTTAAACTCAGGTTTTCCTAAAATAACCTTTAGTGTAGTCTGTAATCATAATGATTACGCATTTTATAGCACTTGACCACTTACGAAATTGTCTCAATAATCCATTAAGTAATGCAATAAGCGAAAATCATTAACCAGTTATAAAACCATTTCTAAAACACAAATATCTGTAACAAATCATAAAATCAAAATTATAACAAGTATTTTATCGAAAATGTAAAATAGTTAGTTTATCTTTATAGCTCTTTAAATATGACCTAGTTAAACTATCTTTAAACAGCGTATATCGGTGCAATCAAATTGACAAATTTGAACGCTTAAATTTAGAAACAAATCTTTTTAAAAAAATTTCAGAATACTAAAAATGTAAAAAAGAATCATTGACATCAATAACGTACAGACGATACTGAAGCAGATATAATCTAAATAACTATTAACAACTTGAAACTGACGTGTTATTAATTGCTTGAAAACTATACATATGCGTAGAGATAAAATGAACATAATGTTTTTAAAATTCTGAACTATCTAAAGTAAGAAAGAAAAATCACGCATATATTATGAAACACTTTCCAACACTTCCAAAATACTTTAACGGAACTTTACAGTTTAATAAGGTGAAGGAAGATATCCAAAGTAAACAATCTAGAAAATGCATAACAATTAAAAATGTACTTTAAAATCAGGCGCCAAGCATATATCATGAAACACTTTCCACCATTTCCAAAATACTTTAACGGAAGTTTACCTGTTTAATAAGGTGAAAGAGAATATCCGAAGTAAACAATCTAGAAAATGCATAAGAAGTAAAAACGTACTTTAAAAAATAACCACCCATAACTCCATGTATCTTTTTCTTTGAGTAGTTATGTATATGGGTTTCCTATAAACATCTCTTAGTATACTAAATATAATTCAACTGGGAAAATGTATAACCAGTGCACGCACGGGGCCCTGGCGAAATACATAGAGGGAATCAACATCTTTGATTGGGATACTGAACTAATGAAATTTATTTTTATATTCTATATATCTTGCACTAATATATACAGCGTTAGCCTAAATGATTCAACGGGTTTCAAAAGGCTGTTTATTTACAAATATACGACGTACAAAGACGGGCGATACATGAAATCATACATTCTCTCATCAAGTTTCTGGTACATATTAGAAATGTACTAATGTGTATGTGTAATTTTAATGTTTCTTAGGCACCCGACACACGTCCCAACGGTAATGTGTTCCGTCCATGTGTTCAATAGCACATTTCTGTCAATGGCCGTCACAGCAGCAGTGATGCGTTTCTATAAGCGAGTCGCGAGGCCGGCTTTTAATGCTTTATGTCCAAAATTACGAATTCAAGAAAATTTCATCGTCTATAGCATTTTTCAAGAATTTTTTAAACAACTCTAGAAGATTTACACAACCATTTAATAAATTTCATTAGAATTTTGCCAATTAAAATTAATTAATGAAATTTGAATTTATAGGGATTTCGTGCAATATTTATAACTCCACTAAAATATTTTATTTAAAATATTTTTTTAGTATTTTGTAGAGTTAGGAAATATACAAATATAATGTACTTACAATAGAAATATAGAAATATTTTGGGGCTGAAGCTTTCCCCACCAAATCTTTCAGCGTCAGGAAAGCTCAAACGATGCGAAGACAAAAGAAATCGTCCTTTTAAAAATATTTTTGTTTTGTGCAACCAATAATGATTTAGGGGTCGCCCATTGGCGTGGTCAGTAAGCGGAGGCTGTTGTCACGCTGGGGTCCGGGTTCGAGTCCCTGGGTAAGACATGGATGTAATTGTGATTGTGTTTTAAAAGTAATATATATATGTAATGTAGAGAAATAAAATTGTTATGTCTGGATTGTGTTACGATTTCTGTGTATAAATACGGATCATTCGAGGCGGCAGCCATTGTTGCTATAGGCCTCAAAGCAATCTCCACTACGGTGGATTTCAAACCAAATGCTTTTGGTACAAGATAAAGTTAAATATCTATAACTCATTCAAACTGCATAATCGATGTATTAAATTAATATCAAGTTATTTTAATGGTACTTTAAAGTATCGTCGGAGCATAAAGGTTTAAACTTGGAGAGTCTATGTCTCTTGCCATCTATCATCCGTCTTTGTAGGTCATATCACTCTCAATACACAAAGTTTTGAAACTCGATGAATCATTTAGAATAACCCTGTATAATAAGATATTTAAAAAATATCAGGGATCTCCTTTTACAATTAATATGCAAAATTATATTTAATTTTTTAAATCTTCTGTTCCTTACAATATTTTAAATTTTCATATTTTGCTTTCAAGTTTACTTTCGTGATCATCAAATCTACATATTCCCCGACAATTATATCAACTTTGACTATAAGAAATAAAGTTAATTCTCACTTTTTTCCAAGATGAAGCATTTAAAAAAATCTAGAACAAAAATATTATATTACACAAACACTACGTTATTTTAAATTCCATAAGCGAATCTTGGGGCCCCTAAGATGACCCCATCAGCCACAGGTCCCTGGGCAGTCGCCCCGTTAGCGCTGGCCCTGTACATAACTTAACTAAATAACACCCTAAGGAATTCGCCCTCATGTGCAGTAATCCTTATGAATTCTTATGTGCATATAATCTATAGAATTTATACATACCTGACAATACGCAAAAGAATTAGTTAAACTTAAAAGCGATGACCAAAACTGAAAAAGCACTTCCAGCATTTAACGCTGGTAGACAGTGCTGTAACCATTTTTTTTTTTTTTTTTTTTTTTTTTTTTTTTTGCGTTTTGCTGTAAAGAAAATAACGTTTCTATGCACGTTATATTCTACACTAAACTGCTTCTAGTGTAATTTAATAATGTATAACATTGTAGGGTAATTTTGTTAAAATAGGTTGCAAAAGATTTTTCTAGTAGACCATTATGTATATGCATTACTTTATGTAACCCTGTAAGTAAATAGTAAATGCTTTGCAAAAACATACATCTCTCAGACCGCTGACGTCATATTGACGCTGGAAACATCGGACCAAAAAATTTCCCGTTTACTGAAATATTTCTATCTTCTAAAGATCGCAAATTTTAAATTTTTAGACTGCCAAGAAAATAATTAAAAAAGAAAATAATTTCACCTGTGTTCTATAACACGGGAATTCTGGGTCGGATCTCGTCGTATTTTTAATTAAAATGTATTACATGATCGGCAAAAAACATAAAAACACATTTCAGAAGTGAACCTGTTGGTACAAACAAATTCTAAAATAATTTAATCTTAAAATATCCCTTAATCTAATTATTTTAAACATCTAGAAGCCATATATATCTCTGACTATCTAATTAAGAATGAGCTACTGGACAAGTGATAATGAAGATGACTTCGCTTAATACTTCACAATAGATTAAAAACTCAAAAAAAAATACTAATGAAGTTGTAATAATACTAATTTTTAAAAATCCGACCAATTAGACAGCTTAAAACAGATATTTTTACTCAGTTAGTAATTAGGTTTAATTACGATGAAAGCTGGCTTCATTAAACTAATTAATGACGAAATTTTTGTAGCCAACATTATTTAAGGAAATATTAAATATGTTTTAAAATAATAAAATATGTTTAATTAACGTTCTGTAAATACATAAAGAATTCTCAATTCGGCTGAGTAATGAAATTCAGGAAAAATTTCACTTCTTTTAACTTAATTTTTATTTTTTTAAATGTCACACTCCAGTTTCGATTTATAAATATATCTTGCTTAAAATGAAATTTAAAAATGGACATGATTTCAAAATATAAAGAATCCCTCTTCATAAACAAATATATATCTCTCGTTTAAGAGGAATTGGAAGGTCAAAACCTGAAATACATCGAATTTTCGATTTTTTAATATTTTGAATCTACCATTTCTCCTCTTTCAACTGATATATTACTTTTGTTTCTACGGCAACCAGAAATTGGGAAATTTTTAGTAATTTTGTTTGTTTATCTACTTTACTACTAGGTTCTTGCAGCGCTAGTTTCATTCATCCGAGCTATAACTATAGCATTTACATGATGAAACTACTTTAACACGGAAACTCCTGTATGCCATGTAATTAGGTCATAGCCTAACAGGTAAGGCACGCCAAGTATCCAGGTTCGATCCCTGGTCTGGACATTTTTCACTCTTTTGGAATAAACTTCAGCTGTGCTACTCCAGCCTTGAATATAATTTAATCCAGCTGAAAAAAAAAAAAATATATATATATATATATTCGTTCCCTTCATTATGACATTCTATATATATCCTTGTTTAATCTGAGGTGAATTGTTTAAACTTACAAAAAGAAACTTTTTTTGTTATTATCATTATCTTAGAAAAAAAAAGCATTTTTTTTTTTTTTTTTTTTTTTTTTTTTTAAGTGATTTCTACTTTAGAATTTTTTTAAAATATTTAAGCTTTATTCAATTATGAATTTAACTTCAGATTATTGAGAATTGTTTATTTTATGCATAAAAAAATTTCAAGTCCATATCTCAAGTAGTTTATGAGAAAAGGTAAGGTTAGTTGGGGTAACTGGACCCACGAGGTAACTGGGCCATAGGCTATTTTATAAAAAACTGTTGGCGTATTTTAAGTTTTAGCTTTTGTGAACAATGCCCCTTAATCTCTACTTCCTAAAACAACGTGTATCAATTCAATCATAACTCTCACTTTGCTGTGATAGGTTGTCAAATATTTACGTTTCTTTTTTTAAAAACAACGTCAATATGGTCGAACTTCCTCTGCTTTTTATTAAAATACTGTAAGTACTTTTATTAAACAATCTTTTCTTTTAAGATTAAACATATAACTACATTAATATTATTAGGTATCTATACATATTTACTTCGTGTTTCAAATGTAAGCCCGGTGTCCCAGTTACCCCATAAATTTTTCAAGAATGGGGTAACTGGGACATTATCCGGGGTAACTGGGACATGCTGGATCCAGTTACTCCAATAGTTATAAATAACTTTTTTGTGTTTCTCTTACAACGGAAAGTAAATTTCTCCATTGTTTTTTGCTCACAATAAAGAAAATGATAGAATACCTTATTAAAATTACGTAATGAAATTTAAAAAAGCATATTGAGGGATGTCAAACCAAATTTCTTGGCCCCTTGAGAGGTGGTGATGCCGTTATGGCATTACTTGTTTTTAATTCCTAATTGCCACATTGGCACCTGCATTTTATAATGAAAATTTCACCTTTATTAAGTACCCGAAAATATACATTTACTTGTTTTCAGATAGATTCTCTTCTAAATATTGGTGTCAGTAAATTATTTCAACATTTTACGAATGCAAGTACCTTGACCCTGATAGTGAGATACCCAGACCTTGAAAATGTACTATAACCAGGGGTCGCATTCTATAGGGAAACTTTTATCGTTCCTACTCCTATTTTGAAAATAATATCTTCATCGCACCTTTCTTTAAGGGTTCTTTCTGGTAGGAACAATAAAATTTTCCCTATATAATGAGACTCCTGGATAAAGGTAAAATACTTACTTAGCCGTTTGTTCATAGATTTACCTTGCTATTTTTTTCCCTAAAATACCCATGTGACTTTTATACTTATTATCTATACTAAAGTACATAAGTACTTACTTAAGTTTTATGTTTTTGATATAAATAAATCTAATATTTTCACTTTTAGTGCTTTTTTAGACATATTGACAGCAAAGGTTTCCCTTACAACGTTGTTTATTGACATTAATTTACATGATCTGCCTGGTTTAAATTTTTTGAAGTTGTTTACACTTTTTCAAACAGGACCCTATATCCGATATGAAAAAATATAAACGCGTCTGGAACATAGACCCCCCTGGTCCAGTTACCCCCTTTTTTGGGACAACTGGGCCCATCAGGAAAGAAAGATGAAATATGCATATTTTTATATTTTTAAATACTAAATGTAATTTTGAGCATTTCTGTCTGACAGAAAGAACCTAACTGAACACATTTACAGAAGTTCAGACTTTAATTCAAATGAACATTAGCTTTTTGAAGCTGAATCGTCAGAAGCTCCAGAGTCACATTGTAAAATCATGACCCAGTTACCCCAACTAACCTTACATTAATTTAACATGGCAGGTATAGGGATTCCGACTGCCATTAACAAATATAATGAATCAAATTTGCTGACTTGATCGGGATTGAGGCATGAACATTCTATGTTTTATTTAAAATATTCTCAAACTATACAATGTAAAAGAAGACAAATCTTTCTTAATGTTTGAAAATACAGGGTGCCCGAAAAGTCCCTAATATATTTTAAAATTCAATATATAATCAAGTAATTGTTGTACAGCAGTGCGGTTGGGACTAAAATACTTTTCATAATGTACAGTTTTCTTTTAGCTAATAAAAAAATTAGATCCAAACTTCGATCACAGATGGCACCACTTTTCCATATACTCAGTTTCAAACATGCGCCCCCCCCCCCATTTTCAGATTAAATTCGTTTTGTTTTCGAAGTACCAACTTACGCAATGAGCTTTTTCGCTGGGAATCGCAATTTCAGTGTGACAGTGCCAAGATTAATCTGGAAATGAGAAAAAAACGCATGTTTGAAACTAAAGTGACGCCATCTGTGATCGAAGTTCGGAACTAATTATTTTCATTCGCTTGAAGAAAACTTTTATTTGTGAGAAGCATTCTAATGCAAACCGCACTCCTGTACGACAATTAAATTTAAAAGCGCATACCGAATTTTAAACAGTACACTTCAGCAATTATTACTCAAAGACAGTACTGTAACCGATTTCTTTTGTGTGCCCCTGTAAATGAATTAAAAATGCTATGAATGATCCGTTCTAACGTGATCGTTGTAAAATTCAGTGATTTATATCGGTTTCAATGCATTTGAAATAGCGTAATTTCATTAAAATACTCTGTAAACGATTTTTCCCCATATACCATAATGTAATGGAATTCTTTTGAGTGTCCCTGTAAATAAACTATTAATGTTACGTGCTTCATATACAATACTAAACATGCTTTGGTGACCTAAATAACCTTTGTCAATTGCATGAAAATCCGAGTATAATTAACAGAGTTAGAGCGTGAACAGACGGACAAACAAACCGAAACCATAAACACTTTTCAACTTTGTTGTAAAATGTTAAAAATATAAGATGTAAAAAGTAAAAATTGTTCTGTATGTAAGGGCTGCGTATTGAAGACTACATTGAAAGATACCACACGATGGAGAACTATAAAATATAATTTTTACATAAATCAAAACATATTATTATGTTATACATATGTAAAGTTTAAAAAAGAAATAATAAATATTGTCTCCTTCATAATCTTCCAATTATGTATTACTATTCGTTCAACGAAAATTAATTCCGACCACCATGACATATATGTATAAACTTAATGCGACCGTAAAATATTAATCAGTCCCCCCCCCCCCCCCAGGTTATAGGTTGTTCAGATGTTATCCATTCTCAAGTAAAAAATTTTATCTTCAACAAACATGTTTTATGTTTCCGAAAATTAGTGGCAGAAGAAGAGAGTTTCTTTTCATAAATGCTTCCTTTAATAAAAAAAAAAAATATATTGATTTTTGAGGTTTATAAAGGTAAAGAATGCAGAATCGTGTGTGATCCAGAAAAAATTATTGTAGAAGAAGTAATTGCATTTTATTTTTTTTAATTAAGAAAGATTTTACTTTTTTTTTTACTTTCTTTCGTCTTTACAAGAAGAAAGTATTGGATTCATTGGATTCGTGAAAATTTTCGAATTCTGTTTTTTGACGAATTTACACATTTTAGGGGCCTGTCTTCAAGTCTGTGACCTGTCTGTCTGTATGTGACATAAATATTGTTGGAGTTCTATCTCAAGAACTAATGAATGGAATTTAATAAAAATTTATATTCAGGTAGTCCCTGATATAAGTTGATGCTGATTAGTTTTCAGTGTAAATCTGTTAACAGGTGGCGCTGCTATGCTGCATTTTCTTCGATTTCCACAACAGCTCTATCACAAAACTTGATTCACGGATTTCTATCAAATTTCAGATCCAGTTGATCTTTGATATGAATTGGCTCTGTTTACATTTTGGTGTCAATCGCCCAACAATTGACCCTGCAAAATGAATTTCTTCCGATTCCTGCAATAGCTTTATCTCAAGAATTTTCATCGGACTTCAGATTCAGGTATACCTCTATAAATATTTTTGCTGTTTATACTTTGGAGTAAATCGCCCAACAGGTGGCTCTTTTATGCTGCATTTTTCCGCTATCTGCAATAGTCCTATTTCAAGAATTAATGCACGGAATTTCAGAATCCTCACGATGGGCATAGATTGTCATTTAATTTTGGCGCTGTGACAGCGAATTTTGAAGTATTAACATGTATAAGAAGAAAGTTTTGGGATTGCAACACCCGACTAGTTTATCTATGTGACTATAAGCTCTACCCAACATCCCTCCAAGGAGAGTGTTATACATTTGCCTAGATACAACAAAAATAGGTAAAACTATCATTGAAATAATGAAAGGACAATTATGCAAAAGAAATGTAAGTATTTTAATAGGGGAGAATAGGGACGGTTGACCATACGGGAGGGTTGACCCACTCATAATTTTTCATATTTAAAAGAATTTCAGAGTTTTATCAATAGGTGTCAAACAAAGCTACTGGAATGCTTAAGCAACAGCCTTCGTTTCAAGAGATAATCGAAATAGGTGTGGAAAAAAAATCAAGTGTGAGGTGTTTTCAACCTAAATGTTGCGTTTTTTTTTAAATATTTTGTCAGCTTTTTTCAGATAAATTATATCATATAAATTTAAGTAAGTGGGTTTAACGTAATGCAAAAATATCGAGCTTTCATTCCAGGCATAAAGATTGTAAAGTAAGCTAGGCTTAACATAACAATGTGCTATTCTTTAGAAAAGGCCTATGTAGGGAGGCTTGACCCAGTCAAAGTGAGGGAGGATTGACCACCTAATATATATAGGGAAGCTCAATGCTCTCTTAATTAAGTGGTTTTTGAAATCTTTTTATTATAGACTGTGCATAATGAAAAGTTAAAGATTATATATGTAAAAGAATGTAAATTTATTCTGTAAAGCTTCAGTGAAATGGGGTGATGGAAAAGAAAATAATTAAAACTGACGAAAGAAAGATGTGAAAAATTGCTAAAAAATGGGAAAGATGATAGGAACATTTTTCCATTATATATTACTTACAATTGGTAAAGAGAAACAGTGGTATAGACTAGAAAGGAATAGAAAGGATGAAAGCAGCAGTCTTAACACTTTCAAGGACAGTGCAATGTTTACAAAACCACTTAAGTTTAATTTCGAAACGTTACAATGGCAACAGAATTTTGCTAAAATCTTTTCCATTTAATATGTATGTGAAATATAACCTTTTTCTTATTTCCAAATAAATTTATTCGTAAATTCCACTGCCAAACATTTATTTCAACATTTTAGTACTGAAAGTACTTTGCCTCTTAAAGGTTTAAATCATGTTAATGATAAGTTCAGTGCTCAAAAGGACATTCTGGAAAGAGCGGCTGCAAAAGAACATAGCATCGATCGAAAAACTTTAGGAAGGTAAGTAGAAAACTTACACCCGGGTGAATACAGTGAGATGAAGCCAAACTATGTGACAACTAGGGATGTCAGGTAGAGTGTCACAAAAATAGGACAAGGAAACAAAAAAGCGGGACAGCGGCTCCTAAATCCGGACATAATAACATGGAACACTATGAAAACGGAACCTGTCTCTAACAGAATACTGCCTTAAATGTTAAAATTTCACTTTCCCTGCTGTACAATTATACCTGCTCAGGCAAAACCCTGTTTAAAACAAAATTTTTCTCCTCTGACCTGCGATTGCGTCTAAAGAGATTTATTTAAGCATCATATTTAAAAAAATATTTTTTATTATAATTAAAGCATGTAGCATGAAGTTATTTTGCTTCATTTAAACTGATTTTATTTTTCTTCACAAATATTGCAATATGATATGCAATATATTATAACAATATGCATATATTATAATATATTATAATATATTTATGATGTTATATTATGATTATTATATGATGCAATATATTATAATATATTTACAAAGTGGGTAAAGCCTCCCATGTAGTGGGTCAACTCAGCCATAAGTGGGGAGCCTTGATCCATTATTTTTTCATGATTAAAATCAATCATTTTTCAAATTTCTTATATGTTACACTTATGTAGCAATTTTATTTTGATAACCGATTGTATAACAAAGAAAATAATATATAAAACTTTATTCTACGTTTCAATATTTAAAAAAAAAAAATCATTTTGTAAAAAGTGGGTCAACCCTCTTTAGTCTCTCCTAATTTTTACAATACATGAACAGTGAAGTTCGAAATTTATTTTGATGTAGGTAACATATAAACGTTTAATAGAATTCAAACTATTAAAACAATCGTTTCATGTGTCTATCAACAATATGATTTCTTTTTATACATTAAATTTGACGTATAATGAATAAATAAATGAAAAGTCATTATTTAAGTTCTTTGAATATAAATATTTACGTGTTAAATTCAAAATAATTTTTAATTCATATGATTTAAACATATTCGAACTTTTTTGACACACAAAGTCACGTTCAATTAAAAACAAGAGAAATTATGTGAAAACTAAATTTAGAATATAACATCCACTATTATCATAAAACTCAAGGATAGTGGATATAAATAGTTTTACCAAACTTCGACCCAGTTTTTAAACTAATGCGTTTAATAAAACTCTAATTTAAAGACAGAAACCATCTTTTACCAAGAAATTAATTCCGTTTATTAGTTATGAACTGCAATTTATTTCCTAAATGGACTCAATAAACTAGTAATAAAGCCGCAGAATGAAAATTTTCTCCACTAATTAAACCATTAAATTAATGAATTTTTACGATATTAGTTAATAAGGTTAAATATGGCGCCAACTTACTTCGTTAAACTAATTAATGATAAGACCTTTCGTCTACCAACATCATTTAAGTTAAACGATTTTTTAAAATAAGATATGTACGGCAAACTTAAATCAATGCTTGCCAGAGAAATTAATGGTTGCCAAAATGATTAAGTAATTGGTTTAGCGGAAATTTTTATTCAAATCACGAAAAATCTTTAAAACGGGATTAAAAAAATGGAATTTTGAATTACGCAATTAATGAAGTGCCTGAAAGATTTGCGTTTATTAGTGTGTGTAAAAGTCATAAAGATGCTCTGATAGCTTAATTTTTTTGCCTGATATTATGGTGTCTATGGTGGTTAGACATTTAATATTTTGTAACTGTTGCATCAGTTAATATTTGTATGTTTGCATTAATATTAGTTTATCTTAATAAAATGCATTAAATAACGTTAAAAGAATATACAAAATGCAGCCTCCTTCCTTAAGTAATGTAAAAAGCAGTACGTATAATTCTCATTTAACATGACATTTTAAAAAATATTGTGATTTCTAATACATCATGTTTATTTAACTCTCTTAAGATTTATAGTTATTATTATTAGTTATATTATTTTGCGTAAAAGTTATAAATATGCTCTGATAGTTTAACTTTTTGCGCCTGATATTATAGTGGCTATATATTTGGTGTTTTGTAACTGTTGCATCGGTTAAGATTGATTTTAGTTATTATTATTAGTTATATTATTTTGTGTAAAAGTCATAAATATGCTGTGATAGATTAAATTTTCGTACCTGATATTGTAATGGCTATAGATTCAGTGTTTTTTAACTGTTGCATCGGTTAATATTTATATGTTTGGATTAATATTAGTTTGTCTTAATAAAATACATTGAATAACATTAAAAGTATATAAAAAATTCAAACTCCTACTTTAAGTAATTCCATAAATGTAAAAAGCAGCACGTATATTTCCCAGTAAACATGAAAATTTGAAAAAAATGTTTTTTTTTAATTTGATACACTATATTTATTTAAATCTCTTAAGATTAATTTTGGATATTATTATGTGTAAAAGTCACAAAGATAGTCATAATAGTTTAGGCTTTTGTACTTAATATTATAGTGGCTACATGATGGCTATAGTTTTAGAAATTTGTAAATACTGTATTAGTTAATATTTTCATGTTTAGATTAATATTAGTTTGTCTTAATAAAATACATTGAATAACATTAAAGGTATATAAAAAATGCAATCTTCTATTTTAAGTAATTCTATAAAATGTAAAAAGCAGCACGTGTATTTCCCATTTAACATGAAAATTTGAAAAAAAATATATCATTTCTGATACATTATGTTTATTTAAATCTATTAAGATTAATTTTGGATATCATTATGTGTTATATTATTATGTGTAAAAGTCATAAAGATGGTCATAATAGCTTAGATTTTTGTACTTGATATTATAGTGCCTATATGGCGGCTACAGATTTAGAAATTTGTTGCTACTGCATCAGTTACTATTTGTATGTATGGATTAATATTAGTTTGTCTTCATAAAATACACTGAATAACATTAAAAGTATATAAAAAATGCAAACTCCTACTCTAAGTAATTCTATAAAATGTAAAAAGCAGCCCGTATATTTCTCATTTAAAATAAAAATTTGAAAAATGTTTTGTGATTCCTAATACATTATGTTTAATTAAATCTCTTAACCCCTTGAAAACGACCGTCACGCATACGTGCCGCATAAGGTGCTCAGAATCTTGAATTATTCCTACCAGTTATTTTTTATTGCAAATTTTGGATTATTTAAGGTGTTTATTTTCCCGATTAAATTAGGCGAAAATTTCGGTTCTCAAAAAACCGGCGATAAAAGATTAAAATTTCTGTAAAAGATGCTCGTTTCGAAGGGGTTAAGATTAATTTTATTTATTACTATGTGTAAAAGTCATAAAGATGCTATGATAGCTTACATTTTTTTGCCTGATATTATGGTGACTGCGGTGTCTCTAGATTTAGTATTTTGTAACTGTTGCGTCTGTCAATATTTGTATATTTGGATTAATATTTGTTTGTCTTAATAAAATATATTGAATAACATTAAATGTATATAAAAAATTTAACTTCTACCTTCAGTAATTCTATAAAATGTGAAATGCAGCTCGTATATTTCCCATTTAATATGGAAATAAAAAAAATATAAATGATTTCTAATACATTAATGTTTATTTAAATTCTTTAAGATTAATTTTGGTTATTATTAAAATACCTGTAGGTCCATGCAAGTATTTCGCATCAAAATATTATAGATTATTTGCTGATTCGAGTGTCTGTTAATTTGAATTAACTGCAATATTTTGTCCAACGAATTTTTAATAAAATGTCAGTGTATTATGACAAAAACCACCTCAATTAATGCCATACGAAAAACATATATTCCCTGTCGAGAAACGGGGCAATTCCATCATAACTGACGTAACATTTGATCATCGAATTTTGTTTACAAAACTATGCAGGAAATTTACTAATAAAGCTAGAACACATTTTTACAATGTAAAATATTTCTTATTAAGAACTTAATACCCAAATTCCTGCAGATTATTTCAATCTCTCTTTTAGTCCCCAAAATTGCATTTCAAAATTCTGTAACTGACGTAACATAAAATATACAAATATTTTTTCTGCCTTCATTGAAGTGTAAAAATTATCAAAACTATCCTGTTAAAAAAAAAAAAGTGATTTAATTTTCTCAACAACACTAAGTAATGCCAAATTATAACAGTAACTTGTTTAATGAATTTCTGAATAATAAAAAAGAAAAAAATGGCATTTACACGTGTAACTGACGTAACTTTTATTGTGTAACTGACGTAACATTATGACTTAATAAAGACAACAATGGTACTTAACTCAGTTTGTAAAAAGTAATTTACAATGCCTTTTTATTAGGATTCTATTAAAGAATATAAAAATATCAAGTTTTCCAATCATATCCTTAAACATATTATAAATTTTATTCCCCTCCACAAAATGAAAATTTTCTGTGGAATTGTCCAATGGTATTAATAACTCTAAAAACTACTCGGAAACGTTTCCGAAAATACGTAGCAGCAAAATAAACTTTGTTTTTATAAATGCTTCCTTAAATCTTGAAAATATATTGGTTTACGTTCACTGTCAGAAAAATTAGTCTTTATACACTAAATTATTAATCATTTGTAAACAGTTTCCGAACCCCTAGAAAACATGCTTTTTCCTTTAATTCTTTCCGGAAGTCTGAAAAAGAGGGGGGGGGGGATTTGGTTTATTCCCTGCACGCATGCGTATTGGTTGTATTAAAATACCGATTTTTTTTCTAATGAAACACCGAAAATTGAATAATGTAAAATTTCTAATTTATTTAAAAACAAACAAAAGAAAATTATGCTTTCGAAATTAATAAAGTAACAATTTTCTCATTCATTTAAACGTATTCACATTTTTTTTTTTTTAAGATTTAAAAAATATTCGCTGTAAAATATATTCTAAACGAACACATTTTAAAAATATATAGTAGTTCAATAAAGTTTAAAAAATCGATTTTATTCATAAAATTAAACTTTTCCTCTTGAATTTATTTCAAATGTAATATTCATATTTTACATCTAACAATTAAATTATGTCTTAATAAAAATATGTTATTATGTAATAATTTTTATCCTCTATTAATATATAAGTGTTAAAACACCAAAAATTATTTTATAACGTCCCTGTAATTAGATTTTAATTTCCGAGCTTTCTGAACAATAAATTAAAAAAGCCTTACCAATACCCCATTTGAAGGAAATCCGTATGTTCATTTTAAACTTGCCCACTGCCAAGTGATCCCTGACCGAGTTGTTAAGATGCTCGATTCGAAACGTGGTCCCCGGTTCAAAACCAAGTGGATCCCCGGAAAACGAGAAGTATTTTTTTTTTTAACTCCTTTTTCAGATAACGGAAATTTTCTGTCCTAGAACGGAAATTTCATCAATTCTTGGATATATACCGGCAGCTGTGCTGCGAGGAATATTTCTGTAAATTGAAGAAAATATTTCTTGAGAGTGTGGTTCCTAAAGATAAAGTACGCTTTCGGAATAGTGGGAACTCGGATGAAGTCATCTGTCTAATGTGCATGTTCACGGCAATAGGAGTCACCACTCTGATGTGAATGATTATGAAGAGTGTTCTTAGTTTTATATTATTTAATCTCCTACGTTTATAATAATTTTATTAATTCAAAAGCTTCAGTTTATTTTTACAGACTTTTAGACTCCTTAAATTTAAAGGTAAAATAAATCCGTTAAAAAAATAATAGAATACAAAAAGGTTAACATTTGCATTAATAGAAAATGCAATACATTTCTTCTGCAAAATAAAATAAACAACAAAACATTTTGAAATAGCAGTAATAGTTACTGCAATTGAAAACATGTCGTTGGAGGCCACCGTAACACCGACCTCTCATGGATATGCATATTATAAAATATGAAAATAAATGTTCAATACAGAAATTTAATAGGCTTTGTCGCACTATTACATTCCAAGTACATACCAATTTCAAGTCTCTATCTCAATTTGTTCAGTAGATTTAGTGTTTAAAATCGTGACTTGATGACGTCATAAACTTTAAATGCTCTGTTACTGAATTGCGTAAAAGGAACGTCTTGTAAACCTAAAAATTATAATCATATTAACTACCAGTTTACTGCGTCGTATTAAGCCTCTTATTTTCAATTAAAATATATCATTGAATTGAAATTTGAATGAAATACAGTGTAATGAAAAATCGCAGAGTGAGGAAAATATGATTACAAATATATCGGCAACTAATTGTCAGATCGACTTCATTCTTTATGCAAAATGTATTTTTTTTTTTTTATTGTCATTTATATTCACACCTTAAAATAAACAATTTCGAGAAGTTTTATGTACTTTTTATGAGAACGAATATTTCAAGAGTCCGAAAAAATAATTCCGGATAATCGAGGTTACGGAAACCCAATAGCCTTCTTCTCATTGTTTATGTTTTAACTTTATGTAATCACTTTATGTACAAAAAAAATTTCAAGTCTCTATCTCAATTTGTTTGGGAGATAGAGCGTTTACAAACACATAAACAGGCAGACAAACGGCAATTATTATTTTTTTTCTAAAAATATGGTTTTCGAAATCTCCAGTTCCTGAAACGTGTAAATAAGTCAAACAAATTTTCCGATTTTTAACACGATTACAAAACTTATCCTATACTATGTATAATGGGTAAGTAATAAACCGGGATCTGGAAAATTTTGGGTATCATAATTTCAGTTTGATTAGCAATATCCAATATTATGGGAATGGATAAATTGCGCATATACTGCCTATTGCCTGTCACATCTTACGGTACGTGAAGGTTCAGCCTGCAATTTGCTGTGATGAAATTGGACGATTGAGCCGAATTTATATTCAAGCTATGTAGCTGATAGCTAAGTAAGCTGATCTAATAGCTTTCTCCGGGAAAGATATTAGATACTGGAAGCATGCAGAAGGGTTTGTTGTATCACCACATGTCAATCAAACCTGTCTGTATTCAAGTATAAATGCACTAATATGTTTTGTAAACTAATTAATTCTACAGGAACGGGTGTAGATGAATAATATGAATCCAGGAGCATTTACAATTTAGAAAAGGAAAGAAATATTTTCATGTAATGAAATGGTTTCTTTGGATATGTACGTAGATAATTTTTAAAGTAAACTGATGTAGGGGAAGGTGGCCTAAAATGATCCTAGCAGACAAAACGATCCACACATGTTTTCTTCCAAACAGGTCACGTTATCTACAGGGTAACACTTAAACTAGTTGTGCCAAGTGAAGAAGAAGCAATAGCAGTATTCAAGCGATCGCAGTATTACGTGTCTGAATAGAATTCTTTGGCAAAGTGTATTTTATAACATCTGTTATAAGATAAGCACTAACTTTGATATTTTTTTAGATATACAATCTTTCGTGTACAGAAATACAACTCGGTTTACTTAACAGGGTATGTTTTTAGATATGAATTACACTTGCTAAGTTTGTTATGTTTCTCGGCGTCATCCAGTTATATAACGTAAAATGGGTTGCCATGTTGCCGGGTAAAATGATCCATTACGTGAATCGTGATGTAGAGTGATGATATTTCGGATGGAGCGGAAATAGGCATTATTTAATTTATTTCTGCTTTTATTATGAACTATTATTTTTGGGTCATAATTTTCAAATATTCCATCTTAATGTTTTTTCAAAATTATTTGTGACACTTTTTTATTTTAAAATGCATATAAAATAAATTATGTACGAGTATGCTATTTGATTGCAAAACTTATTTTATTTCATTATGTATTGTCATAATTACTTTTATAACCTTTATTTTGCCGATAAAGAACAATTCACAGTTATTTTTAAATGAAGGATCATTTTGCCCTTGGGTGAGGGTAAAATGATCCTTTGGACACTTTTACAAAAATCTATTTTTTTCATTACTCAATTTGGATTTAAAATATTATTAAAATATGTTTATAATGCAAAATATAGTGTAAAACAAATTAGCATAGGGTCAAAAGTTTATTTAAACAGTTATGTTTTTTATCCAAGTTTTCCCCTTAGGGGGATCATTTTGGGCCACCTTCCCCTAATAGTTTTTGTCTGCTTAATCAAAAAATTATTTCGATTTCTTATTTACAGGTATAAAATGTAAAAACTAACAACAGGAATTGCAAAACGAAATGAGAGAAAGATGAATTCTATAAAAAGAATGCAAAATAATAATTATAATATACATGCTGTGATGAAATATACTTTATGTAATCAAATTTTATGTTTAGAATACATTTTATATGCAAGATATTCAGTTTAAAGCTAAGTAAATTGATATGACTTTTCTCTTCAACTATATTAGTAACAATACATATTCAGAATGATTACTTAAAATTTCACTTTGTAATTAAACCTATTTCGATAATTCTTATTATTATGTTTTTCATTTTCTTATTAAATATATGTATAACTATGTATATATATGTATAACTATATTAATAAGTTTTGTTAAGAAATTAATTTTTCAGAAAACTATATAAATAATTAATATGTATACAACAATGAAATATATCAAAACGTAAGTCTTCGTATATTATTTAATCTCCCACTGTTACACTGATATAAACAATTTAAAGTTTTCAGTTTATTTTTAGATAATTTAGAGCATTTTAATTTATAGGTAAAATAAATCCAATAAATTTAATTAGATGAAACAGAAAAAGCGTACTAAATAATAAAATAAAGAACAATACCTTTTGAGATAACAATAGCAATTACTGCAATAGAAAATAAACCCGAGTCTGTAAATTTTTGGTATCAGAATTTCAGTTTGATTAACAATATGTCACGTTATGGAATGTATAAATTACACACATACTGTCCATCACCTGTCACATCTTACGATACGTATAGGTTCAGCCAGTAATTTGCTGTAAGGAAATTGGGCGATTGTGCTGAATTTACATTCAAGGTATGGAGCTGATAGCTAAGTAAGCTGATCTATTTGAATTCCATTGAAAGATATTAGAAACGAGAAGCATTCAGAAGCATTTGTTGCAGCTCCAGATGGCAATCAAACCTATTGGTATCCAAGTGTAAATATACTAATATGTTTTGTTAACTAATTAATTTTACAGATTTTGGTATAGATGACGAATAATATGAATACAAGTGCCGTTAAAATTTACAAAAGGAAAACAAAATTTTCCTATGATAAAATTGTATGCTTGGATAGATGTAGATAATATTTAAGTAAAGTAATCCAATAGCTAATCTCGGAAAGGTTATTAGCCACAAGAAGCATTTAGAAAGTCTTGTTATTGCTCCACGTGCTAATTAAACTTCTCTGTCTAATCAAAAATTGTTTTCCTGTTCTAATTAAAATGTACACTTATGTATATGTACCAATGCGCTTTGCTAAAATATTAAATTTTAGAGAAAAATATTAAAATGTTTAAAATGAATTGCAACACGAAATGAGAGAAAGATGAATTCGATAAAAGAAGACAAAATAATAATAATAATGTAAATGGTATGATGAAATATACTTTATATGAAAAAAATTTATGCTCAGAACACATTTTATATGCAATATATTCCGTTTAAAGCTAAGTAAACTTATTTAATGAATCTCCTCTTGATATATATTAGTAACAAGATACATCCAGAAGAATTTCTTAAAATTACATATTTTAATTACACCTTTTTCAGTAATTCTTATTATTATGTTTTTCATGTTCTTATTAAATATACAAAAGGACAAACATAATAATACGTTTTGTTAATAGATTACTTTTTCAGAAACTTATGTAAATAAGTAATAGGAATACAACAATGAAATATACCAAAACGTAAGTCCCTGGATATTATATAATCTTCCACATTTACTATAATGTTATTATTTCAAAAGTTTCAGTTTATTTGCAGATAAATTACACCGCTTTAATTTAAAGGTAAAATAAATCAAATAAATTTTATTAGATGAAATATAAAAAGTCTATCGAATAACAAATACCTTTTGAGATAACAATAACAATTACGGCAATAGAAAATAAACTTGAGTCTGTAAATTTTGGTACCAAAATTTCAGTTTGATTAGCAATATTCAACGTTGTGGAATGGATAAATTGCACACATACTGTCCATCGCCTGTCACATCTTATGGTACGTATAGGTTCTGTAATTTGCTGTGATCAAATTGGGCGATGGAACTGACTTTATATTCAAGGCATGCAGCGGATAGCTAAGTAAGCTGATCTAATAGCTTACCCCGGGAAAGATATTAGAAACGAGAAGCATGCGGAAGGATTTTCTGCAGCTCTACATGCCAATCAAACATATCTGTATACAAGTATAAATTCACTAATATGTTTTGTTAACTAATTAATTCTATAGAAAAGGGTATTGATTAAGAATATGAAAAAGTATAAATGTACTCATATTTTTTGTTAAATTAATTTTATGAAAATGTCGTATGCATCAATAATATGAATTCATGATAGAACTAAAAACAAAGCAATTCGTAAAAGTTACAAATAAAAAAAAAAAAATCCCTGCCGGCCCGGCCTACAGGCAGAGGTAGATTTCGAAGTTAAGTATACTAATTTCACCAACAAAAACAAAATCATTATTAGATATAAATCCACTTTAACATCTGTCTGCTTTTGACGAGTTTTTATTTCCTTTTTATAAAATAGCTGGTTTTATCAGAATCATGTTAAGGCGATATTAAAAAATATATTTTTCCATACTCAACAACTCAAAATTTTCTGGCACATTTTCAGATTCATTTTTAATTAAAAAAAAAATATGAAACATGCTGACGTGATTTTTGAAAAGATTTATAAGCGACCTGTGTTTTTATTTTTCTTCCAATTAATTAAAACTTGATTAATAAACAATTATTTTCTTAGTAGGGCAATATTTTTCGTTTCTAACAATCGCTTCGGGAAATTCTGTTCAAAATGCCCACTTTGACGTCCTTTTTTGAAATATATTCTGCCTCTATCAAAAAATCGATCATTACTGTACATTATATAGTTTCTGAATAAGAGAATCTAGCAATTGGATGCGTTTGAGAGCAAAAATGAATTTAAAAATGAGTAAGAAAATAGACAGTTTGGATTTGAATGCACCCTTAATAAGATGATTTTTTTCTTCAATCGCTATGTATTTTTAATTTGTTTTTGCTGTAAGAATTGACCCTATCAAAAACTTCTCTATATAAATATTGAAGACAATATTAAGAAGATATATGATAAATTCATGGAGATTTTATATCTTGTGAATTGACGGAGTTATTAAAATTTTTCTTCTTCAACCCCCTTTTATGTTTTCGTTTTTAATTTTTTTTTTCGGTACGAATTGGTCCTATTAAAAACTTGTGAATATAAAAGTTGCAGATAATATTAAGGAGATGTATAATAAATTATTGGATTTGATATCTTGAGAATTGACGAAGTAAGGAATTTTTTCTCTCCCAAAAACCCTATTTTTGAGCTCCTTGAGCCTATTTTAAATTTTATCAAAAATCTGTGATGCATGAATTTTTGGCGCTATTTTTAGAAGTAATAAAAACTTTAAACTGATTTGATATGTACAAAAATTAAGAAGTTATGGGGTTTTTTCGGTTTTCACAAAACCCCTCCCTATTTCCACCCCCTTTGTCCGCTTTTGCCCATTAACGAACTTGAGCGAGATTTTATGTCCCTTGATTTAATGTATCAGTTTGAAAGAGATTTGTGCAGAATTGGGGAAGTTATCGTGTCCAGAAGAAATTCATAACACAATTGCTTCGGGAAATTCCGTTCAAAATGCCAATTTTGACATCATTTTTTGAAATATATTCTGCCTCTATCAAAAAATCGATCATTACTTTACATTATATATTTTCTGAATAAGAGAATCTAGCAATTGGATGCGTTTGAGAGCAAAAATGAATTTAAAAATGAGTAACAAAATAAGCAGTTTGGATTTGAGTGCATCCTTAATGCAATGATTTTTCCAACACAATCCGCTTCGGGAAATTCGGTTCAAAATGCCCACTTTAGCAGCACTTTTTTAAATATATTCTGCCTCTATCAAAAAATCGACCATTTCGGTACATTATATTGTTTCTGAGTAAGAAAACGTAACAATTGGAAGCCTTTGAGGGCAAAAATGAATTGTAAAATGAGTCAGAAAATAAGCAGTTTGGATTTGAATACACCCTTACTTAGATGATTTTTTTCTTCAACCGCTATGTTTTTTTTTTTTTTTTTTTTTTTTTTTTTTTGCTGTAAGAATTGATCCTATCCAAAACTTGTCTATACAGATGTTGTAGACAATATTAAGAAGATATATGATAAATTCATGGGGATTTTATATCTTTTGAATTGACGGAGTTACGGATTTTTTACTTCTTCAAACCCCCTTTTTGTTTTCGTTTTTAATTTTTTTTTGCGGTACGAATTGTTCCTATCAAAAACTTGTGAATATAAAAGTTGTAGATAATATTAAAGAGATTTATAATAAAATTAATTGGAATTGATATCTTAAGAATTGACGAAGTTATGAATTTTTTTATCCCAAAAACCCTATTTTTTGCGCCCCTTGAGCCCATTTTTAACTTTATCAAAAATCTGTGATACATAAAATTTTGGCCCTATTTTTAGAAGTAATAAAAACTTTAAACTGATTTGATATGTTTAAAAATTAAGAAGTTATGGGGGGTTTTCGGTTTTCGCAAAACCCCTCCCTATTTCCATCCCCTTGGTCCGAAATTGCCCATTAACGAACTTGACCGAGATTTTATGTCCTTTGATTTTATGTATTAGTTTGGAAGAGATTGCTGCAGAATTACGAAAGTTATCGTGTCCAGAAGAAAGTGATATATATAGATAGATAGATACATACATATATATATATATATATATATATATATATATATATATAAAGTTTTTTACTGAGGGTGGTTTTGGGTTCTAGGAGTCATGATCGGTGTAGATCTGCAAAAATTTTTCAGAAATTCCAACATGGGAACGATCCCAATAGGTAGTATTTCATACGAAATCTACCTAAAATGACATTTTGCAATACATTAAGATTTCTTATCTAAAATGCATTGCATAGAACGTAATTCGTCTATACATTTGTTGATCTTTTATTTTTTTAAATAAAAATATTTTAATACACACAATTCTTTATTCTTTGGATTGTTATCCTAATTAGTCTTCCTTCTGGTAATAAGTTATGTGAACGTATCGTGCACGCCAGTCCCACGTTAGAAAAAATAATGTGTAACATGTATATCACATCATAAAATTTATACTCTATTTATTTTGACTAACATCATACGCTGCTAAAAACTTTGTTGCTTGGTTGAATCAACTTTTGGATCTGCATCGATAAATCGGCAAAAACTTGTTTCAACAATTGGAGCTCCAAATGTCAGAAAGAAGATCTCACCATCTTATGGTTGTACCTATTGCAGCATTTAAAGTTGGTTCAACACACTAGCACAACAATTTTATCAGCGTATTATAATAAACACAGTATCTAAAAAAATTGATGTTAAGAAGATTTATTTTCGCCATATTTTTTCGTAACATATTATAAATCAATTACTCATATTGAATAAAAGTATAATTTTTTTTTTATGCATTGAATTGTTATCATAATTAATCTTCTTTCTGGTAATAAGTTATATGAATGTATCGTGCACGCCAGTTCCGCGTTAGGAAAAATAATGTGTACCATGTATATCACATCATACAATTTATTTTGTATAATATGATACACTGTTATAAATTTTGGTGTTCGGTTGTTCAATCAGCTTTTCGAACTGCAACGATAAATCGGTAAAAACGCGTTTCAACAATTGAAGCTCCAAGTTTTAGGAGGAGATGTCACCATCTTATTGTTGCACATATTGCAGCATTTAAAATTGGTTCAACATAGCACAACAATCTTATCAGCGTATGGTAATAAACGTAGTATCTGAAAAAAATGATGTTAAGAAGATTTATTTTCGCCCTATTTTTTCGTAACATATTATAAATCAATTACTCATATTGAATAAAAGTATATATATTTTTTATGCATTGGATATTTAACATAATTAAACATCCTACTGGTAGTACGTTATATGAACGTATCGTGCCCCAGCTAAAAATGAACTGCAGTTTTTCTACAGAAGTGGAGTATTTTTGATGTTTTTCTATAGTCAACTATAGATTTTCTGTAGTGCAATCTCGACTATAAAAATACTTTAGAAATTCTGCGGCTAATGTGGCGTAATTTTGTGGTCCTTTATTTCAAAAATTCTCTGTGCTATTAACCTCAAAAATACTACAGTTTAAGTGAAGTCATCATAAACTTTTAAAATAATGAGATTTTGCGTCTGTAGTAATACAGCAGTATTGAAGTAATTTCATCTCTTTAATTTTACCAGTTTCCCGTCTTTCTCTTAGTGTTTAATTATTTTACTTGGCCGAAAAGTATAAATTTTATTATGTGTTAATCAGAGAAAAAGAAATTATTTAGTTAAAACCAAATGTCAAAATCCACGAGGGAATGCCGATAACCTCGGGCTACATCTCCCTCACCCCCCCCCCCCCACACACACACACACACAAAAAATTACACTGTTTTTAACCTGACTTTATGATAAAGTTTAAATACATAAACATAAAAAACACTCGACCGAAATTAACTACTAAGAGTGAGATATAGGGGGGGCGGGGTGAATCTCTCCCCCAACAGAAAAATTCTTAGTTTCTGTTTAATTTTAAGCTATACGGAATAAATAAATTTTACTATATTTTTCAAAATCGGAGAAAATAATATAATTCCATTAATTAAATTTCAGACTTCAGGGATTGGCATGGTCCTTCCATCCCCCCCACCCTCCTTAACGGATTTTTTTTATTTCTTTCATTTTAAAATGTTGAAAAAGAATGAATTTTACTATGCATTTCATAAAAAAAAGAAAGAAAAAAAGAAAATTTAATTACTTAAATTTCAAAATCCAGGGAAGGGAAATGGCTTTTCTCTTATCCCCCTCCCCACCCCCAGGCATTTTATTTTAAAATACTGAAAAAGAATGAATTTTACTATGCATTTCATAAAAAAAGAAAATTTAATTACTTAAATTTCAAAATCCAGGGAAGGGAAATGGCTTTTTTCTCCTATCCCCCCTTCCCCCCCTTCCACCGCTCAACTGATATTTCTGATATACTGCTTCTCTTTTATTTTAAGTTTCTGAATATAAATAAATTTTACTATGTACAAAATCGGAGAAAAAGAAAATTCAGTTACATATATGTTTCAAAATCCAGGGAGCAACAATGACTCCCCTAGGCTCCCCTCTTTTAACGGAAAATTTTGGTTACCTTAATTTTTAAGTTACTCGCAAAGAATAAATTTTACTATGTTTTTCAAAACAGGAGAGAAAAAATTGGGTTACTTAAATTGAAATATCTAGGGAGAGGTAATTGGTCTCCTATGCCACCTTCCCCTAAACGGAAATTCTTGTTTCCTTTTTTTTAAGTTACTCGAAAAAAAATAAATTCTTCTATGTTTTCAAAATAGGAAAAAAAGAAAACTTAGTTTATACAATTTCAAAATACAGGGAAGGGCAATGGGCCTCCTATACCGTTCCCTCAACTGAAACTTTTTAGTTCCTCTTTTAATTTAAGTTAGTCGAAATAAATAAATTTCACTATTTCAAAACCGGTAGAAAAAAATTAGTTACTTATATTTTAAAATCTGGGAGGAACAAATGACTGTTCTATAACCCCCCCCCCCCCCCCCCCGCCTCCTGACGGAAAATTCTTGGTTTCTTTTTTTTAGTCACTCGCAAAGAATAAATTTTATTATGTTTTTCAAAATAAGAAAATAAAATTAGTTACTTACTTCAAAATCTAGGGAGGGGTAGTTGCTCTCCTATGCCCCCCCCCTCCCCTAAACGGAAAATTCCAGCTTCCCTTTTTTTAAACATACTCGAAAGAAATAAATTCTACTGTGTTTTTCAAAAGCAGAATTTTTTTTTTTTTTACTTTAATTTCAAAATCCAATGAGGAGGCATCCCCCCCCCCCCCTTTTTTTCTTTTTCATAGCACACCCGGACCCGAATTTATTAAATGCACAATTTGCCCTTCTCCCCGAAAATACATGACTCCCAGTTCGTATGAAAATTACTTCTACTTTATAAAAACGAATGAAAAAAAAAAATAATTCTTATTAAATATTTTATTTTAAATTTACATTGGAATATTTGATTATTGTTCACGCAGCTGAGGCTGCATTTCTGACTGTAAATAAATATTTATTATTTAAATTAATTTTTAATTATAATTGATTTAATAATTATTAATAATATTTATAATTAATAATTATTGATATTTAATATAATATTAATTATATATTACATAATATGAATAATATAATTTAAATAATTAATATTTATAATTAATAATTATTAATAATATATAATAAATTAATATTATTTAAATAATATTTTTTATTCTAAATTCTGTCCGGGATGCAGATACATTTTGCGCTGTTAGCGAAACGAGATTGACCAATCAGAAGCTCACATTTCGCGAACTTTTCCCTGTTTTAAGGAAGCAAGCTTTCTGATTGGTCGATCTCGTTTCGCTAACAGCGAAAAATCTATCTGGATTCCGCGGATGAAGCAGTAGTGCTCATACAACTCAACTTTCGATCTAGGCGGCGGAATGTTTTATTTACAATACATGTGACTCGCGATTCGACCTTCGTCTTTTTTTCATATCCCGTTTTGTTCGTATTATGCTTTCGCGTTAATTATTATTATTATTTTTTTAAATGAATGTCAATAACCATAACATTGCGAATATTATGTACCGAGCTAATTTTTTAAAGAACTGACACCATGCCCGTTCGGTTTTTGCGTTCGTGTTCGTATACTATTTTTTAAATCTGACTTGTCCGTATAATACTTTGATTATTCTTTTAGAATGTGTATTTAAGATTTCTAAATTATGTACCGAGCTTGATCTCTCTTTTTGAAAGGACTATTATACTTCCAAAAAAGTGGGCCCTTTTTAAAAAATTCGGATATACTATTCAACAGTAGAAAATAATAGTCGCACCAATACAATATTTCGGAGGAGGATTTGTAGGTGCAAAATACTATTTATATGTATATTTTTTGGTTTTTCTTTAAAGAATAATAGAGGTGTGTATTGTTCGGGTTATTTAATGTAACTTTTCAAGTAGTGCTGCTGGTTTTAAACATTTTAAAACAATGTGCATGACTTATTAAATTTTGGAATAAAATTAAATTTTAAAAGTAAACAGAAAAAGTATGTTTTCAGACAATGCAAAAATCTTACATCTATTTTTTTTTTTTTTTTTTTTTTTTTTTTTTTTTTAAATCTGCCTACCCTCAACTGCTGCTGAAGATTAAACTTGAAGCCACAGCGGTTGTCCAATGGCCTGGAACTAACCCTTCCCACTTTTCAATGTTTTTTATTTAAGCAATTTTTCTTTTAAATTTGTCTGGCAACTTCTTTTAAAAAAAATTCTGCCTCCAGTCGAGTGGTCAGTATTGATTAGAGTGTGTGCATGAATGTTTCTGCCTTAGTATACACTAGTACTTGGTATTCGATGCTCAGCAATTCTGCAAAGCAGCACTCAATAGACTGCCGTGTTTACTTGTGTAATAGTCTCACCCCTGATTTGAAGCAGAAAAAATCGTCAAACTATTTTCTTTTCATGAATTGAATGGATGAAAAAATTATGAAAGATTGGGTTCGCAACGTTTGGAAGAAAAGGTCTTGAGCATTGCTAAAAAAAACAGCCATGCTGGTACTTGATAGTTTCCGAAGACATTTTGTTGATGATGTAAAGAAAAAACTTTCAGAAGGCAAAACAGATCTTGTGATAATTCCCGGAGGAGTCAAAGAGATTCTGCAAGACAATATAAGACGAGTATATGGATATTGGATAATCAATGGGAACAACGAGAAAATTCCCAGTGGAAAAGTAAGGCGCCCATCCCTGGAACTAATGTGTAGTTGGACATTACAAAGCTCGACTTTAATGACAAGCGATATAATTTCCAAAAAATTTTAAGAAGATGGGTATCTTTGATGCTTTGGACGGAAGCGAAGATGACATTTTATGGAATGACGGAGATTCTTCAGACACCGACTCTCATTACAATAGTGATACTGAAACCTTTAGTAAAAGAAATTTATTATGGTAATTTTTTGTTTAAATTTTCACAAAGATTATTTGTAAATTTTACATCTATAAAAATATTACCATAAAAAGAAAATGGTATTTAATAAACATCACATAATCTGGAAACATTTGGTAAGTTACTAATTTTATTATGTGTTTTTTTATACCAGTAATGTTTCAGCATTTCAGTGTACAATATTATGCAGTAGATTTCTCCGCATAATAGTTGCACCTAGACTTTCACAATAAAAATTTGGCAAAAAAAAGTGCGACTATTATGAGAGTAAACACAGTACTATACAGTATGAAGTCGATTTTTGCAAAGAATCTCCACTACTTACTTAAGAGGTTACTTCACTCACATGAAAACGCCTGCCCTGTAATATTAATCTTATAAGAAATTTTTTTTAAAGTATTTCATTTGCATTTCCATATTTTGAAATTATTCTGTATGCCAGCTGAGGTCGTTCTTTACAACAGCCGTTTTTTACTTTTTTGATTTTGTTTGCAGGTTTTTTTTCTGAGGCTATTTTTGTCTGAAAAAGATTAACGTCCTCATAAAAAAAAAAAAAAAAGTGTATTTTAGAGATCGTCTTTATTTACCCAATGCAAACAAAAGCATGGGAATGCAAACGAGATATTTAAAAAAAAATCTCCAAAAGATTAAGATAGAAAGTGCATGTACTTGCCCAGATGTCATATACGGGCGGGGTTTTTTTCCGACGCCAGTTTGCAGAAAGTTCAAGACTGGCAGCGGTCGTCACAGATTTTCTTTTCTGTTTTGCATATTCTTTTTCATCAAGCCATTACTTTGCTTCATGTTATTTTTAGCTCTTTATTATTTAATACAAAAAGTTGAGATTATTATTAATAACAATTCATAAAATACCTAAAAACACTACAGGTAAGTGATTGTTTGATTAATTAATGCTTCAATTGTTAAAATTTTGCAATATTTTTTATGACTGATTTGTGAATTTAGTATTTTCATTCTGTGACAGAGTCACAAAACTTGCATTTTTTTACATGTCTGACTGAAAAAAATAATTAACTTTTAATCTGCGACTGATTGATGAATTTTGAGATATTTTCATACAACTGACTGACAAATTTTGCAAATTTTCTTTCGACGGAAAGATATGACATTTGTTCCCCCTTAAATTACTTATAATCTTGACATTAATGTAAACATTACCCTTAATCTCTGATTCATCTGATGTAAACAACCAGCCATTATTTGTGACATTAGTTGTAGATTTGTCCCCAAATCACTAATTTATAGGCATTTTAAAATTTTTTCAATTAATAATATAGAATTAATTGTGTTTGCTTGATGTTTATATATGAAATTATCTAAAAATTAGGGAGCTTCACATTACTTTTCTCCTCAAGTGGGCACACCTAGAAAATAGTGTCAGAATGAACAAAGTAATAACTGTTCTTATGACGTAATTTTCTTTGAAAAAGTTTTGTTATGTGCAATTTTATTTAAGGAAGTTTTGGGATTTTTTTTAAAGAGAAATTATATGTGGCATTTATCGTACTTTATGAAAGTCATATTTTCAAACTTGCATTGATAATTTCAGTTCTGTTCAATTTAAAAAAATTGACGTATTTATGTTTGCTCTGTTTTTTTTTTTTGTTTTTTTTTTTTAATTGTACTGAAGTCTATCGGAAAAATTTGAGTAAAATATTTTTATAAATGTCATCCTTCAATTTAAGTATAATACATTATTAGCATTATATCTATGTATGTATATATATATATATATATATATGATGTGGGAACGCTGCATCTCCTGACTGAATTTATCCCTGTGCATTTGTTATGGTGAATGCTTTTCATTATGGGTGTTCTCAAATCCAAAGAGGCAACTTTATGACATACGTTTTAAATTATTTTTGTTTGGAAATGCATGAAACTAGCAGGTGTTTGTGTTCAGAAACTATGTAATTGAAAGATGTTTTCAGACGTTTTACTTTACTGCAGAAATGCGGAATTCCGCTTTTTCAGCATTGAATTTTATTATTCCTGGGATCAATGCAAATATGCATTAAAATTTGTTAACATTTTTAATGAGGGAAGGGTTGTAGTGGGAGTGTATGAAATATAACAAAAACGTGACTACGAACCGCACCAAATTGAGCACAATTGTCAAAGGATCATGGAAAAAATGCAATTAATGTCAAAGAATCATGGGAAAAATGCGATTTTCGTCAAAGGATTACAGGAAAAAATGCGACTCCCGTCAAAGGATCGCTGGGAAACGCAATTTTCGTCAAAGGATCGCTGGGAAACGCAATTTTCGTCAAAGGATCGCTGGGAAACGCAATTTTCATCAAAGGATTGCCGGAAAAATGAGATTTTCATTAAAGGATCACGAAAAAGACACGATTTCCATCAAAGAATTGCAAAAAAACATGATTTTTGCCAATAGATCGTGTAAAATATGCAAGTTTATTCAAAAGGTCGTGCAAAATGCTTGAATTTCTTCGAAAGATCGTGTAATATACGAATTTCTTCGAAGGGTCGTGGGAAAAACGTGAATTTCGCCAAAGAATCACAAAAAAATATGACTTTTGTCAAATGATCGCAGAAAAAATGCAAATGTCGTTCAAAGATCGTGGAAAATATGCGAATTTCTTTGAAAGATCTTGCGAAAAAATGTGATTTTCGCCAAAGAATTGTGTAAAATATGCGAATTTCATCGAAAGACCATGTAATATGCGAATTTCTTTGAAAGGTCATGGAAAAAACACTAATTTTGTCAAAGAATCGCGAAAAAATGTGATTTTTGTCAAATGATCGCAAAAAAATGCGTATTTCGTCAAATAATCGTGTAAAATATGTGAATTTCTTCGAAAGATCGTGCGAAATATGCAAATTTTGTCGAAAGATCGGGTAATATGCAAATTTCTTTGAGAGGTCGTGGAAAAAACGTGAATTTCGCCAAAGAATCACAAAAAAATATGATTTTTGTCAAATGATCGTAGAAAAAATGCAAATGTCGTTAAAAGATCGTGGAAAACATGCAAATTTCTTTGAAGGATCTTGCAAAAAAATGTGATTTTCGCCAAAGGATCGTGTAAAATATGCGAATTTTGTCGAAAGACCATGTAATATGCGAATTTCTTTGAAAGGTCACAGAAAAAACAAGAATTTTGTCAAAGAATCACGAAAAAATGCGTATTTCATCAAATAATCGTGTAAAATATGTGAATTTCTTCGAAAGATCGTGCGAAATATGCAAATTTTGTCGAAAGATCGGGTAATATGCAAATTTCTTTGAGAGGTCGTAGAAAAAAGCGTGAATTTCGCCAAAGAATCACAAAAAAATATGATTTTTGTCAAATGATCGCAGAAAAAATGCAAATGTCGTTAAAAGATCGTGGAAAACATGCAAATTTCTTCGAAGGATCTTGCAATAAAATGTGATTTTCGCCAAAGGATTGTGTAAAATATGCAAATTTTGTCGAAAGACCATGTAATATGCGAATTTCTTTGAAAGGTCACAGAAAAAACAAGAATTTTGTCAAAGAATCGCGAAAAAATGATTTTTGTCAAATGATTGCGAAAAAAATGCATATTTCGTCAAATGATCGTGTAAAATATGTGAATTTCTTCGAAAGGTGTGTGGCTGCTTATTTGTATTAGCACCTTCGTGTCCCTCTCCCCGCCTGCCCCTCCCCCGTGGGAGGGCATTTTTCTAAATTTTGCCATAGCCCCTCATGTGACATATCATTGAAAAGGCCTGTGACTGCTTAATCATTTTATGCACTTCTGGTGCTCTGCCCACCACTTTGCCCCCCCTGGGGGGTACTTTCCTAAATTTTGCTAACACCTGTCATGTGACATATCGTTGGAATGGCCTGTAACTGCTGAATCATTTTATGCACTTCCGGTACTCCTCCCCCACCCCCCACTTTGCCCCCCCAGGGGTGTACTTTACTAAATTTTCCCGACACCCGTCATGTGACATAGCGTTCGAAAGGCCCTTGGCTGCTTAATCATTTTATGCACTTCCGGTACTCCGCCCACTACTTTGCCCCCTGGGGGGCACTTTCCTAAATTTTTCCGACACCCGTCATGTGACATATCGTTGGAAAGGCCTGTGACCGCTTAATCATTTTATGCACTTCCAGTACCCCGCCCACCACTTTGCCTCCCGGAGGGGGGCACTTTACTAAATTTTGCAGATGCCCGTTATGTAACATATCGTTGGAAAGACCTGTGACTGCTTAATCATTTTATGCACTTCGGTACCACACCCACCACTTTGCCCCCAGGGGGGCACTTTACTAAATTTTCCCGACACCTGTCATGTAACATATCGTTGGAAAGGCCTTTGGCTGCTTAATCATTTTATGTACTTTCGGTACTCTGCCCGCTGCTTTGCCCCCTTAGGGGGGCACTTTCCTAAAATTTTCTGACACTAATCATGTGACATATCGTTGGAATGGCCTGTAACTGCTTAATCATTTTATGCACTTCCGGTACTCCTCCCCCACCCCCCACTTTGCCCCCCCCCAGGGGTGTACTTTACTAAATTTTCCTGACACCCGTCATGTGACATATCGTTCGAAAGGCCCTTGGCTGCTTAATCATTTTATGCTCTTCCGGTACTCCGCCCACTACTTTGCCCCCCTGGGGGGCACTTTCCTAAATTTTTGTGACACACCCATCATGTGACATATCGTTGGAAAGGCCTGTGACCGCTTAATCATTTTATGCACTTCCAGTACCCCGCCCACCACTTTGCCCCCCGGGGGGGCACTTTACTAAATTTTGCAGATACCCGTCATGTAACATATTGTTGGAAAGACCTGTGACTGCTTAATCATTTTATGCACTTCGGTACCACACCCACCACTTTGCCCCCCAGGGGGCACTTTACTAAATTTTCCCGACACCTGTCATGTAACATATCGTTGGAAAGGCCTTTGGCTGCTTAATCATTTTATGTACTTTTGGTACTCTGCCCACTGCTTTGCCCCCCTTGGGGGGCACTTTACTAAATTTTTCTGATACCTGTCATGTGACATATCGTTGGTAAGGCCTGTGACCGCTTAATCATTTTATGCATTTCTGGTGCTCCATCCACTACTCCCCCCCCCCTTTGGAGGGCACTTTCCTACATTTTGCCGACACTCAAACCTGTGACCGCTTAATCATTTTATATACTTCCGCTGCTCCGTGCACTACTTTGCCCCCCTGAGGGCACTTTCCTCAGGGAGGCAAAGTGGATACTCAGTAAAAAAAACTACATTTTTGAGGTCGATATAACTACAAAAAAACTGCAGTTGGAGAACTGCGGTGATTTGGCCGATTCCACTACAGAATTTTTGCGGTCAATAAAACTGCGAAATTTCTGCAGAATTTTTAATATTGATATAACTATAAATTTTCTGTAGAATTTTTGTGGTCAATACAACTGCTAAATTACTGCAGTTAGTAAACTGCGGTAATTTTGTAGTTCTACTGACCGCAAAAAATCTGTAGTGGAATCGGCCAAATCACCGCAGTTTTCCAACTGCGGTTTTTTTGTAGAATTTCTGCAGTTCATTTTTAGCTGGGGCACGCCAGTGCGCGTTAGAAGAAATAATGCGTAACATGTATATCACATGATAAAATTTATTTTGAATAACATGATACACTGTTATAAATTTTGGTGTTCCGTTGAATCAACTTTTGAAGATGCAACGATAAATCGGTAAAAACTTAATTCAACAATTGAAGCTCCAATTAAACCACATCTTCAAATGTTGGAAGGAGATGTCACCATCGTATGGTTGCACCTAATGTAGCATTTAAAGTTGGTTTAACATACCACAACAATTTTATCAGCGTATGGTAAGATAAACAGCATCTACACATCATCTAAAAAAATCCATGTTAAGAAGATTTATTTTTGTCAAGTTTTTTCGTAACCATTTATAAATCAATTACTCATATTGAATAATCGTATCATCAAACTAATTTAACATTTCTTAAAGTGATAAAAATACATTTAAAAGGAAAAAAATATCTTTATTTACCCAGATTCGATATCTTTCATTGTTTTGACTGCAACATCCTCAAGAATTAGACTGATACAAATATTTTCGCAAAAATGTTTGAGTTGAAAAAATTTAAAACTGGTAAACGAAAATCACGCGAACTGAAGCATAAGGAAATGAACTACATATTAAAAATGGATATCTGTGAACGCGAATTATTTTATATTATTGTGTCATAATTCTGTAGAGCATGTCTTTCCAAATTTTAGGAAGCTCCATGAAGGCTGAATCATTGCATATATTCTCACGGCGTTAGAAGATCTGTATGTTAAATAAAATCTTGATGTAAAAATCATTCTACTATCTTAAAAATTAATCTGTAAAGGTTCTTTATTATATAGTCTGGCAAAAGCTACAATTTTCTTGTTGTATTTGATGTCTGCTGTGTGCATGCTATGTATGCTATTTGCATCCATTATCCGAGAATCTATATATATATATTACGCTATCATACGTAGCACAGAAATCGCCATTATTTGTTAATTGTTTAATGGCAACGCCCGAATGAAACGCATTTCATTGGTTATTGAACAGCGTTTAATGCATTTCCACACCTATAAGGGCATTACTATAGGGGGGACCCTGTTCTGTCGCCAAATGTCTCCAAGTTTGCCGCCAAATTTGGCGACCAAAATTAGTCTCCAAAAGTGGCGTCAACCTGGCGATATCTCTAATATTTCGCCAAATTTCCATAGATTTGAATTGTTAACAAATAGGGCTTACTTGCTTAATGAAAATCATCAAATCGAGATACTTTAATGCAACGAAAACTAATATTAGCGTAAGAGAATATATTAATCATATTTAAGGGAGTCGAAGTAAAATAAATTATGAATAAACGTAACATTATACAATGCTTTCAGAAACATAAATTTTAAAGGAGTCCAAACTGGTCTATAAGGGCGGCTAGTGAATAGTGATCTTCTTATGTAGTGAAAATATATGCAATGATTCAGCCTCCATGGAGCTCCATAAACTTTGTAAAGACACGCTCTTGCTCTACAGAATAATGAAACAATAATATAAAATAATTCACGTTCACAAATATCCATTTTTAACATTGCAGTTAATTTCCTTATGCTTGAATTCGCGTGATTTTTGTTTACCAGTTTTCAATTAAAAAAATTTTGCGAAAATATTTGTATCATTTTAATTCTTGAGAATTGTGCCCTCTTTGAAATGAAACATGTCGAATCTGAGTAAATAAAGGTATTTTTTGCCTCTTTAATGTACTTTTGTAAATTTAAGCAAATATTAAATTAATTTAAGGTTTTCAAGTGATTTTTATATATAGTTTTATAATAGAATCATTAAAAATACATACATATATTTTAACTAGGAGTGAAAGATTTAATGTTGCTCAAACTTAATATAGAGCTTAAATATGTCATCTCAAAAATGTGTGTTGTAAAACTGTTCAATCTGTTATAAAAGCTCGAGGTAACCAATTTAATTTTCTTTAACCGTTTTGTGACTCATTTGTAAAACTGATCAGTTTAACAAAATTTTAATTTATAGTCATTAACCAACTTCTGCGTTTAATGACTAACTCATTAAAAATTTTCCGTTGTGAACAGCAATTACTATCTTAAATGAATTGAAGAAACTTCCAATAAACCTGTATACTGAAAGATTTCTCTAGTTTATTAAACCATTAATATAATGAACTCTTAAGATATAAGTAATTAGGTTTAAATATGGTTCCAAACTACTTTAGTGAACTAATTATTGATAAGAGTTTAGTACACTAGCATCATTTATATTAAAACTAACGAATGTTTTTGATGGGTGATTAGAAAAAAAAATGATTTTCAAACTTATTAAAGATTACAGAATGAAAAAAGAAAAATCTTTTGATGTGACTAACAATTTTAGTGATACAGCGAATAAATTTTAGTGAATAAATTTTGAAGTAGACTTACAGATTTAAAAACAAAATTTGGTAAGTATTTGACGAGGGGATCGGGGAAGTAATGACTCCACAAATTGCACATGAACCGGATGATGTCAGTATTCGATGCATATCAAGAATCGTTCTGACTGGCTCGTCCAATTTCGACCATAGTGACATTTAATGTCTATGAAGAAGTGATTGACCTCATCACGTAAACCGTATTTTCGATTAACACAAATTGATTATAACACAATTTAACGATGATTCCGAAAGAATTAAAAAAAAAACCTTTTATTATGTATATTTTTTCAAATAGTTTCTTCAATTTCTACAAACGTAATAAGTCAAATTACGCTCGAAACGTAAATAGATTTGGCTAAATCGTTGTATTGAAATCTCTAAAAATATCGACATGCATAAATTCGTCAATAACTCCAGTTTTAAATTCGTCAATAACTTCGGTTTTAAATACGTCAATAACTCATGTTTTAAATTTGTCAATAATTTGTTTGATTCAATTTTTTTATATATTTAATAAATACTGAAAATAAAATATTCCACCTATATTAAATTTCCCTCTCCCGGGAGCACTACGCTAGAAATACGTTTTATGAAGCAGCTTAGAAAGAAATTTTAATTAATCCACGATGTCACCGCTAGCAATACATTGAAAACTAGTACAGTCTTAATATCTGAGCGAGCCTATCAGAACATCGCTAGATCTAAAGTGACAAGGCTAACGAAAAAAACAGGCTGCGGTGCATCCCAAGTGTCTTTTTAACAGACCGCTAGAACGACGTGATGCTCTTTTCGTACATCTGCATTGGTGCATTCAAGCATCACGTGACTCCAGGGGTCTGTAAAAAAGGTTCGTGGAATGAATCGCGGTAACCTGTCCTTTTCATTAACCTCGCTAAAGCCAGTATTGATGTCATCCAACGCATGCGCAGTGTGTTGAGTCAGTACTCCCCTGATGCACTCTCAGTATACGTCCAGACTGAATCTGTCTTATTGCAAAATCATTTTAAATTTTTATTAAGACTTCCGTGGTTCTTAGACTTGAGTATCACTATTTAAGAAAAAATAATATTTCGCATTATCTCTTAAGACTTATTTCAAGCAAAGATTACCATTCGAAAATAGTGGTTTTCAAAAGAAATAACCATGCTAATCTAGTTTGTACTTATTTTTTAAATACTCTAGTAACACATGTTTAAATTCCATATTTAAAATGTAATTTTTGGTTTTAATTATGCAAAATATTTTACAATCATAATGTACAATTCCAAATTCAAATTTGCATTTAAATTTAAATTAAATAATTCAAAAGCGTTTTCATAACATACTTAAATATCCATTTGTAAAGGTAATTAACTTAATAAACCTTTATTTTAAAGTCATTAAGCAGCATCTGAAGTAAATTACTAATTAATAATAGCTTTTTTGTCATTAACAGAACTTAGTATTGTTCACTGTGATTGAAGAAAGTTCTAATAAAGGAAAAAATGAAAATTTTCACCTGGCCATTTTTCAACTTATTTTATTGAAAATATTATTGATAAAAGTTTAATCGGCCAGCGTTTTATTAGTTTTCCTTAAAAGATAAAAAAAAAAGTACGGGGATTTAAATTATGTTTAGTAAATACATTAATGTTTTTCAAAGTGATTAAATCATTGGATTGACTATATATTCTAATAAACGCATAAATTAACTTTGAAGATATTTTTACCAATTAAAGATTTTTTGAAAAATATTATCAAACTGTGTCAGAGCTTAACTATAAGTAAATTAACTGCCTTTATGTTGGTTTGTTTTTTTAAAAAAATGCCATTATCGCATATAATGTTTGAAGAAAAGTTTATATTTTCGTTTTATTAAGCGCGAAGTAGCTCCGGTTAAGTAGCGAAATGTTCAATACAGGTTTTAGAAAATAATAACTGTTCCTTCACCTTCAATATTTTTGCTTTCTTTAAAGATTAACATAATAAAAGTGCTAATACACGTAAAAATTTGAAGCGACAAAAATGGCCTGCCACTGATCAGTTTTCCTGCAACTTTCGTTCTCCAAGTATTTCATTGGCTGGCCAGGAAAAGTGTTTTCCATCGTCGGTTTTCCAAGCATTCGATTGGCTGTTAGTGGCGAATCGCTTCGATTCAGGCGTCAAAATCTCTCCGAAAAAAAAATAGTTGCTTGCTTTCCGAGCGACACCCTTGAAGCAATAGATTAACACTGAATCAGTGCCAACCATCAGTGCTCGGAATTAGTGCCAACTTTGACGCCTCCTGTAATAGCACCTTTACTTCGATCAGGATACACATAACAGTCAGCTGATATATGTAAATTATAGTAAAATAGCATTTCATACATTATTTAATAATATGTTATATTTTAACCTTATGTAATAAGCCCACTTAAGCATCAATATAACATAAAATATCTCTATTACGTTTACGTTTTAAGCTAATTATTTACCTGTGGATGAACAATGTAGATGTTGTATTTATGTAATAATAAAAAAAATTGCCATTTTACCTTAGTTAATTTATTCCAAATTCTTATAATATCTACCTTTTTTTACCTGTCTTTTAATAATATCTTAAATATCCTTTATATTTTTATCCCAAGCCTTTAATCCAGCGCATTCTTTTATTTCTTATTCTAAAAATCTTAATCTGTTAATATATATTTCTTAGTAAAAACCCACTCAATTACTTTATTCTTTCATGTTTTGAGACATTAAATCCTTTTTTCTTTCGAATGTTTAGAAATACCATTTTATTTATTTTTTATTAAAGTCACTCGATTTCCCATGAGTCTTTGCGAGAGCTTTAGCGCGCTAGAATGTTTTCTTTTTAAAACTTCCGCCGTTGGGTAAAGAATCCTGTGTCCACATCATGTTTCCCCGTCTCTTCCTGGGCTTTTAATCCTATTGCGTGTGTGGTCTTTCCACGACGCCCCCCCCTCTCTTCTCTCTATTAGATCGTTGCCCTGTAGCCCTACGCATGCTTTTATATGCTTACACTGGCTTGCGAGAGGAGATTTTGTATGATTTTTGCGTTGCTTAAAAAACCTGTGTCACTTGGAGAGTGGTTTGCCATTTATTCGGGATGTCTCTTCTGATCATTTTAACACCTTGAAGCTATTTTTAAAATGTGAGACTACTTGAAAATGAGTAACTGAAAGACTAGTGGAGTTGGAATAATCTACCTGTCACTAATAAATCTTTTGATTTATCTTACAGCTTCTTCCATTATGTACAGAAAGCACCTAAGGAATCACATTCTTGCCTTCCACGCCAACCACGAAGGTACGACTGCAATTAAGAATTCTGGTTGGTGATTTAAGACGAGTGTATTTTCCTATGATCTTACAATTAATTCTACAGGATTCGAATCTTACAACTTGTCGACAGTCATAATGCTACACACACATATATATATATGTATATATATATTTCTGAATCTATAATAAAGGTTTTTTTAGAAATCGTTTCAAAAGATCAGAAATGCATAAAAAAATTACGTGGAAGTTAAATATAAATTAAAGTTGAGTATACTGCATAAAAATTTAGTTATTATTAAAAGTTCAACAAAACGTTTTCCGAAAAAGCGTTCAATGTAATTGACCTTTATTTTACTTGTCATGTCACGTCTACATCCATGGTCAAAATTATAAGGATGCTAAAAAAAATGTAAAAAATCATAATCTTTAACGATTAACAGGCTTATGTCAATCAGAATATAACCAACAGTTAGCTGATATATAAAATAATAGTAGAATAGAATTTCATAAAATTATTTGAAAATATGTTATTTTTTAAACTTCAGTAATAAGTCTATTTTAGAATTAATATAACTTAAAATATCGATTATGTATATGTTTTAAGTTAATTATGTACCTGCGGATGAACATTGTTAGATGTTGTATATTTTTTATTTTTTTTTTCTGAATCTATAATAAAGATTATCTTGGAAATCGTTTCAAAAGATGAGAAATACATAAAAAAAATACGTGGAAGTTAAATAGAAATTACAATTAATTATAATACAAAAACATTTGGTTAGCATTAAAAAGTTAAAAATAATGTTTTGAGAGAAACCTTCCAATGTAATCGACGTTTGTTTTATTTCCCATGTCACGCCTGAACCCATGGTCAAAATTATAAGGACATTAAAAAATGAAAAATAATCATAAATTTTACACAGTTCTAAATCCTAACAAGTCGTAAATTTTCCAACAAATGTGACGAATGAGGTGCATTCATACTATAACTAGTTTTATAAATATTCAGATCTTGATGCAATAGCTGTTGCACTCTTATGCAAAAAATGTATGAATAGAAAATTTATTACGGTTATATGTATTAAATTCGGTAATACATAAGTAACAGGACTTCATCTTAAATAGGACGTAATCACCATGGCAATCTAGAAACATTACCTATCATGGGATATCATTGAATTAATCACATATGATAAAATTTAACAGAATAAAGTAAACTTTTATTAATATATTTTTGTTTTGATTCGATTTTCATAAAATTTTAGATGACTCGGCAAAATTCTGCAACGATTATATGCATTAAATTTTAAGCCATTCGGTTGGGTAGTTTTTTCGCTGCTATATGCGGGCATACAGGCAGACGGACACACCAGACGACGAGTATAGGTGCTACGTATTTATATAATTATGAACGCACCTAATAAACATTACAGGATATGTATTTATAATCGAAATAGAACTGTCTGGCTCATTATTATTAGAAATAATACTAGTTTATTTTAAAAAGTATTAAATAAAAGATTATAGAAAGTATGAGAAACTAAACTACAATAAATTATAACTCATTTTCTTATCATAATCTTGCAGTTCTGTAAATAAAAAAATGAAATTTATTTTCTCAGCATTTAAAATTTTGTTTTGATAGAATAATACAGATATTATGTATTCTGAAAACAGAGTTTGGCTTTCATTAGCAATTCTGAGCATTAATGGATAGATAAATTACACGGGATAGGTCTATTTCTAGCCACGGCTTACGATCCATAAAGATCCATGTTGTAATTGGCTATGGTGAAATGGGATGATTGAACAGTATTAACATTCAAGGTATGTATGATAGTGGAAGTAAATTGATCTAGAAGCTGTCCTTTATTATGGTATTAGACACAGGATATACTAGGGAAGATTAGTTACTGATCTGTACTCGAATTAAATTTATTAGTAGATATAGCGTCTTGCATTTGGTCGGGTTACCTGATTAAACCCGAAAGCGAGCTGACCCGAGGTTTGGACGGGATTAACGCTATTTTTTTCTGTGCGGGTTGAATTCGGTTGGCTTTGGTTAAAATTTTGATTCTTTCGGTTTGGGCACTAGTTCATCCAACTTTTCAAATAAAATTCCTGAATATTGTTTTAATGAAAAATTAATTTTAATGAGTGCATATATGTTCATTTGTATACAAAAGAAGTAAAATTGATATTAGAGATATAATTGTAGAACCGTTTTCCATAATTGTATGAAAATACGGATTAATTTTCTTTCATTTTGGGTTCGGGTAGGGTTTCCGGATGATTAATTCTTTTGATGGATGCGTGTTGAGTTTCGGATTGAGTTTAAGCAAAATTTTCGGTTTCGATTCGTGTATACCCTGACACGTGCTGGCCCCTTGTAGGACTGTGTCTGAAAATTTCTTATTATATGTATCAGCGTTATGTACCAGAAATTTGAACAAAATTGTCTGATTTCTTCTCATGATTCTGCAGATTTGTCAAGAAAAGGGGAAAATGTTATCTTAATAATTACTATTCTTCAGAATATTATAAATTCAATATGTATTGTTTAAACAGAGTACGGTTTTATTTAGCAATTAATAATATTAATGAGTATAAATTTCAAGGAAGATGTCTATCGCCTGCCTAGGCCTACAATTCATACAAATCGACGTTGTAATTTGCTGTAGCGAAATAGTATGATTGTTCAATATTAAAAGTCAAGGTAAGTAATTGATAGTCACAGTATATCGATATAGTAGTTTTTCTTTATTACGGCGTTAAAAACAACTATTCTCCGGAAGATTGGCTTATGACCCGCATAAGAATAATTTTTAACGTCAATTTTACTCCCATTTCAAACAACTTGTTCGCATTGCAGGACGCGTTCTACTTGTCATTATATATAGAAGTTTTTTTCTGTAACATGACGAGCAGAACACGTCATGTTATAGAGAATTGTTTAAAAAAAGAAATACTGACTATATTTACACGCTTTTCTAACTTATTATAGTTTTACTTTCTTATATCTTTACAAAAATAAAGTACTGGATTCGTGAAAATTTTTGAATTCCGGTTTTTTACGGATTTACACATTTTAGGGGTCAGAGCCGAAAAGCACGTTTTTACAAAATGTCTGTCAGTGAGTCTGCCTTTCTGTGTGTGTGTCTGTACGTGACCCAAATTTTGTGGGCGCTCTATCTCAAAAACTAATGCACATAATTTAATAAACAATTACATTCAGTTAGTCCCTGATATAAATTGGTGCTGATTAGGTTTTGGCGCAAATCCCTCAACAGGTGGCGCTGCTATAGTGCATGTTTTACGATTTCCGCCATGGCTCTATCTCACGAAATAATACACAGATTTTTATAAAACTTCCGATTCAGATATTTCTTGATATGAGTTGGTGTTTACTGTGTTTTGATGTAAATCGACCAACAGGTGGCGCTACTAGACAGCATTTTTCACGATTTTTGCAATGGCTCTATCTCAAGAACTGATACGTGGATTTTCATATATTTCAAATTCAGCTAGTCCTTGATATGTGTTGGTGCTGACTACGTTTTGGTGTACATCGGCCAACAGGTGGCGCTGCTATGCTGCATTTTTCCTGATACCCGCAATAGTTTTATCTCAAGAAGTAATTCCCGGATGTTAATCAAACTTCAGATTCAGTAACCAAGTTGACTTAAATTGTTGCTTATTAGGTTTTGGTACATATCGTCCGGTGGCGCTGCTATGCAGAATTTTTTACGATTTCCACCATAGTTCTACTCAAAAACTAATGCACGGATTTTCACGAAACTTCAGATTCAGTAGAAGTTGACATAAGTTGTTGTTGGTTAGATTTTGGTGTAAATCATCTAACCGGTGGCGCTGCTATGCTGCATTTTTCAGGAAATATGAACATGTATGAGACAGAAGAAAGTTTTGGTATTGCCACATCCGACTAGTATTTACACCTTATGACGTGTCCTTCTCGTCAGGTTGTTGGAATGTGTTAAAAAAAAAAGACTAACCCTGGCTTTTGCTCTGTTGAAAAAGATAAGTATTTCTTAATCTACAAAAATATAATACAATCACGAATGAAAATATAAGGTCTTACGAGTCACCTACGGTTTCGAAAAGCATTTATCTATTTTTAGAAAGCTCAGAATTGAATGTATTTTCGAAATTTAAAGAAACATTTATAAAAACAAAGTTTTTTCTGCACGCCTTTAATTTTCATAAAAGTTTCCGAACAGCTTTTATAGTGCGATAATCAGATTTCTCAAACTAGAATATCGCTTTTTCGGATGCTATCAATTCACAATTAGATATTTTCCTGTTACCAAACATGTTTAACAATCATACAAATTTAACAGAATTAACGGTAGTATTCTTTTGTTACAATAGCATATATAAATTCAGTTATGCATCAGATGAAAATGCTTAGTTGAGAATGGATAACATCCGAAAAAAAATCTTTTCGGTTAGACAGAATTAATTAATGCATCGTAAAAGCTACTAAGAAATGTTTCCGAAAATTATGGGCACTTAATTCAGGGGGTCCGGTACACAAAAATCTTCAAATTTGCTAAAAAATATTTATTGTATAAAAAATTTCTTTTTTCTTCTTCTTTTTAAAATGACGTTTAAAACATGTTTCTATCTTAATTAGAGCAGGAAATATTAATTTCTATGTTTTGGTTTGTTTTCAAAATCTATCTTTCAAGCAATGGTTGTCTTGGAAACGACTTCTTGTGAAAATGCGTTTTTCTTTATGATGGGTTTTCTTTCACAATTTCTTGTATTTAAATTGTTATAAGTCAAGAACCGTTAAAAATAAAAGGTTCAAACTTGGAACATGTCTTCACTGTAAAAAAAAAAAAAAAAAAAAAAAAAAAAAAAAAAAAAAAAAAAAAAAAAAAAATCCCACTAGCTTTCCTGTAGGAATCGTAAAAATAGTTGCCCTTATCGTACCGGAAAATTTTCCTACCCAGCTCGGAATAAAATCCGTAAAATCTGAATAAAATAAAAAAAAATACCGTTTAAATGAATGTTTTCTTCTTCTTACGGATTTTATTCCGAGCTGTGTCGGAAAATCTTCCGGTACGATAAGGGCAACTATTTTTCCGATTCCTACAGGAAAACTCCTCGGATTTTTTTACAGTGTTTTTCTATTGTTTATCGTAATGTTGATTCAGGAAATTAAAAATATATATTTACTTTTGAAAATATGATTTAAAAAAGGTTACATCATTTTTTTTCTACTTTAAATATTTTTAAATATTTGTTTAATTAATATTTTAATAAATGCTGAATCAAAATTAAAACTTATATATTTCTGTTTATTTAAATGAAAAAAAAATACGAATAATATTTCGAGTTATAACGATTTTAAATGACCCCACTTTTTTAATATCTATTTAAAATTAAATAAAAAAAAATTAGAGCTTTTATCACGGGATTTCGTTTACAAATGATATGGTTAACCATCACAAAAAAATTCAAAACTTCAACTCAATAAATAAAAATTATTTTGAAATGTGTCCCGGACTCGCTTAAGAAAACAAAAATAGCTTTCTGAGGTCCCTATAAAGATAAAGGAACACTTTTCGGAATGTTGGGTGTTTCTGAGGAGGTTACTACATATTTTTGTTTGTGATTGCAGTACAATTTTGTAGGTGAAGAAACATTAGTCTTTTTTTACAGCGTGTAACTAATTGTGTTTTTCCGCGCGATTATTCGGTCAACAATAGTATGTTGTTAAAAATACATGGGTACCCCCAGGTTACAGAATATAGATGAAAAACATTTATTTAATTCATAACTATATTAGATTTTTTACCTTCAATTTTTTTTTCTTTTTGAATACGCACTAACAATACCAAAAATTATGTTTGTAAGAAAGATAATAAATAGTTTAAATAAAGTTTTGAAATTTATTAAAAGCGATCGTTTTGTATTGGCCCGGCCAGGAGTTAACAGCAGAAGAAATCGCCAAGGTCGCTATTTAAATTCAGTCTTTTGTTATTCTGATCATTTTAGTGGTTTAATCGCATAGTTTGATCACATGTGTTAAATTTGTATTTTGTTTATATTTTATTGTTTTATTTGCTAATTGATGAAAGTTTTAATTTCGTTATGTCTCTTAAGCTCGAAACAAATTCTGAGCATTTATATCAATTTAAGTACAAACAGATTTATGTTACATAATTGTGCGCACCCGATACGTATTGATTTAGGAAAAAATCATGCCTGGAAATTATTAAAAAATAAATAACAATTTAGTAAATAGCGATACATTTTTCAAAGAAATTGCGATACAGTTTTCAACCAGATTGAGATACAGTTTTTAAACGAATTTCAATAGAAATCGCATTTCTTTTTCTACACTGTAAAAAAAAAATCCGACCAAGTTTTCTGTAGGAGACGGAAAAATAGTTGCCCTTCTCGGGACGGAAAACTTTACGATCCAGCTCGGAATAAAATCCGAAAAAAAAAGTAAATAGCAATTAAAATGATATTTTTCGGAAAAAAGAAAATAGTAACTATTGATATTTTTCGGAAAAAAGGAAATAGTTACTAAAATAATATTTTTCGGATTTTATTCCGAGCTGGGTCGTAAAATTTTCCGTCCCGAGAAGGGCAACTATTTTTCCGTCTCCTGCAGGAAACTTGGTCGGATTTTTTTTTACAGTGTATTCGACAGTGTAAAAATTAAAAATGTGAAACGTTTAGAAGTAAAAAAAAATGCAGGAAACGTTTAATCGTTTGGTGTTAGCACCGTCGAAATTATGTTAGCGTTACGCGCGTATGCTTTTTTCCTTTATAATATAAATCTAAAAATAGCTAAACTAAATGTAAACATATAAAAATGACGCCATCTTTTAAATTAAATTTTGTTGTTAAATTAATTAATTTATTCATTTTTAACTGACCTTTGACGCAATTAAAAAAATTCATGAGTTTAATAAAAATCTAATTCCAAGTACTCAAGCACCTTCTACGTTCTAATAATCTATTCATGACAAATTTTTAGTTGTGAACTGCAATTTATAATTTAAATGAACTCAGGGAAACTACTAATAAACCGCGGAATGAAAATTTTCTCCTATTAATTACAGCATTAAAATAATGAATTTTTTCGATATTAATAATTAGGTTCAAATGCGGCACACACTTGCTTAATTATACTAATTAATGATGGAAGTTCCACCTACTAGTACAATCTTAGCTAAAATTAAACGATTTTTAAGGAAAAAGATAAGTACTACTAATTTAATTTAATGCTTGCTAAAGTTATTAACGAAACGTCAAATTTAATGATTCCTTTAATATCTGCAATGAAATGTGAAAATAATATCGAAGTTAGACCAAATGAGAAGTTTTGATTCAATGATTGTAGGTATCGATTTGAGTGCTAGAGTGAAAGTCAAAAATATAAAACTGTGTTATATCATGAGATGAAAACAGAAAGGGACTGGGGTAGTAGGAATATAAAGAAGGTCCTTGAAACGGTAAATTTTAGATAATATATCATTCACATCATAAGAAATCATTAAACATTAACACGAAAGACATGCAAATTAACTCTTCAAAAAAACTCTTAATATGTAACGCAAAATGAGTATTAAATAAACAGTCAAGTGCGAGTATTAATCGTGTACAGAGGGTTCCGTACAATAAGTATATTAATTAGTAACTGTATTGATAAAAAAAAATCGTTGCTAAAAGAATAAGACTTTGTTAAAAACTATAGAACGTAGGGTTGGATATAGCTGTATATACTAGAAAAGTATAAATGGATATACCATGGAAGCCAGAGAGATATAAAGCCTAAATAATATCAAATATTGCTATTCTCTATAACTCTTTTTTAAATCTTATCCTAATCTGTTTATGATGAATTTAATTTGGTGCTGACCATAATAGTACAGCATATTTAAATTTGATTTGGCATTTCATAAAACTAAATTAAGCGTAGTAATAATCTTTTCTTTTTATAGTGTAGCTAAAAGAAAACCCTTGTTCACATTTTAAACTTGGCATTGTACTAAGCGCGCTTCGAAAATAAAAACGAAGTTAGACCAAATAAGAACATTTGATTCAATGATTGTAGGTATCGATTTGAGTACTAAGAGTTAAAGTCATTATATTTTTAATGTAAAAATGTCATGAATACAGAAAGGGACTAGGGTAGTAATATTATAAAAGAGACACTTGAAACATTAAAGTGAATTTTAGAAGTTATCAAAAATCATTTAGAAATTTAGTACCTAAAACACGCAAATAAAATTCTTCAAAAAATCTCTTTATATACAGGTTGTTGCCCAATTCAACCAACAAATTCAGAGGACTGATAGTAGGCATCAAGAGGATAAAAATTTACCATAGAACATGGAGTCGCAAAGCACTTATTTAGTCACACATAGAAGGTGTTTCACGCTAACTGAACTGGGATTGACGGCAGTATTTGAAAAAAAAAATGCTACAAGGCAAATATAACGATATGTACCTCATTTTGCGTGAAATTTTATAATATCACGAAAAGTTCTGGAAAAACAAGGTGCTTAAGCAATCGATAATACCCTATGGACTGGTAATCACAGTCCACAATGTAAAGCGTCAAGCTGCTGGCAGGTATAATGGAAACTTCAACCGTTTTTAGGTGCGTTCGTAATTATATAAATAAGTATCACCTATAGTCGTCGTTCGGTCCGTCTGTCCGCCCGCATATAACAGAGCAAAAACTACCCAACCAAATGGTCTGAAATTTTAAATATATAATTGTTGCAAAAGTTTGTCGATTCATTTCAAATTTTATGAAAATCGGATGTGTAGTTTAATTACAGGGGCAGTCAAAATTTTTCCGTTATATTACGGCCAATTATTTCAAATTATTAAAAAAAATATTAATATTCAAATTATTCAAAAAATTATTTCAAGTGCATTAATGATGTTACAGCCTTTCGAACAGAATGAGATGGATATTCACTTACGAAGTACACTAAAATATACATTCAGTACAATATGCGGAGTAAAAAACATTTATAAAACTAGTTATAGTACGAACGCACCTCATTTGCCACGTTTGAAGTGCAATTTCTTACTTGTTTCTGTTTTTTTATGTTATCACATTTAAACCAAAAATGAGCATGTCTACTAAAAGTTTCATTATAATGTACTTCAGTTTTCTGAAAGTTATTACCGGTAACCTCAAAGTTTCATTATAATATACTTCAGTTTTCTGAAACTTATTACCGGTAACCTCAAAGGTTCATTATAATATACTTCAGTTTTCTGAAACTTATTACCGGTAACCTCAAAGATTCATTATAATACACTTCAGTTTTCTGAAAGTTATTACCGGTAACATCAAAGGTTCATTATAATATACTTCAGTTTTCTGAAAGTTATTACCGGTAACCCAAGTTGAGTTAGGATAGAACACCCTGTATGTTTGATTAAATAGGTGGTTTGCGACATAATTTTCCATTGAAAGATTTGTTCCTCTTGATGAAAATTCAATCAAAACTTAAAAACATATTAATAAAAATTTTCTTCATTATTTTAAATCCCATCATACGTAGTTAATTCAATGATATCCCGTGATAGGAAATGATTCTAGGTTGCCATGGTGATTATGTCGTACTTAAGATGGCGTCCTGTTATTTTCGTATTAGTGAGTATGAAGATATATAATCGTAATACATTTTGTATTGATGCATTATTGCATAAGAGTGCAACAGCTATTGCACGAAGGTCTGAATATTTGTAAAACTAATTATAGTAAAATGGCACCTCATTTGCTATGTATGCCGTATACAATTTTCGACTTGTTTTAATTAGCCGGTAATAAAAGATATTTGCATATTTAATTTACAAACAGAAGTTCTGTAAAATTTGCGTAGCATAAAAACTACTTATCGCTAATACTTTTCGAGTATATAAAATATTAATTGCCGAAACGTCAGTGAAGGCTTACTGTGGAGACACGAAATGTTTTGATTTCCGTTTGTCTGTCTGTCTGTCTGTCCGTCTGTTCCGCGATAACTGCCGCAAAAAGCACCCGATCAGCTTGAAATTAATTGGGCATATTCGTGAGATACCCGGACGTAGCTGTATAGTTTTTGGTTAAATTTGGTTCATTCGTTCGGAAAATATGGAAGATTTTATTTTTCTTTATAATGCTTTTCTACGGCAAGTCAGACGATTTTCAAATTTCGATTTGTTGAAAGAAAATGGCACGTTTGATTAATGGATTTAAATGTCAAATTATGGATACTAAAATTCCAAATAAAGGTTTTAAATTATTCCTATTATATTGAAGTTTTATCAATATATCTATAAGATTTTTTTATTTACGTGTATAATGTTTTGAGGACATTTATACATGTATTCCAATAATATAAAGAATTTTTAAATTAATTTTCTTGTTTTACATGATACATATTTCTTTTTTTTTTCCTTTTCTTCGTTGCCTAGCGACTGTTATTCGTAGCCTATCATTGCGTCAAATATGAATGAAGTTAGTAAATTACGTTAATTTTGTTGAAGGTACTATTAAAAGGCTATCACAAAAAATATTTTATCGCGCCAAATCGATGCAATTTATTGAATTAACAGTGGGCACGATAATGAATTATTTTCCAGTAGATTTATAGATCTCCAGATATGCCTATTTTGGGGGGCTTTTAATATGTTATTGCTATCGCATGGATTAGGATGTTTAAACTAATGTTTAACCATGCTATAACTGAAAAAAAAGTACAGTTAAAGGCATGTAAATCCTTTTTAACACTTTCCAACATGGATGAAAAGTATTTATGACTTCAGTTTTTCTATCTGTCGCCTGCCGTGTTTCTCTACGTGCTCTAACTCGCGTAAATATAGTCGGGATTACATGTAATTGATATACGTTATTGAGGTTTGCCAAAGTATGTTTGGTATTAAAAATGAAGAGTGTAGCATTCATAGCTTAATTACAGGGGCACTCAAAACTATTCCGTTACATTATAGTCTTTGGGAAAAATCGTCTGCGGTGTATTTTAATAATGTTACACAATTTTAAACGTAATGAAATTTATATACTTTATTAAGGTGCACAAGAACCTGGTTACTATAAAATATGTTATGTGTAGCACTTAAAGCATGCGTACAGGTAACTCAAAAGTATTCATAATATTACAATCTTTGAAGAAAATCCTTTTGTGGCGTTTTTTAATGATGTTACTCTGTTACAAAATAATAAAATTGATATGTATTTTTGAAACATTTTTGTAGTATATGGGGTGCAAAGCATATGTTTTTTTCAGGGTCACACAAAAGTGGTCGATTAAAATGTGGTCTACGGGGGAAAAAATCTCTTCACAGCTTATTTTAACACATTAGCGACGGGAAACGAAAACTCTCGTTTTTATTTAGAATACATCATTGGCTAAGGGAGTGACTTCTACCTTACAGAAAAGACATTTATATTGTGTTGTCCATATTTTTTATAGATTGTAAGACATTATATATTACATCCGTACATTGAAAGATATTTACTGCTGCATAAACATGAAAAACATATCTCAGAAACCAATTTCCGAGACACTTTCAGAAGAGGGAGGAGCTTCTACTGTTTTTAAACCCAGATTTAATTAAATTGCCTGTCGTCAGTGTGTTAATTGTGTTGCACTAATTCAAACATTATGAAATTAAATTACATTACTGTGGTTGACTACAAGAAGCTTGAATATGATTTGTATCGTATTTATCGTTCATTTATAGTGTCACATAAAATATTTCGGATACAGTTCTGGTCTATTAGGGATGATTGCTGAAGAGCATTTTCGATTATGGTGTGCGTTTTAACGTTAAGTAAATTTGTGCTTAATAAGTAGTGCTTAAATATTGTATAGACCATGTACAGGGATACACAAATGAATTCGTAAGTATAAATGAAAATGAGCGCGAATTGCTTCAGTGTTTTTTTTTTTTTTTTTTTTAGTTATGTATTTCCCAGCCCAATTACATTCAGTATACTAACAAATGTTTGCAGAATTTAAATAGAACCATATACAGGACTCCGCAGAAACTGGATATATGGTGCACACTATGCATACTAATCCCCGGAAATGTGATATGAGCAGTTTTAAGAGGGTTTTTTGTCTGCATTAAATTTAAATGTTATAGACGACGCGTAAAAATCTTCACGTAATATACAGGGCTGTAGAAAAGAATTCATGAACGTTTCCGTCTATTGGTAGAATTTACTAAAGGACATTAACACAATTAATTGATAATTACAAATGTAAATTAAATTACACTGTTTATTATCTAAAAATTACCAGAATAAGTAGCTCATGAGATTTTCAGAATACCATTACATAACAAGGGGTTTAATTTAACGCTTCTAATGTCAGAAACCTTCGAAATATTTTTTCGTTTTATAAATGTTTATGTAATTTCAAAACTTTAAATTTCGTTTTTTGTAGAAAGATTAATATTACTCAAAGGATGCTAAACACAATGAATTGTAGAGCTGACGTTGAGGCTCCTGATCTGCAGATTTACTAGTTTACTATATATCATCATATGTAGAGACCACATATTCTAAGCAACACAATCGATATCTATATTCGCATATTGAATAATGAAAGCGAAATGTGACGAGTTCAGTGGATTTACACTCACTACAAATTGAAATCTCTTCCAGTTCGATGCTTTGTATACACTGTTGCTAAATTGCATTACTAAATGAAATCAAATAATCTGAAAATTATTTGGAGCTGTTTCAAAGCAAATGAAATTTATTAACTATTTTGAAGCGATGAATAGATACTAATTTGATTTTCACAAATTTAGCATGTAAATTATCTTTAAATATTGTAGAACATGATGGAAATATATGGATTTGGAATTAACTAATGGTCTGTTCACGGAAATATACCATAAATACATTTCTATAGCCGCCCGTGGCAACCAGATTGGTCTCTTTTAAATGTATGCTAGACATTGTATCATGTTACTTTTATTAATAATTGAATTTACTTGCTCAATCTTACGCCAAATCGGAAGATTATGACAGAGAAATCAAGAACTCGTTATTTTTATGTTAGTCGGGTGCAAGTGATAAATCGCCAAACATTGTACCCGTCGCGTTTTTCATATTTCATTAATTTAGATTAAAATATAATCCTTTCACTCACTTTATTTAAAATGGATCACTTTAATTTAAAACTGAAACATTTAAAATTCATGAGTTTCACTTAAGAAAAAAAATTCTTAAAAAAAAAAGGGAGAATAATAAATGATACCAGAAACCATTTAATTTCAACATCAAAGCATATATATTTCATATTAATATAAATATTTATTTATATTGCTTTAATTTACCCATGGAAAAATAAAAAAAGGCTACTGGCGAGTTAAAAAATGCTATTGTCGAGAATTGTACCCAGATAAAATAAAAGTATGAAGTCTTTGCGATCATGGCAACTTTTATGTAGTTTTATTTCCAAAAAAATATTTTGATTAAATAGGTTGCCAGAAAATACGTTGCCAAATTTATTTTCTCGCCATGAGCCTTTTGTCTATTTCGCCAAGTACCTATACTGGAAATGTACCTTTATTTATTTATTTATTTATTTATTGTATTTTAAATGAGACGAATAAAAGACGGCACAGATATCATATACGCAACCCGTTGTCGCGATTTTTCTTCTGACGTGAAAGTCATATATGCACCGGTGTACTTAACTTGCGCAAAAGTGTCGATATTTTGCTTGGTATGGTAACCCGGATGTTGTTGTTTATTTATTGATAAATTGTTTATTTTCTTTTTTAAAATATATAAACTGTTTTGTTCTATAGCTATTAATTAAACTTTTATTTATTTATTGTTATTCCCTTTTTTAAAAATATTACAAAATAACTAATGAGATGCATTTCATTCATCTGTTGCCATTAAAAAGTTAACAAATAATTGCGGTTTCTGTGCCACGTACGATACCGCAATATATATATATATACAGACAACACGATGCCAGAGGACATTTGAGATCGGACTGTTTCTATAAGTTTCTTCATTCTTTCACCATATTATGAAAGGGCATTAAATTCTCTGATACTTATAACGACATTTAGATTAAAAGTCGATTTTTGAAAAATGGTGGCCATCTCATCAAAAAAAGTCACTTTTTCGCTTTTTTTTTTTTTTTTTTTTTTTTACTTTTTGCGAACACTAAAAAATATTTTATCAATGAAAATTATAATTTTCGGTGTTATAAAATTCAGAAACAAAAATTAGCTTTCTTTTAAATGAAAAATTTAAGTAATTCGGTTCAATAATTCTCGAGAAAAGCAGTCAAAAGTTTGAAAAATTGGGTTTCGCAAAAAGCAAACTTAAAATTTTACAATAACATTACTTTTAAAGAGCTGTGCTACATTCAACAAGCAAAATATACAGTTATTAATTGAAATATCATGAAAGCACGTTAGGGCTATAATCGACCACCTTTCGAGATACAAAAACTGCAAAATAATAATAATAATTATAATAATAATAATAATAAAAACGAAAATCTTGACTGGAACAAGTAGAATATCCCCTTAAGTTATTTACCGGAAAGTACTGACGGGTACTATCTCAAACGATTTCTTTATGAGGATGTAAATTCCCTGAATGAAAAAGAGAATAATATTTTGAAAAGTGCCAATGAAACTAGTAACAACCTGAATCTACTTGTATAAGATTCCACGATTGTGAGATTACAATTTGAACTTTTCTTTAAACGTACACTCGTTTAAATCGATATTTATTGCCTCGTTAGTATGGTATATCAGACATAATATGCAATTATCTGAAAACGCTTAAAATCTAGATGTGAAAACACTTATTTATAATAAATGTCGATAGCAAATTATATGCTTCTCATCTCAGTATATTAACTCAGTAAATTTGAAACGATCTGTCTATGAGAATATAAATCCTTTGAATAAAGAAAATAATAATGTTTTGAAAATGGCCGATGAAACCAGTAACGAGCTGAATCTGAATGTATGAGACTCTATGATTGTAACATTATTATTTGAATATTTCCTTATTATTTAAATCTATATTTACTGCATCGTAAGTCAATGGTATATCAGGCATAATACATAATTATGTGAAAACTCATAAAATTTAAAGTTCAGAACACTTATGTAAAATAAGTGTAGCTAGCAAATTATATGCTTCCCATCTCAGTATATTATTTCAGTAAATTTATAACGATCTCTCTATGAGAATGTAAATTCTTTTAATAAAGTACGGAATAATATTTTGAAAAGGGCCAATGAAACCATTAACAAGCTGAATCTGACTGTAAACAATTCTGTGGTTGTAACATTACAATTCGAACATTTCTTTTAATGTATGTTCATTTAAATCGATATTTACTACCTCATAAATCAATGGTATATCAGACATAATATGTAATTATCTGAAAAACCTTAAAATTTAGATGTGAGACCACTCATTTTAAATAAATCTAGCTAGTAAATTATTTGCATCTCATCACAGTATATTAACTCAGTAACTTTGTAATGATCTATGAGAATGTAAATTTTTTTTAATTAAGAAGAGAATAATATTTTTTAAAGGACCAATGAAACTAGTAACAAACTGCATTTGGCTGTATAATATTCTATGATTGTAACATTACAATTAGAAAATTTCTTTAAATGTACATTCGATTAAATCAATATTTACTGGCTCATTAATCGACGGTATATCAGACATAAAAGGTAATATTAGAAAACACTTAAAATTTAGATGTGAGAATACTTATTTTAAATAAATCTAGCTAGCAAAATTATATGCTTCTCATTAACTCAATAACTCAGTAACTTTGTAATGATCTGCCTATGAGAAAGTAAATTCTTTGAATGAAGAAGAAGATAATATTTTGAAAATGGCCAATGAAACCAGTAATGAGCTGAATCTGGCTGTATAAGATTCCGTGATTGTAATGTTACAATTAGAACATTTCTTTAAATGTATATTCGATTAAATCAATATTTACTGGCTCATTAATCAACGGTATATCAGACATAATATGTAATTAGAAAACACTTAGAATTTAGATGTGAGAATACTTATTTTAAATAAATCTAGCTAGCAAAATTATATGCTTCTCATCACCTCAATACCTCAGTAACTTTGTAATGATCTGTCTATGAAAAAGTAAATTCTTTGAATGATGAAGAGAATAATATTTTGAAAATGGCCAATGAAACCAGTAATGAGCTGAATCTGGCTATATAAGATTCCATGATTGTAACATTACAATTTGAATACTTCCTTAAATGTTCGTTTAAAGAATTCGTTTTAAATCGTTATTTATTACCTGAAAAGTCAATGGTATATCAGGCATAATATGTAATTATCTGAAAACACTTAAAATGTAAATGTAAGTGCAGTTATTTAAAATAAATCTAGCTTGCAAATTATATGATTCTTATCTCAGTATATTAAATAAGTAACTTTGTAATGATCTGTCTATCAGAATGTAAAATTTACTGAATGAAAAACAGAATAATATTTTGAAAAGTCCCATGAACCAGAAACAAACTAAATAAGATTCCATGATTATAACATTATCATTTCAACATTTCTTTAAATGTACATTCGTTTAAATAGATATTTACAACATCATTAGTCAATGGTGTATCAGACTTAATATGTAATTATCTGAAAACACTTAAAATGTAGATGTGAGAGTACTTATTTAAAATAAGTCTAGCTAGCAAATTATATGCTGCAGTAGTTTGTCGTCCGAAGCGCTGATATAATTTGCTAATTATTCTAAGCTAATACCAGATAAATCTAGTGCAACCGCTGTTAGATGCTCAAAGGACTTCTGCAACTAAATATTCAAAGCATTTCAACGGAATCTTATGTTAAATTTGGTTTGAATCTGCTAGAAACGTTGAATTTCGGACATACCTCTCATTATTTAGCAGTATGAATTTCATTTAAGCGGAAAGCAGTTTAATTGTAGTAATGAAACCGAAATTTCACATTTGATAATGGAAATTCGCGGCATAATATATATCTCAAGACATCGATAAAATGAAATAAAATGTAGGACATTTATTAACGCTGTTCTCAAATCCAAACTGACACCTTTTTAAATTTATTTTTGTTCTGAAATCCATCAATTTCGCAGATTATCTTTTTCAGACAATATGTAATCAAATAGTTTTCTCATTTTTTGGTAAAGTGGAAAAATACTGTTAAGTTAGCAATTTCACTTTAATTTATGGACCGGACAGCGTAGGAACGGAAAATTTACTGCACTAAGAAAACAATCTATTATAAATCAAATAGCAATAAATTTATCGAAAATTGAAGAAAACTGTTTGATTACGAGTAGTTGTCGTAATCAAAGTAGTTATTGTTAGTATTATTCATTGAATAATACTAACCTACAGTTATAATTATGACTGCCCTATATTTTTTCAAATAGTTTGTTTTATTGTTTTTATAGATTTCTTATATTTAATTTTTTATTAATTATTTATAAAAGTTTAATTATTTTAATTTGTTTTATTATTTACTATCTTTCACTGTGTTATATATTTAAAGTCAAATTACTATTTTGAGCGAGATTGATAGTTGACAAAATTTAAAACTCATTTTTGTTCTCAAATTCATCAAATAGGCAAATTCTCTTTTTCAGAAAATATGTAAAATGTGTTTTCTCATTTTCGGAAAAGGGGAAAAATCGTCATATGAGAAAATTAAATATTTTTTAAAACTTTCTTTTATTAATATGATAATTATAATTTTTTTCAGTGTTACCAGGAAAAGTCTAATTAACAGCGAAGCGATTTCTTCTCGTGTAATTTCCAAAACATTGATATCAATTGTACTTGCTCCAATTTTTCCACCGTCCCGTTGGATTTCATACACTGTAAAAAAAATCTGCAAAGTTACTAAAGTTTTTCAAGGAAACTGGGATTCCTACAACTTTTTATGTAACGGCAACAACAAAAATTCCTGTAACAGACGCACTTTTGCGCCGAAAATCAAAAAATCTGTAATGTTACTAGAATTTTTTTAGGAAACTGGGATGCCTAGAATTTTTCATGTAACTGCATCCCAGGTTACAGATAAAATTTTAGTAAGATTACTGTAATTTTAGCAGATTCTTTTGTACAGTTACAGATTTCTGTAGCTTTACAAAAACTAGTTTGGTAGATTTGCAGATTTTTTCGTACAGTTACAGATGAAAGTTTAGTAAGCATGTAACTTTACATCTGTAGAACTACAGATTTTGTTTTACAGTGTATAAGCGAAGAATATCGATTTCCGGAATACAGCCTTGTTTCTCTAAAACAGATCTTAATTTTCCAGTAAAATTTATGTATTTTTTACTGAAACTTTTTCATTTGCCGGTTCCTATTCCTCGTTATTCTGAGCTGTTAGCAGCATTATCGGCAGTTCAATTTAGCACACCGTCAGTGATCTCGTTGTCCGATAATTCTTCGCTTTCGATCTCGAAATTTTTAATTTATAAACAGTTGCTATTTTTCTTTTTCCAGTAAGTTGGAAGTGATTAAAAAAAAAAAAATGTGTGGAGGTAGATGACTTTGATGCCGTGTTTCTGAATGCCGGAGTTTTGAGGTCACACATTATATTTGATCTGAATAAAAAATTAAATTTTATTCAAACGCTCTGAACTGATTACAAAGGAAATTGCCTGCTGTCGATTTAATATATAACTAAACCATAATTAAACAACCCTACTTTAAAGTTGCCTACAGAAAAAAACTATTGTTCATAAAGAGGTGAAATTTTGGTAAAGACATAACAAAGGGATGGGAATTTGTTTAAGCTAAAAAATATATAAATAAAAATGGTTTAAAATTTAGCCACCAGAGGGCGATTTTTAATAAATTACATATACAAATTACAACCATCCATGAAAATAAAAAATATAGTATGCAAGAAAATAGATCAAATTGAGTCCAACCAATTAGCAGGAGTATACGAAATACCTTTCACCAAAGAAGATGGAACAAAGCAGTTTTATATAGGTATGACAAGCAGAAAACTTAAAACTAGAATCAAAGAACATATAGCAGACATCAAATACAATAGAAGAACCACAGCTTTGGCCAGATTATGCAGCGAAGGACCTTTACAGATTGAATTTAAAAATAGCAAATTAATTTATCCATCAAGATTTTATTTACCATCCATAGTCCGAGAATCAATAGAAATATTTTTACGCAACGAGAATATTTGCAATGATTCTGTGTCCCTTGATTTACCTAGAATTTGGAAAGAGATACTAAGTAATTGTAGAAACAATAGTAAAAATTAATCCACACTCGCAAATAGCCAAGTTAATTTTATTTTATTTTATGTTTTGCAATGTTTTTCAGTATGCTTGATGTCTCGTGACATTGTTTACCTTGTTGTTTTTAAATTATGTGAAAATTAATCCACGCTCGCAAATAGCTAATTTAATTTTTATTTTATTTTATGGTTGCAATATTTTCATTATGCTTCATGTCTCGTGACATTGTTTACTATATTATTGTTTTTAAGTAATGTGAAAATATTTTCTATTATGATTGATTTTGAAAATGTCGCCGATTGTGCGATGAAACGATCGTAAGTCTTAATAAAGATATTCTATCACTTTTTATAGCATTATTTTAACTTAATTACATATTTATCATTAAGATAGTTTAGAAATTTTATTTACAGGATGTTCATAATTAATCGACCCTATTTTAATGTCGTCTACAGACGAAACTTTTGTTCAGAATGTTGTGAAATTTTTTGGAGGACATAATAAAAGTATGGGAATATCTGTGAGCGAAAAAAAAAAAAAAAAACAGGAGGCCATTCTTTAACGAATTACACATTAAGCATATATTTACGATAGTTTAACAAATTTTGTTATAACCAAACATGTTCTGCATGATTTTCATCATTTTCAGATGTCATCTGAAATCGTAAGATAGCATGTTCCACAGTTGGTCGCAGTATGTTCATAGAAAAGCTAGAAAAATGACGTGAAAATCTGTCTTTAGAGTAAGGCTAAGTTAGGTAAATAAAATTTCTGAACTATCGTAATGCTTAATGTGTAATTTATTAAAAAACGCCCTCTGGTGGCAAAATTTTGAATTACTTTTATTTACTTTTTTTTTATTTTAAACAATTTCCCATCCCCTTATTATGTCTTTCACAAAATTTCGCAACTTTATGAACAACAGTTTTGTCTGTAGACAACTTTAAAGTAGGGTCGCTTAATTATGGACACACTGTATATAGTGGCTCTCTTGAAACAGCACCCAAAAACTGGCGAAAAATCACACTCTAAATAGTAAAACTTTGTATAAATCGCCATAAAATAAAAACCAACACACAAGAGGCGTTTCAAGCTGGAAAATATAACAGTATGTCATCAGCACCGAAAAACTGGCGAAAAATCACACTCTAAATAGTAAAACTTTGTATAAATCGCCATGAAATAAAAACAACACACAAGACGCGTTTCAAGCTGGAAAATATAACAGTATGTTATCAGCACCGAAAAACTGGCGAAAAATCACACTCTAAATAGTAAAACTTTGTATAAATCGCCATAAAATAAAAACAACACACAAGACGCGTTTCAAGCTGGAAAATATAACAGTATGTCATCAGCACCAAAAAACTGGCGAAAAATCACACTCTAAATAGTAAAACTTTGTATAAATCGCCATAAAATAAAAACAACACACAAGACGCGTTTCAAGCTGGAAAATATAACAGTATGTCATCAGCACCAAAAAACTGGCGAAAAATCACACTCTAAATAGTAAAACTTTGTATAGATCGCCATAAAATAAAAACAACACACAAGACGCGTTTCAATCTGGAAAATATAACAGTATGTCATCAGCACCGAAAAACTGGCGAAAAATCACACTCTAAATAGTAAAACTTTGTATAAATCGCCATAAAATAAAAACAACACACAAGACGCGTTTCAAGCTGGAAAATATAACAGTCTGTCATCAGCCGATGAAAATGCGTGTCCGCCAGATAAAAGTTTTTAACACATTGGACGGACACGTGTTTACATTGGATGATGACGAGCTGTTATATTTTCCTGTTCGAAACGTGTCCTGTGTGTTGTTTTGATTTTATGGTGATTTGTACAAGGTATTATTAATTTAATATATTAGCTCTAAAAAAATTCCAATTTAAATTACTTTATCTATAAACCGTTATTCTTCTGTTGTTTAGCTGACATAAACTATAAAATTTTATGTTCGGGTGTGGAATTTTAGATTTCTCGAACAATTACCTTTAGCTTTCATCTGAACTTAAATTTCATCTACTAAATAAGGAAAGGAGAAGGCGAGAAATTCAAATTTGCAGTAGATCTAAACCAAATTTAACATGAAATTCTCTTCAAATGCTTTGAATATTTAGTTAGAGAAGTCATTTGAAAATCAAACATTGGCTACCCTAGATTTATCCGGTATAAGCTTTAGACAATTACCAATTCAAAGTAATGTTTCGGAAGAGAAACTATTTCGGAGAAATATTTGTAGTGTAAATTATTTTATTCCTTTATTTTAACATCTGTATTTCAAATTCTTACATGTGTTGGCTATTATTTCTAACACAGTCATTAATGTATAAAAGACTAAATATTGTTTAAAGAATATATCCCTTTAATACCGGATGATTTTTGGTAGAAATGAAAAGTTTTGATGGTTTCACTTAATTAATAGAATCATATTTGAGTGAAAAAATATAATAAAAATACCCGATGTCAGGTTATGCCAGTGGAGGATCGACTCAATTCTGTGGGTTCCAGCTCAGCTATGGCACAAAAAAGAGGAATATTTTTTTCCTTTTTTTGGATCATCTACACAATTATGTAGGTAGATCTTAAAGGGATATAGATAGATAGATAGAGGGAATAAAGTTTCATACTAAAATTTTAAAGACATCAAATTACATTTTGGGAAAAAAAATGTTTTCTATTTTTTTTTTTTTTAATCTATAACTTCAGTATTACTATATTAATTACCAAATATAAACAATTCAATAAATTTTCTTTATAAAACATAAAGTGGCGTCTCTTTTTTTTGTATCAATAAAACGTTTTCGATCGGAGTAGAATACCTGTTGCCAAAAAAAAGGAAGAGAATAATAGGCATTTAATGTTTATAGTAGATCAGTTATTTACACATTTGACGGACACGTGTTTACATTAGCTGATGACAAGCTGTTATATTTTCCAGCTCGAAACGCATCTTGTGTGTTATTTTGATTTTATGGCGATTTATATAACGTTTTATTATTTTAATATATTAATTCTAAACAAATATCCTATTTAAAGTATTTTATCTATGAACCAATATTCCTCTAGTCCTTAAACTATAAAATTTTATGTTGCACTGTGTAATTTTAGCTTTCTGAGTACAATTATATTTTGTTTTCATCTGAGCTTAAGTTTAAACTACTAAATGAGGAAAGGGGAATGCGAGAAATTCAAATTTGCACTAGATCCAAACCAAATTTATTGTGAAATTCTCTTCAAACGCTTTGAATATTTAGTAAGAGAAGTCATTTGAAAATCAAACATTGGCTACTCTAGATTTATCCGGTATAAGCTTTAGACAATTACCAATTCAAAGTCATGTTTCGGAAGAGAAACTATTTCGACGCAATATTTGTAGTGTAAATTATTTTATTCCTTTATTTTAACATCTGTATTTCAAATTCTTACATGTAATTGGATATTATTTCTAACACAGTCATTAATGTATAAAAGACTAAATACTGTTTAAATAATATATCCCTTTAACACCTGATGATTTTTGGTAGAAATGAAAAGTTTTGATGGTTTCACTTAATTAATAGAATCATATTTGAGTGAAAAAATATATTAAAAAAAAATACCCGATATCAGGTTATGCCAATGGAGGATCCACTCAATTCTGTGTGTTAGGGCTCGACTTTAAATGGCGCAAAAAAAAAAGAAAATGTTTTTACCCTCCGGTACGGTATGCTATTTCTTTCTCCCAGCTTATTTTGTGTCCAAAAAATAACGTTACCTTACAGAAGCTAGCCGTAAAACAAACATTACGATTAAATACTCTTTAGCAATTTTTTTAACTTCTAAGAATCACACATTTTCAATTTTTATACCGTCGTTTTGGAAAAAAATGTACTTTTAAATGCAATTTGTTTGAAAACTGCATCTCCATTTATTTTTGAAATATTAATTTTTTTGTAGTTTTTGGAGCCATTTGCTTAATATTGGCAACGGAAGGACTCCATTTCTGTAGAAAGTAAAGGTAAAATAGTTTTAAAATAGTAATTATATATTTTTGTTGCCATTTTTTCATAACAGCCGAAAGAAATTGAAATTAAAATACGTGCTGTTTTGAAAAAATATAAGCGAATAATTTCTATTAAAATATGGAGCTATTATAAACTATATTTAATTTTAAGTATCCATATTAATGTTACAAACAAACGAAGGCCTATATATCATTAGACAGACGTTTTTTTTTTTGTTTTTTTTTTTTTGTCGATTATTTTGCGATAGTGACGTCCTATGCCTACTTTACTGTAGATGCTTAAGAGTGGATCGTAAATGTGGAATTCTTAAGCGGATGCGAATGACGTCATTTTACATAAAATAAAGCCGTCTGGTATAAGTCTTAAAATTGAAATATGTTTTGTGGTATATATATATACATATATATATTTTTTTTTTCATCGGGGCGACACTAAATTCTAAATTCCTGTTTCTAGTTTTTTTTTTTTTTTTTTTTTTTTTTTTTTTTTTTTTTATCATCTACACAAATGTGTAGGTGAGGTCTTAAAGGGATATAGATAGATAGATAGATAGATAAAGAGAATAAAGAGGCATACTAAAATTTTATAGAAATGAATATACATTTTGAAAAAAAAAAGTTTTTAAATTTTTTTTCTGATCTATAACTTCAGCATTACTATATTAATTACCAAATATAAACAATTCAATAAATTTTCTTTATGAAACATAAAGTGGCGTCTCTTTTTTGTATCAATAAAACGTTTTCGATCGGAGTAGAATCCCTGCTGCCAAATAAAAGGAAGAGAATAATAGGCATTTAATGTTTATAGTAGATCCGTTATTTACACATTTGACGGACACGTGTTTACATTGGCTGATGACACGCTGTTATATTTTCCAGTTCGAAACGCGTCTTGTGTGTTATTTTGATTTTATGGAGAGTTATATAACGTTTTATTATTTTAATATATTAATTCTAAATAAATTTCCTATTTAAAGTATTTTATCTATAAACCAATATTCCTCTAGTTCTTAAACTATAAAATTTTATGTTGCAGTGTGTAATTTTAGCTTTCTGAGTGCAATTACATTTTGATTTCATCTGAACTTAAGTTTAACCTACTAAATAAGGAGAGGGGAATGCGAGAAATTCAAATTTGCACTAGATCCAAACCAAATTTATTGTGAAATTATCTTCAAACGCTTTGAATGTTTAGTTACAGAAGTCATTTGAAAGATCAAACATTGACTACTCTAGATTTATCCGTTATAAGCTTTAAACAATTACCAATTCAAAGTAATGTTTCGGAAGACAAACTATTGCGGCGCAATACTTGTAATGTAAATGTATTTAAATCCTTTATTTTAACATCTGTATTTTAAATTCTTACAGGATAATTGGATATTATTTCTATCTCAGTCATTAATGTATAAAACAGCAATATGACTGAAAGGAATATATATATATATAGAGAGAGACTGAGAATAAATACATGCTAAAATTTTAGAGAGTTCTGATTACATTTTGGAAAAATGTTTTTGAACTTTTTATCTACTTTATAATTTTAGTATTCCTTTATTATCTAACATAAACAATTCAATAAATATTCGTTTTTAAAATATAAAATTATTAGTATCAATAAGTTGAAGTAGAATTCTAAGTAGATCGAAAGTAAATTAACCCTTTATGTACTGATTTATGAATTCATGAAAATTTTATTTTCTAAAGCATTGTTCGTGAATTGTTTGAATTACATTAGAAGATTTACATAATCATTTAATAAATTTTTAGAAGAATTTTAGAAGGATTGAAGGACACTTGGAAGGATTAATTAAATTTAAATTTATAGGGATTTTTTACAAAATTTATAACCCCACTCAAATCTGTTATTTTAAATCTTTTTCTTTGTATTTTGTAGAATTAGGAAATGTACAAATATAATGTTCTTACAATAGAAATATAGAAATAGTCCCAAATTGAAAATCCCCCCCCCCCCCCATAAACGCCAAGAAAGCTGAAAAGATGCAAAGGCAAAATACATCATCGTTTTAAAAATATTTTTGTTTTCTGTAACCAGTAATGCTTTTGGAACAAGATAAAGTAATGCGTCTATTACTTATTCTAAGCCGTATTACTACTAATCGATGTATTAAATGAATTTTATAACAAGTTATTTTAATGGTATTTATAAGTACCAGTAGACAAAGGTCAAACATGAAATTCTATTCTTATACTATGTATACACTCTGTTGCAAAAATATGTATGCACAGAAAATATATGCACAGCATACAGAAAAAATTGAGCCAGAGCAACGAAACTGGGCGTGCTGATGTGACGTGATGAGTTCTGAAATGATTATAATTTTAGCACCACTGACCAATGGGGGATTGTGCAATGCGCATTTAAATTGCGCAGCGGGCAGCCTTTAAAAGAACCGGTACTCGAATTCATGGGTAATTAGAACTAGACTATCGTTGTTGATAGATGGGATTTGAAAGATTGATGCCTTTAATACGTACTTGACGGCCCTACGAACAGTCGTTCTATCCCGAAAAGTGTCAGATCGTAGGTCTCATAAAAGCGGGTTGGTCCAACAGACGTATCAGCTAGCATTTTGGTCGAAACGATGTTGTAGTTCTGTGGTGTTGGCATCAGTGGATCAGAATTCACTGCAGTGGCTCAGGACGGTTCCGGGCCAAAAATGAATGAGAGGATTGAGCAATCAGAAAAGTAGGCACATCTTTATCGACATTGTCAGTATTATCTATTCGACGTCATTTGCCATTGGATATGGATGGAGTGGTATCAACACATACCGTCCGTAGATGACAGTCTGACTCTAGGCTCAGCTCTCAACGTCCATTTAGGCAGTTGTTTCCAATTCTTTACCAGAGGTGCGGTTGTTTGCATTGGTGTCGATCTCGAGCAAGCTGGGCAGTGTCTCATTGGAGAAATTTGATATACAGTGACGAATCCCGCTTTTCTCTCTCATTGCTTGATGACTGCTGTATGTGTGTGTAGGCAGACAGGTCAGTTGTCCCTTCCTGTATTTGTCATTGAGCGGCACACTACCGTAACCCCTGGAGTGACATTCTTGGGAACGATCTACTGGGGCAGCTAATCATTTTTACTCGTACTGCAAGGTACTCTAATGGCTCGCGGGTACGTAGACGACATTTTTCAGCCGGTGGTACGGCCTAAGCTATTAAGTCTCCTAGTGCCCTTTATCAGAAAGGTAACGCTTGACCAGATACTGCATGACTGTCACAACAATGTCTGCAAGGATATAATGTCCTTCCACAGCCAGTTAATGCTATAGATCTTGCTTTAATAGGGAATATTTTTGACATGTTGGAAAGGCGACTTCAACCGTCTCGGAATGCCACCGAGCTAGTTTATCAGTGACTATGCTTATGGCAAAATCTACCGCAGAGGGACATCGGTAATTCAATAGATTCCATGCCTTATACGCGGCTTTACAACCTACTGAAATTGGCATTATTTTTGTTGCTATTCGTCAATAAAATGTTTTTTATTTGTTCCGAATTTATAATCGTTTGTTCATCCAAGCAAACACTATTTACATACCAAGTTTCATGATCGTGGTTCAATTTTTTCTTCATGCATATATTTTATCTGAGTATTTTAAAATATACACTGTTTGACAAATTCTAAGGAACTTCTTATTTATGCAAAATTGTGTTTCGTAAAACCATGTTATCGCAGAAATAATAAGTGCAGAGTTTGTTATTGAACAAGAACCTCTATCTGTATAAATGACAGTGCACCCGAGTTTTGCACTATTCTTAACTGCAAGCAGTAACACCTTGGGGGAGGGGAGGAGGCATCACACTATAGGTCTCTAAAGATAATGCAGTAAATTTTATTTTTTAATGACAAGTCTTGAATTGCAGAATGTATTTTTCAGATCGCTTGAGTTACGTAATGCTCGAGTTTCAAGTAAAACGCATCACGCGACTCAAATGGTCTAACGCAAAAGATAGTACGATAGTCTGTCTATCTCCTTTGCCCGGAGTCCGTGCTATCGTGGTCAAGCAACCTGATACAACATCACCTGTATAATCCTCGGGTGTAAGTCCCATAAAGCATTTCTGATATTCAATTGGCAGATGTATTATCCAAATACAGAATCCATCTTGAGTCGTACAGGGTCTCAAAATCGCCCTTGAAGACAAATATAGAAAAATTGCTACAGAATCTTCTCAACTATTTAGTGAATAGCATACATAAAGACAGTCAAATGTACATGAGTGCCCAAGGACGTCACAATCCACACTGATGGACTCATAACTGTGCGTGTTTCTAGAAAAACGAGCATTTTTCGCAATTTTTGATAAACTTATCTTGAGTGAAATGACATTATTTGAATAAGTGTGAGGCTAATAAAAAAGACAGGCGTCAAGATACGTAACACGTACTATAATGTTCATACTATACAGTTCGCAAACAGTGTTGGCAAATCTGGCGGTTTTCTTATTCTTAAATTTAGAGTTCACAGCAGAAATTTTTTAATAATAATTTTCTGTTCTCAAGTTCACTGCTAAACAGGCGTGAAACTTTCTGACACAATGATGGCCCGATTTTTAAAAGGTTATGGTTTAAAATTGGAATACCTGACTATGGAAGCGATTTTGAATCGAAAAAATCTTCCCATAATTAAATTACCTATCGCGTTATAAGCGATGCACGTGACAATTCATTTTCCCCCTTTCGCTGAATGATTTTCTGTTTTCGACGGTAAATTCGGTTCAAAACGCCAACTTTGAAAGTATCTTCTGAAAGAGCTATTTTAATTACAAAAAAATAGTATTACATAGTATCTGAATAACAACATCTGCCCGTTTCATGCGTTTCAGAACAAAAATGAATTAAAACTTACGTCATAAATTTACCCCTTTGGATTTGAGAACAGCCTTATTTTATTTACGAAATATCTATCATTACAATATCCAAAAAATAACTATTCAAACTTTCCGGGGACAAATAAAATTTCTTAATAATAGTTTTATAAATGACACATAAATGAGTGAAGTGGCCTGTATAACGTTAAGATTGTTTTATTATAAGTTAAAACTTTATTCGTGGTAAAAATTAATTTCTCATGTTAAAATTTCATTTTATATTTAAAAATATTCAATTGAATAATTTTTTGTAATATACAAATTAAAATTTCAACGCGTGTAGCTAACAGTAGTAGGAATTTCGTTCTTAGAACTTTGATTTCAGAAATAATGGATAAACTAAACATACTATCTAGGTTGATTTGATTCATGATTTTTAAATGTATTATTTAATTCCAGTTCCAATTTAATTTCTTTGTGTATCCTTGTAAACAAACTGTAATTGATACACACGTAATTTTCAATACCAAACATTCTACGCTAAGCCTCAATAACATATGGAAATTTCATGACATTCCGAGTGTATTTACGAGAGTTATAGTATGGACAAACGCAGACGGAAGACTGAGAGACATATAAACAAATCAAATCCATAAACAATTTTCAAGTACGTTGAATAGACTAAGAAACGAAAATTATTACTACATCTTTATTTCGATAACATTGTGTTTCATTAAACAAGTAAATCATCTGATATTACATAAAGCTAAAATATCTGAATCTGAAAGCAATTGATTACATTCTCTCTTGTTATCTATGGAAGAATATTACAATTTATCATATATGTGCATCATGCAACAGTACATCTATCGATAAATTAAACAAATTATAAATATAGTTATATGTTATACTGAGTTAGAGTTTTAAAATATGTTTTGTTACTAAATAATGTACTTCAAATAAAGTATATTTTCTATATCTAAACTTCTGATACGCCTTCTATCTTACCTTAACTGTATAATGTGAAAAAGTTATAGCAATACAGAAAGGCTCAAAATATTTCAAAATAATGATACAAAACTCTACAACAAACTTCATTAATGAAAGAGCAATCACTCAGAGTCTCAGACCAATTAAACTATGTCTCATATCAGTATTATTCGCAGAGTTGAGTAAGTGAACAGGATGGTCACAAGTCTACCAACTGTGGATTCAAACTAAATTAAACATGCGCTTGCACCAAAACACAAATTTAGTTACTGACACGAAATTCAGAGCAGACGTTGTCATTTCAGAATTATGACTTGCATCTTCTTGTATAATTATGACTTTATATGATATTAACTATTTCAAAGGAATCAGAGCTAATTTTCAATTATTTCGATCTACAATGTTGCATGCATTAAAAAACTAAATATTTGAAAGTACTTTAAAATTAATATTTGTATAAAATTAGTTACAGAATAAAATATTTTATGCAATTTGTTAGCAATGTGTTGCATTCATTATTCTTATCTATGTAACTACATAAAATTTTATTATATATTACATACACCTCCACACACATATAACTTATACAGGAATGTCTAATCTACATCTATGTAACTAAATTAGGAAAATTTTGAACATATTTACATGTTCTTCTACAATCGTTTTCAAAATATGTTTTTCTTCAGATTGTTTTACTAAATCACAAAAACGTATATTGAGTAAACATAAAATATTGATGAACTTCCTATATTAGTTTAACTGAATCACCATAAGATTACAATTTATAACAGAAATGCTTAAAACATTTTTAAAAAATGTCATAAAAGTTAACAATGCTTGAAAATACAGGCCACTTCTGTAACGTAGGGGAGACCACACAGGGTCTCAAGGCAATTAATCTTTGTCTCACATCAGTAGAATTCGGAGAGTTGGGTAATTGGACAGATGTGTCACAAGTCTGATACGGATTCAAACTAAATTAAACATATGCTTATACCAGAATACTCACTATATTTCGTTACTGACATGAATTTCAAAATAGCCGTCGCTTCCAGAAGGATTTGTTATAAAGTCTGTGTAATTATGATTTTATACTATTTCAAAAGAATAAGCATATTTTGTTATAATTTGAGACCAAGATATAACTTTTATATACAAAGGGCAGATTTATTTTGAAAGAAATGTTTTTAAAATAACACATAAAATTAAATAATTGATATTTTTTAACGAAACTAATAGAAGCTATCGAAGAAAAAAATTTATGTACTCTAGTTGTAAAATGTTAATGTTTACAATTAGTTTCGAAATAAAAGATTTTTTTACAAATTATTAGCAATGTGTATTAAATTATCTATAAAACTATGTAAAATTTTATTATATAGTACAGGAACCCACACATAAGCTATACCGGAATGTCTAATTCGTTACTGTGTAGATAAATTAAGCAAATTACGAAAAAATCTCCATGTTCTTCTAAATTAATTTTCAAAATTTGTTTTTATTAAGACCGTGTTACTAAATCACAAGAACGTCTATTTTCTAACATAATTTTTTTATGCTCTTTCTATAATAGTTTAACTGATTTACCATAAAATTAAAATGTATAACAGAAAGCTATGAAACGTTTAAAAAAAATGACATTAAAGTTAACAATGCTTGAAAATACAATACCCTTCTGTAAGGTAGGGGAAATCACACAGGGTCTCAAGGTAATTACACTTTGTCACACATTAGTAGAATTCGCACAGTTATCTTACCTTAACTGTATAATGTGAAAAAGTTACAGCAATACAGAAAGGCTCAAAATATTTCAAAATAATGATACAAAACTCTACAACAAACTTCATTAATGAAAGAGCAATCACTCAGAGTCTCAGACCAATTAAACTATGTCTCATATCAGTATTATTCGCAGAGTTGAGTAAGTGAACAGGATGGTCACAAGTCTACCAACTGTGGATTCAAACTAAATTAAACATACGCTTGCACCAAAACACAAATTTAGTTACTGACACGAAATTCAGAGCAGACGTTGTCATTTCAGAATTATGACTTGCATCTTCTTGTATAATTATGACTTTATATGATATTAACTATTTCAAAGGAATCAGAGCTAATTTTCAATTATTTCGATCTACAATGTTGCATGCATTAAAAAACTAAATATTTGAAAGTACTTTAAAATTAATATTTGTATAAAATTAGTTACAGAATAAAATATTTTATGCAATTTGTTAGCAATGTGTTGCATTCATTATTCTTATCTATGTAACTACATAAAATTTTATTATATATTACATACACCTCCACACACATATAACTTATACAGGAATGTCTAATCTACATCTATGTAACTAAATTAGGAAAATTTTGAACATATTTACATGTTCTTCTACAATCGTTTTCAAAATATGTTTTTCTTCAGATTGTTTTACTAAATCACAAAAACGTATATTGAGTAAACATAAAATATTGATGAACTTCCTATATTAGTTTAACTGAATCACCATAAGATTACAATTTATAACAGAAATGCTTAAAACATTTTTAAAAAATGTCATAATAGTTAACAATGCTTGAAAATACAGGCCACTTCTGTAACGTAGGGGAGACCACACAGGGTCTCAAGGCAATTAATCTTTGTCTCACATCAGTAGAATTCGGAGAGTTGGGTAATTGGACAGATGTGTCACAAGTCTGGTACGGATTCAAACTAAATTAAACATATGCTTATACCAGAATACTCACTATATTTCGTTACTGACATGAATTTCAAAATAGCCGTCGCTTCCAGAAGGATTTGTTATAAAGTCTGTGTAATTATGATTTTATACTATTTCAAAAGAATAAGCATATTTTGTTATAATTTGAGACCAAGATATAACTTTTATATACAAAGGGCAGATTTATTTTGAAAGAAATGTTTTTAAAATAACACATAAAATTAAATAATTGATATTTTTTAACGAAACTAATAGAAGCTATCGAAGAAAAAAATTTATGTACTCTAGTTGTAAAATGTTAATGTTTACAATTAGTTTCGAAATAAAAGATTTTTTTACAAATTATTAGCAATGTGTATTAAATTATCTATAAAACTATGTAAAATTTTATTATATAGTACAGGAACCCACACATAAGCTATACCGGAATGTCTAATTCGTTACTGTGTAGATAAATTAAGCAAATTACGAAAAAATCTCCATGTTCTTCTAAATTAATTTTCAAAATTTTTTTTTATTAAGACCGTGTTACTAAATCACAAGAACGTCTATTTTCTAACATAATTTTTTTATGCTCTTTCTATAATAGTTTAACTGATTTACCATAAAATTAAAATGTATAACAGAAAGCTATGAAACGTTTAAAAAAAATGACATTAAAGTTAACAATGCTTGAAAATACAATATCCTTCTGTAAGGTAGGGGAAATCACACAGGGTCTCAAGGTAATTACACTTTGTCACACATTAGTAGAATTCGGACAGTTATCTTACCTTAACTGTATAATGTGAAAAAGTTATAGCAATACAGAAAGGCTCAAAATATTTCAAAATAATGATACAAAACTCTACAACAAACTTCATTAATGAAAGAGCAATCACTCAGAGTCTCAGACCAATTAAACTATGTCTCATATCAGTATTATTCGCAGAGTTGAGTAAGTGAACAGGATGGTCACAAGTCTACCAACTGTGGATTCAAACTAAATTAAACATACGCTTGCACCAAAACACAAATTTAGTTACTGACACGAAATTCAGAGCAGACGTTGCCATTTCAGAATTATGACTTGCATCTTCTTGTATAATTATGACTTTATATGATATTAACTATTTCAAAGGAATCAGAGCTAATTTTCAATTATTTCGATCTACAATGTTGCATGCATTAAAAAACTAAATATTTGAAAGTACTTTAAAATTAATATTTGTATAAAATTAGTTACAGAATAAAATATTTTATGCAATTTGTTAGCAATGCGTTGCATTCATTATTCTTATCTATGTAACTACATAAAATTTTATTATATATTACATACACCTCCACACACATATAACTTATACAGGAATGTCTAATCTACATCTATGTAACTAAACTAGGAAAATTTTGAACATATTTACATGTTCTTCTACAATCGTTTTCAAAATATGTTTTTCTTCAGATTGTTTTACTAAATCACAAAAACGTATATTGAGTAAACATAAAATATTGATGAACTTCCTATATTAGTTTAACTGAATCACCATAAGATTACAATTTATAACAGAAATGCTTAAAACATTTTTAAAAAATGTCATAAAAGTTAACAATGCTTGAAAATACAGGCCACTTCTGTAACGTAGGGGAGACCACACAGGGTCTCAAGGCAATTAATCTTTGTCTCACATCAGTAGAATTCGGAGAGTTGGGTAATTGGACAGATGTGTCACAAGTCTGGTACGGATTCAAACTAAATTAAACATATGCTTATACCAGAATACTCACTATATTTCGTTACTGACATGAATTTCAAAATAGCCGTCGCTTCCAGAAGGATTTGTTATAAAGTCTGTGTAATTATGATTTTATACTATTTCAAAAGAATAAGCATATTTTGTTATAATTTGAGACCAAGATATAACTTTTATATACAAAGGGCAGATTTATTTTGAAAGAAATGTTTTTAAAATAACACATAAAATTAAATAATTGATATTTTTTAACGAAACTAATAGAAGCTATCGAAGAAAAAAATTTATGTACTCTAGTTGTAAAATGTTAATGTTTACAATTAGTTTCGAAATAAAAGATTTTTTTACAAATTATTAGCAATGTGTATTAAATTATCTATAAAACTATGTAAAATTTTATTATATAGTACAGGAACCCACACATAAGCTATACCGGAATGTCTAATTCGTTACTGTGTAGATAAATTAAGCAAATTACGAAAAAATCTCCATGTTCTTCTAAATTAATTTTCAAAATTTGTTTTTATTAAGACCGTGTTACTAAATCACAAGAACGTCTATTTTCTAACATAATTTTTTTATGCTCTTTCTATAATAGTTTAACTGATTTACCATAAAATTAAAATGTATAACAGAAAGCTATAAAACGTTTAAAAAAAATGACATTAAAGTTAACAATGCTTGAAAATACAATACCCTTCTGTAAGGTAGGGGAAATCACACAGGGTCTCAAGGTAATTACACTTTGTCACACATTAGTAGAATTCGGACAGTTGCCTAATTGGACGGGTGTGTCAAAAGTCTGCCAAATACGGATTCAAACTAAATTAAACATATGCTTACACCAGATTACTCACTAAATTTAGTTACTGACATGAATTTCCAAATAGTCGACTCTTCCAGAATGATTTGTTGTAACGCATCTGAAGTTATTACTTTATACTAACCATTTCAAAGGATTAAGCATATTTTGTTATAATTTGAAACTAAGAAGTTACTTTTTTATACAAAGGACAGATTTATTTTGAATGGAATATTCTTTAAAATAACACATAAAATTCAATAATTAATATTTTTAATTAAAATAATAGAAACTACCGAAGAAAAAAATATACTCTAGTTGCAAAATATTATTATTTACATTGGGGATCAATAATGACCCAATATTGTATTATTTAAACTTCTTTTCATATTGTATCAATACATATCAATATTAGTTATATGTATAGATATCTATATATTGGAGATATTTTTATGAAATGTCACTATTAGAGATTTATCGCTTTACATTAGACATATTTGCAATAAAACACAAATGTCATAGAAATATTGGCCTTACGTTAGGAATATTGGTAGTTAAAGTGTGAATATTAATGAGTATTAATGTATTGATAAAATGCAAATACTTGAATAAATATTTATTGTCGTTATATGAAATAAATACCTATGTGGTTCCTGATATAGCGATTACTAACAAAATGTTCTAAATATTGATCCAATATTGTTTTGCTACTTGGCCATGCATGATAAATAAAAGCTATGCACACTGTAAAATAAAAATAGTAATAATCATATAGGTCACAAAAATCAAATAGGTCATGATTGACTATAAATTTCATTTTTATTTATGAAAAAAAAAGTTTAAATTATTCTTCGAGCAGTTATTAAAAAAGTATAAAATCAAACTTAAAAATATTAGTTAAAGAAATTTCTATTAGGTATTTCTATGTTAATTTATATTAATTTAGGGTAAAATTATTTTATTACATTAATGTAATCTTCGAATAAACTTCTATATAATAATAAGTTGCATAAAAACTTTTGCATTTCTGAAATATTCTCGTTAAAAGTATTTTTTAGAAATAAATTTTCTAAAAAATAATGAAAAACAAAACTAATTGAAAAACGAGATACTTTTTGATTCAGAAAATTAAATCCCTGAAAGGAAAACATAAAATATTTTCTTCAACATGATTCTATTCAGACATGAATATGATAAAAAAAATCATTCATCACGAACGACTAAATTCATCATCTTAGATGAAATAAAGCTTATCAAAAATTCCAATTACAAAATGTTCTTATTATTGAAAACATAATCTCAAGATGGCGGATCGAATTCTTTTAAAATTGCACCCAAAGGAGACAATGCTCAGTTCGTAATGCGTAAAATTTTAAAGTCAAACAATTTAAATTATTCTCCCTAGCATAACAGAACCTATTTAATAGAAAGTCATTAAAAAAGATTGGTGTTCTTTTTAATCCGTCCACGTTCAAATATTTATCTTTTTCATAAAAGGGTTTTTTCCTTTAATTTTTTGTTAAAGAGGATAATAAAACGGAGAATTGCCTGGATGCTGCCAATAATTCTTTTCTAAATAATGAGTCGCATTTATGTGTGTGATGGTAATCGCATCCGGGATTTTTTTTTAATGGATAAACAAATGTGCAAATTGATTGAAATTAATTTTTTGCAAGTCATTTACAGATGTCGAACCGAAAGAAACAAATTGGTTTAAATCGTCTGCAAAAATGAAACATAAATAAGCAATTTATTCTGTTTTATTATTCTTCCGTTTATTTTTATGACTTTCAAGATAATTAGATTTTCATTTAAATGAGAAACAAAGCTATTCGATCAGCTGTAAATTTACTTTTTTATGGAAACGTTATGTTTTTTATATATATATTTTTAAAAACACCATGTCTAAACTTAATTCAAAATTATTACCAATAAGATATATTTTTATATTTTTATTTTTACAATAATATAAAATTAGTCTGCTGATGCCATTTTAAAATTACATATTTTGTAATCGAAGGCAAATTCTATCAGAATTCATTCAATTTTATGAATACCCATTATATACATATAAAATAAAATTATAAAGAATATTTAGTCTGTAAAAATAAAAATAAAAAATAAATTAAGTGAAAAAAAAATATTATTTTTGTTTCAGAAAGTAAAATATTTGAAAGGTAAACATAGAACATTTTGCTCGGTATAATTCTATACAGACAGAAATAATCCCCTGTAAAAAGAGAAAAAAACCTTCATCAGCAGTGGTTAATAAATCATCGTGTGTGAAATAAAGCTTATCAAAATTTGCAATTACAAAATATTCTTATAAATGAAAACATAATCTCAAAATGGCGAATCGAATTCTGTTAAAATTACATTCAATGGAGACAATGCTCAACTTGTAATACGAAAAATTTTAAATCCAAACAATTTAAATTATTCGCCATATCGTACCAGAACATATTTAATAGAAAGTTATTAAAAAGGATTTGTGTTCTTTTTAATACGTTTGTAGTAAAATACTTATATTTTTCTTTAAAACTTTTTTCTTTAATTTTTTTATTAAAGGGGAAAGCAAAATTGGGAATTGCGTGGATGTTGAGAATAATTATTTTCTAAATAACGAGCAGCATTCATGTTGATGATGTACGTATACCGTATACCGTAATTTTTCTTTGGAAATGGATGAAACAAATGTGTAAATTGATTGAAATTAATTTTTTGCCGCTTATTTACGAATGTCTTAATAGAAAGAAGCAAATTGGTTTTTGTCGTCTGCAATAGAGAAACATAAATAAGCAATTTATTCTATTGTTATTTTTATGTTTATCGTTATGACTTTGAAGATAATTGGATTTTCATTTAAAAGAGTTGGAAAACTGTCCGAAAAATATGAAAAAATTTTTGAAAGTTTTTGCATTAGTAGTAACATATTTTCAGTATCCAACAGAGTTTAGAAGAAAGTATTTTAACGTGAGTATTTTTTTAAAAAGCGGAATGAAACTTTTGTGAATTACAAAGTTATAAAAATTACTACTACACTACTAAATTTTACTAAAATTACGAAATAATACTTATAATTAAACCATAAATTTCATTTAATGATATTGCTCATTGTATGTTTTCTAGAAGACTATCAACATATTTTTATATGTTTTTCAAAAGTATTTTATATGCAAATGCATAAAAGTTTTTTGTGTTTTGACAAACGTTTTTGTCCTTTTTTCTAAAGAGAAAGGAAACAAAGAGTGACGAATCCTACTGAAATATATTATGGTAATTGTACCAGAATTTCTCTGTAAAATCTTAAATTTGCAAGTAGGATGAAACTAATTGGGTCGCAATATTTCACATTTTTCTTCATTGTCGAAATGTCAGTTTAGGGTTACTATGGAAACCCAAAAATTTTTTGGTTGCTGTTTGTCTGTTTCGCGATAACTGCCGCAAAAAGCATCCGATTGGATTCTAATTAAGTAGATATATTAGTGAAAACCCCGGATTTTGAGCTGTATAGTTTTTTCTTACATTTGGTCGATTCGTTCAAGAAATATAGAGCATTTCTTTTCATGTCATAAAGCTTTCGTATTTCAATTCAGAAGACTTTATAATGTCAATATGCACTGAAACAAAAATTTAACATTTTGCTAATTGATTTAACCGTTAAATTATGGATGTTAAATAAAAGGGAACATTAAAGGACTTTTTTTCATTTATTATTATTATTATTATTATTATTATTATTATTATGTTTTAAAAACACGAATAAATGCACAGAAGGAATGATAGAAAGTGATAAAGAATAAATGATTTCAGAATATTAGATAAAAATACCCCTATCTTCTATAAAAAGAAAATACCAAATTTCGATTTAAAAAAAAAAGAATAACAACTTTCTACACTACAAAAAATATTTTTTTATGAAGTATAATCCCTTTTTTATTTAAAACTATTTTAAAAGTTTCCTGATGAATGACTTATCATTTTTAAAACAATATCTTTAACACAGGAAGATAAAATAAATTATTTTAAAGAATGCACGGAAATTTTTTAAACCTTTTGTAACAATGTTTTGTAATGAGATGGTTTTTTCAGATTTGTTACGGGATTTTTAACTTAGATGCCCTCCCCCCCCCCCCCCTCTAATACGCAGAAAATGAAAATTCAATTTTATCGTACATTTTATTAACATTTGAAAAACATATTTAATAAAAAAAAATTTTGTATGTTTAATATGTATATATATATAAGGAAAATTTTATTGAAATTATCATTATTACTATTATTATTATTATTATTGTTATTATTGTATATCGCGTGGATATCGTTCAAAATATCATGTAATACCGAACTCAAAAACTGTACTGCAAAACATACCCCGACCCCTTTATTTCCGAATCTACTGAAACTAAAATTATGCAAAATTTAGAGACAGTAGAAGTCTATTTAGACCTTCCACGGAAACTAAACCGATTATACTAGGTTGAATAGTTTTTGAGAAAAATCGCATTTTTTTCGTTACACACAATCTTTATATTAGATGTAAATTTCCAACTGGGCGAAAAATGTCCGGACATTTTTCGCCCAGTTGGAAATTTACATCTAATATGATTTGTTTACCAATTAGAATAATTGTGTTAATATTAATCTAACACAATCTTTACTTTGCGGTTTCTCAGCGTGGGAGTTCAGAAGCACATGGGGTTCCGATCGACTCGGAATTACCCAAGTATTGTTGATAATGATTTTCAAAAGCATTTGTCAGTTGCTGGCCGATGTATCAATTGAAAGCCTAACTAGAAAAACAAGGCGTTGCAACCTCCTTTCGAAGCGCGCTTAGTACAATGCCTTCTTAAATCTTTTTACTAGATCTTTGTTTTAGATAAGGAGAATTGAGTGATAAATAGTCAACGTACGGTACCCTTGGTGCGTGTGTAAAACTTGCATCTCACCGATCCATTTATACTTGAAGAGACTAGAAATACTTATGGCAATTTGATGAAAATTTTATTCATTTCATATAAACACACATATATACACATATGTGTGTGTGTAATATATGTCATTTTTAAATACAAGGTGGTCGTAAAATGTTCCTTGATATATGTAGCCCTAACCGCTCAACCAATCGAATTTCATATTTAGTTATTTGAAAGTATGCGCTCGAGATCGTGATGATTTAAAACAATAGATCTTTCACGGTTACGGTTACTTTTACAGTGAAAAAATTTCGAATTTTAGAACGGCAACACATTTTTTTTTCCTGCGCAAATTATTCAGCGCACTGAGAAACCATAAATGGCGTTGGAACGATACACGTATGACTAAAACTGCCAGTGTAATATAATGGCACTCAATCCTAATCAGTTCCTATGTTGCGTAATATTCAGCACTCTAAAACAAATGATTACATTTTTAGATTCACTATACGTACACAAACACAACTCAAAAACATATTTTAAAACAAATCTTACAACATTACTCAGTTCACGAGTGAAAAAAAAAAAAAAATGATCTACTGAAAAACATGTCTTGCATCCCCTTCTTCGTTCCTCGCAATGGTCATTTTTGCAAGTGTTTTACGCCGACAGTTTTCATCGTACTTGCATCATTCAACTCTATTTATGTTTTTTCAATGCGCTGATGAATTTGCGCAGTAAAAAAAATGGGTGTTGTCATTCGAAATTTTCGAAATTTTTTCACTGTAACCGTAACCGTGAGAGCTGTACTGTTCTAAATCATCACGATCTCGAGCGCATACCTTCAAATAGGTATACCTAAAATTTCTTTTCTATTGGTTGAGCGGTTAGGCCACTAGGGGTTCATATATCGGGGAAGTTTTTTATGACCTTCCTGTACATAGCATTATCATTTATAGTATAATGTTTTTTTGCTTTTTTTAATTAGTTTTTTTATTAGAAAAACGTAAAACAAAATATGTAACATTAATACATCATGAACAATATTTTGTAAGATATTACTACTTAAAGATTTGGCATATGATTTTTAATTTTGACATTTTCATCTATTTTTTCTGGCTGTAAATGAATTTGGCTCATTTTACCATAAATTTTAAATAATAAATAATACTGTACATAAAATTTACATATCGTAAATTTTTCATATCGTAAATTATATTTATTCCCATTACATATTCTATTAAAACAGAATTTATTAGAGTATATGTTACACAAGTTTTGTTTAAAATCTTTTGAAATACAAAGAGTTTGGTTATTTGACAAATAAAGGAAATTATCATAAGTATTAAATATTGTAATAATAGTAAAATTAAAATGTGTAAAATTTTAATATAATATTTTAAAATTATGGTGCGGCACAAGAATTTTTTTTAATTAATATCCTTAACTGAAAAACATAGTACACAAAAGAAAATATTATTTTTCATTTATTTTATTCTTTATCTATTTATTCTAACAAATGATACATTAGTGCAAAAAAATGTAATGACTCTGAAACTTGGGTAAAAACTCTCGTATTTCCTTCTATAACAATTTCTGAAACCAGTAAAGGTAACATATGAAAATGAAAGTTAATGCTCTACAAAAATATTCACCGACCAGTATAATCCTATTTAGGTAAAACATTTTTAGAAATTCCTTTCATAAATACCTTATCGTTAATAAATCAATGTCTTCAATAAAGGAAGAGAAAATAAAATATTTAAAAGAGTGTGCGGAAACTATGTAAATAATGTTATATAAAGAGATTACTATTTTGAGATTTCGTGCGTGAATTTTAACGTACTTTATATTTATTTGATCATTTTTGGAAAATATGAAAATAAATTTGATATATTTTATCGTTAATTTGAAAAATAATTCTTCGTGTTTCGAAAAATATTTCTTCATATACAGGGCTGCCACAGACGACTATTTTGGTATTCTGTTCGCATCACTATTTTAAAAAAATACATTTTGTAGTATATTTCTATTGCAAATGTTGTCAAAGATCATGTAAAAGATTTTTGTTTTAAAAAGTGGTGCGAAATAGAATTATAATAAAGTCGCCCCTGGCAGGCCTGCATATAATATCGTACACATATGTTTAGATAATTATCATTTATATATTTATCAGAATCATCGTTTATTTATTTACTCTATTAAAATCCCTTTCTCTAATACGAAGAAAGCAAATGAAAGCATGGAGAATGGAAACACAAAAGCACAAAAGAAAAGCATGGAAAATTTGTAAATATTATTTTACTAGCTCACCGCCCAGTGTTCCTGGAGACCATTTTAATAACCTTAAATATACTTATAAACAATGCAGAATTCAAACATTTTTCTCCGAGAGTGTTTTAATATTGGGCCCCCATTACACCCCCAAATTTTTTGTGATGTTATTTTTTTAAATGAAAATTAATCCAATCGAACCTAGATTTCGTGTTCCCGTTGTCTTCGTTAGTGTACACTTGAGATTGCTACGGCCGCTCTAGTCTGTTTTTACAAATGACCCTCAGAATTGTATGATTTTATATTTTTAACGAAAATCTGTCCAAAGTTACCTAACGTTGAGGACTCCACTACTATCGAAAGCATACGCACTGATCTGTTTTTGCAACCTGGACTTCAGAATGGCAGTATAAAGATGAAAAAGGTGAAAACTAACAAATAATCGACATCCAGTAAAAACTTCTTTTAAAACAGTAAATATTCATGATTTATTAAAAATCTTTGGAACCGGAAAAGTGCGGCAGTTTTTTAGCGATCTCTTCGAAACACAGAACACATAGACGCACATATAGGTTGGTTGATTTGTGATGGCCGATTATCTACACTAGGGATATAGGCCCGAGGGGGAGTGCCCTTCGTGGGGGTCTTTCTAAGGGAACCTAACCCGTATTAACGCATGGAAATCCATGGCTCGAAGAAAACCACGAAAACTCCGAACGATTAGGCCGACGGGCGCGATTGAGATCGAACCCAGCACTTCCCGTCTACCAGTTTCGAGAGCAGAACCTCTCAGCCACTGGTGGGGCCGACGCACATATAGATTGACAAACTTCTATGTTATGATTATGGTTAAATAGATAAAGGCATTGCTAATTTCAGATTTGCCATATGGTTTTTAATTTGCATGTTTTGTATTTCTTTTATTTCTGAAAAGAGTGAAAGTTAATTTGGTTTGTTTGGGCGTAGTTTTTTTATATTTTAAATATATTTAATATTAAATTATTTATATTTCCATGTTATATTTCATATAAAACATATCTTTAAATTCAATTATACAACTTTTTTCGAAAACCACATGAATTATAAATCATTCGATTACTACCAAAATATATTATTTTAATATTATAAAAATTCTAATATATTAAATATAAATGTTTAAAAAACAGTTTTTACAAAGCTTCCTTATCAATATTAAACAGTAGAATCGAAATCATTAAATGAATATTATATTTCTTTTTTCAGTAGAGAAAGGTAAAATAAAAAAAAATATGCTACGATGTAAAAATGAAAATAAGTTTAGAATATTAGATAGAAACTCTCGTATTTGGTTTCTGTAAAAAATGACAAATTCAGTAAAATAATAAATCAGAAACTACTTTCTATTCTATAATTTTTTCCGGGCAATGTAATCCTGTTCATTTTCACGAAATTTCTTTCAAAAATGGCTTATCATTTTTAAATCGATGTCTTTAATACAGTAAGTGGAAATAAACATTGTAAATAATGTTTTACAAAGCGATAACAGTTTTTTAATTTGCTGTATGATTTTTAACTTAATTTTTTTAAAGTCTGAAAATAAATTTCGGTTATTTATTTCTATTTTTTATTGCATTTTGAAAATTAAATTTTGATATAAAGTAATACATCCATATTACAGTGGTAATTATTTGGATGTATATTTTTAATCAAATTTGAAAACCTACAATTTTTTTTAAAAATAAATTAGAAAAGAGGAAGTGGAAATCTGAGCTCATTTAAACAATAAGTGTACCCCATCGGTGATGAACGTTAGTTTCTTAAATGTTTCCATATTTTTAGTATTAAACACCACGGGAAATAATCTCTTATGTCAAAATCTCTCTATTTTTTTTAAAAAAAAAAGTAACTACCGCTGTCACCGCCGCCGGTTTTGAATTTTTTGTGACAGGAGGTCTTTCTTCGTTAATATTAAGAAAAATAATGCATACAGAAATATGAAAATCGATAGTATGATACAGAAATGTTTGATAAACACGCTGAGGCAGACAGTTTTCAAATCGAAGAGTTATTTTAAGAGATATTTAATGCTAAAGTTGAACAAAATCGTTCCACTAAAAAAGTTTTATAGGAGCAAAAACTATTCATAGGAATTTAATCATTTTTAGATCATTTTATACGTTTGAAGTTCCCGGTGTGCCGACTGTTTTTCTTTTTTTAATTTGACTAATTTTTTGAGGTTTTATTTCTATTTTAAATTCATTTTTTCAGCATTTCTAGAGATATTGTTTACAGATTTTAGAACGTGATATTAATTTAAACTGTTGCCAACTGTATAAACAGTGGAAATAATAATGTTTGCTTAAAAAAAAATATTTATACTTGTAAATAAATTAAAAATTTATTTACACGTGACTATTATAAACAGAAAAAAACATTTGGAATTAGAATTAACTAATTATGTACAAAAAGCAGGAACTTATTAAAAATTACGTCATAAAAACTATAATTAGACGTGAATTTTAAGAGAGAAAGGAATTTGTAAAATAATAAATTTATTAACATGCGTTAGAAGTCTTAAATAGGAGAAATTACGTCATATTTACGTCACATTACAGTTATTACATAAAATGAATACAAAATAATATTGCAAAAAGGTTTAAATTCAGAAATTGCGCTAGACATTTATTTGATATTTTGAGCGGATACTTTTCAACTATTTTTGTTAGGAAAGCGCAAATAATATTTCATTTCTAAAACAAGCATTTTCACGTGAATATTAAAAAGAGAAAGAATAGTTTGGTCAAAATTACGTCAGATTAAAAACGATTCATTTAAAAAGTCTTATTTAAAAGAACTTTCTTTGCGCTTTGTTAAAAAATACCGGGAGGCAAAGACTCTGTTTACTTAATTCCTTTTATATTAGCTTATTTTGAAATGTTGTTACACGTGTCTACGTCAAAGACGAAAACAGCGATTGACATTGCTGTTTTCGTATGTATTTTGTATTCGTACATATGTATTTTTGGTACTACTTAGTTATCCCGTCGACCAAAACTCTATCATTTGCCAAACTATAAGATTAAATGCCAATAATGGTTGATCGTAAATGTCACATTAACTTGACTTTAAGAAAGTTACACGTGTCTATGTCATCAAGTTATTTTTATTTCGACGTTTTATTTGTATTTTTATTAATGTTGCACTAATTTATTTGTTCTTTCGTTATTTAAAATAAAAATTATGTCAATTTATATAATTGGCGAGTGCTTTGGCGATTTATATAATTTGTCGAAATTGGTCGACGGGTTCATCAAGTAGTACCGCAGCGGATTTGTCCTTAAAATTCCCCATTCAAAGAGAAATGAATAGAAATCCGTTTATAGGGAGATCGCCACTGTTTTTTAAATTATATTTCAATCTTCCGAAATCTTTTTAAAGCCGATCAAATTAGCGTACTTTAAGAGTCTGCGGTGTCTGAACGGGGGTTGACGAGCGTAGCTCGTAGGGGGCAGAGCCCCCTAGTTATCTAAAATCTTGTATACATTGCTTTTTAACGAGGTATAAATAAATATAGTGGATTCTGTAATTTGATTTTTAAAAAATCCTACTGAAATAAGGAACCTCTCCTAATACATACATTTATATATTTATCAGTAAAACAAATAGCCACAATTACTGTTTTTATAATTATAATCTTTAAACCAAAGTTTTCAGTACATGGGCAAAATGAAAATATAAAAAAGAATGCATGAAAACTTTTAAATAATGTTTTCGATATCTAGTATTATTTTCCGATCTGATATGGCAGTGTAAAAAAAATTATCCGTTTTCATTCTGTTAGTACTTAAAACGTGTTTGATTGATATAATCTTAAATTTGAATAATTTCTGCAAAGTATTTTTTATACAAAATTACTTATATTTCCATATTGTATTTCATGTTAAACATAACATAATTGCGCAGTTATCGGCAAAAATAGTTCCAATTTAATAATTTTGAAAATCTTAAAAATATCTCTTTGTTTATGGTTTAATTTAGTAAATTGCATTTAAATACGTAGACTGTTAGTATTCATAATTCTTTTGTCCGAAATCATCTAAATAAATAAATTTTATATTTGGTATCTCGCTACGCTACAGGTTAACGTCATCATTAAAGTAATACTTTTCTTTAGTGATTTTTTTAATTTAAATTCATTAATTTTCCTATCTTAAAATTTTAGAGTGGTTACATAGTTTAATTTGTATAATTTGGTGAATAGTTTGGCGATTTGTGTAATCTGGCGAAATTGGTTGGCGGGATAATCTAGTAGTACCGAAAATTAGGACTAAACCTGCAGTGTATTTTAATTTGAGCTTTACTTGCTTGTGCATATTTAAAAGAACTCAACAATGTTTTCTTAAAAACTCTTACGAAAACTTTCTTTTAATAATGCGAAGAAATTTATTGAATAAAAAAGGTAAGGAAATGTAACTTCAATCAATTATTTCAAATCATTTTACAGTAGTCGTCTTAAAATTTTCTACGTAATTTTATTTCAGAGGAAATTATAATTAGTGTGAAATTGATGTCAGTAAATTTTTTTATTATTTCTATACTGTTTAAATGCGCATTTGACAGTCTTTATTAAAGCATATATTTCGAAGAATACCGTTTTAACTAAACCTGATAATTATTAAATATATTGAGCTTTTTATAATTTTCTTAATTTCATAGCAAAGAACACTTAGAAAACTTAAGAAATTTTATTTAAGAAACTTAAGAAATTTTATCGTAAAAGCACATGCAGCAAGTTGTCGGAACACCACTGTAATAGGCAGAATTTTTTTGCTATTTGAGAAAATTTTCGTCTTTTGATTGGATAACCTCGGCGAATTTTCAGCTTAGATTCACGAAAGTTTCACGTTCTGAGTTGAAAAGCACACATATAAAAATTTAATTTCTAATACCAAAAAGTACTATGCAGCACAATTACCTGAAACACCTGTAATTTGTTGGGTTGGAAGATTTCACGTGATTAGTACATTGAATTGGGGAATTTTCTGTATTTTGGAGAGAAATGAACAAATCAATGAGAAAATTTCTGTGTTTTTACGAAATATTGTGGACGGAACAATTTCATGCAATCTGTGGATTTTTTTTTTTAACGTATAAAAATACAAACCATGACTCTAGAATTCCTAATTAATAATCAGTTTGCGATACAAAGTTAGATAGTAGAACATAATTTACTGTAAAAAAAGTTGAAATTTTTCGTGCACTGATGCTGTGAAATCAAATTCAAGCACCGATGCTGTGAAAGCGAATTAAAGCAACAATTGAAGTGAAAATCGCAATATTTTTGTCCCGTGTACCACGCAGCTAATAGCAGAGCGATTTTCTCCAGACTTGAGAAATTTTAGAGCACTCTTAACACTCTCGCTGCGCAAGTAATTCTTCGCAATGAGCGTCTTTTACAGAATTTTTAATCTTTTATCCCCGGTTCTTTAAAGCAGAAATTTTTGACTGTCGTAATTGGAGAAAATGTCCTGATTAAATCAGACAAAGTTTTCGCTAAAAAATAACCAAATAGTATTAATTAGAAGGAAAAATACATGTCCGAGCATATCTCGGGTTACGCAGCGAGAGGGTTAAAGACAAGTAGGTTGTAAATTTTACAGCAACCATTTTGGAAGCCGTAGTATCAGCACCTTTTATTATATAATACAGATTTTTTTTTTTTTTTTTTTTTTTTTTTTACAGTGTTATACAATATTTAATCACTAACAAAATATATAATTATCCGTATTCCAAATATCAAGAATATTTTGTTGTAATATTTTTTATTTATTTTTATTTATTTTATTTTTTATTTTATTAACCATTTGGAAAAATGGCTATTGTCCTCGTCAGGGTAGGAAATCAAAAGCATATCTGAAGCTTTTTATTGGTTTAATCTGCATTTTATTCGTTTTCTGATTGGTATACGCAGTAATCTGTATTTCCCTTTAATTTTAACAGAGATGGATACCTTCTGTTGCCACTATAACAAAAAAGTAATAAAAACTACAAAAAAAAATAATAATAACTCAGAAACAAAATGAGATACCGCTTTCAAACAAATTGCATTTAAAAGTACATTTTTTTCTCTATACGACGGTGTAAAAAGTAATATTGTGGGATGTTTAGAAGTTTAAAAATGAAATTTCATTTAAAATTGGTCGTCAGATTTCTTGGATGACGATGGAAAAGCCTTTTCCCGAACAGCCAATGAAATGCTTGGATAATACGTAAGATTCAGGTGGATAATAATACGTACGAGTCGCAGGCGATTTTTCTCGCTTGGAATTTTTACGTGTAATATCACTATTAATGTTTAATTCATGGCGCACGTAATGCATGATCAACTCCGTGTGATTTTTTATGCCTTAAATTTTAGTCTTTGAAAAAATCATTTTCCAACTGGTCGTTATAATTTGTTAAATTGCTTTATTTATTTATTTTTATTTTATTTTATTTTATTTTATTGTATTTTATTTTATTTTATTTTTGTATTAAAAAATACTGGACGCATGTTCTCACATTAAGAAATAAAACTATTTGTGATTATCTTATGCTAGCGCTTGTATGTAGCATCATTACGTGAAAGTAACAAAATGATGCAACTAAAAAACTCAATCGCTTCCGCACTGGCTGAATGCGCATTTGATAGTTCATATAAGCGTTCAATCTTATTTAGAACAGGGATTCGGGAATTTTCGAGAGTTTGCAGTTTTTTCTCCCCAGTAATATGCTACAATGAGCTTTGGCTTTAATGTTGTAGATATTTTTTTTTCGTTGAGTTAAGAAAGAAGAAAATAACAATGATTATTCAGGGCATATAGTAGATGAGAAGTAAAGAGTAATTACTTTTAAGTAGTATTTAAGAGTGCTTTTACTGAAAAGTGTTATATTTCGAAAAGGGACACTGAGATATCGTTAAAAAAAATAAAATACATTTGACTGCAAAATGTAGAATTTTAACGATATTTTAGCAAAAGTACACTTTCATTGATGATAAATTTTCTTAATTTTTTCAAGTTATTATTTTGCATTTACTTCACCTTTAAAAGAAATGAAAAGGAAAATAAAATGCTACGATCTATAAATAACAATGATCATTGATGTGATGCAGTGGAGTAAATAGCTATTTTCAAAATTATTAATGATTAAATGAAGTATATCTTTAACACGTTGAGTGCGATGGTGACTGACGCTGAAGCTGAAAAATTTACAATATTTTAAGTAATTTTTAAGAAAGTATAATCCTGTAATAAATAAAAGGTAGGTAAATTTCAGTGTCGGTCACCGTTGACTGACCACTTAACGTGTTAATATTTGTCTATGTGAGGAAAACATTTTCTTACTAGGCTAAAAATGCCACAGGAAAAATAAAATCATTTCCAGTTTTCTTACGGTAAAATTTGTATGAAACGTCACTGTTTGAAAGCTGCTATAAAAAAGGGTATTATAAAATAATAAAAAGGTATTATATGCATTTATTTGCATTTAGAAATAAAACTATTTGTGATTCTCTTATGCCAGTGTTTGTGTGTAACAAAATTACTTGAAAGCAACAAAATGATGCAACTAAAAAACTCAATCGCTTCCGCACTGGCTGAATGCGCATTTGATTGTCCATATTAGCGTTTATCCTCATTCAGAATAAGGATTCGGAAATTTCCGCCGTTTTTTTCCCCTAGGGAATATGCTCCATTAAGCTTTAGCTTTTATGTTGTGGTCATTTTTTTTTCTATTGAATGAAGAAGGAAGAAAATAACAATGATTATTGAAGGGATATAGTAAAGAAAAAGTAAGGAGTCATTACTTTCGTGCTTTTACTAAAAGCTATTATGGGTTGGAAAGGGTTGCGTTTAAAATATCAAGATTGTGTTTAAATTATCGGAAAAATTTGATTGAAAAATGGGAAATGTTGAGGATAATTTGGTAAAATGTAAGGTAAACGCACCAGTACTGCCCCACTTAAGGACATTTATCTAATTATTATTAAAGTGTTAGCGAATTCAAAAAGATATATATATATATACATATATATATATATATATATATATATATATATATATATATATATATATATATGTATATAATAAATTTGAAACCACAAATATATGAAGAAATTGATAAAGTTCTAAAGATGATTTAGAAATGAACATATGAAACCAGTATGTAAAATAAGAAACTATGAATGACTCACAGAATCATCAGAGGAGCTTGTGAGTTCATTCATAGAAGATGCGTTATTTCATCCAATTTTGTCGGCATTAAGCCTAAAATGACAAAATTTAGCTCCTTATAACGCAAACATTACAGAAAATAGATTGGATCTGGATTAATAACAATAATGTTTAGAGTTGCCATCTTAAGTCCAAATAAATAAATAAATAAAAGGAATGAAAATGATTGAAGAAATCAAGAAAATACTTAGATTAACATTTAGTTAAACTAGAATGAAAAAATAGGAATAACCTTAATAAGTACTGAGTGAATACAAAATAAAATAAAGAAAAGGAATAAATTAATACAAATAAAGAAATAAAGAAATAAAGAATTATATAAAAATAAAATAAAAGGGCAATTGATTAAATTAATCTTTTAAAGACTAAAAATTACAATATAAAAAAATGAGAATATAAATAACATTTAAAAAGATGAGGAATATTTGAGATAGTAAAATTTAGCCTTGTATTATGTAAATAAATGTGAAAATTTAAAAAGCAATGAGAAATATTGAGATAGTAAAATATATCATTAAATGATGATGCAATATGTGAAATTTTATTATGTTAAATGCATGATACCCCATTTTATATATATATATATATATATGTCCATACAATATATAAGCATATATACATACACTTATACACGCTCACACACATAAAAACATATAAGGTTTTAAAGGGTCTCAGAACTCTTAAAGCTCTAAAATTTTCGAAATTTTAATTTTTTTAGATGTTAAATTTCTATGTTTTCTGAACATTTTGATATAATTGTTATCTTGAAATTCCCATTAGAACAGAAGTTATGGCATTTAGAATTATACTCGCTCAATAGCTGAAGCGGTGCTTCCAAAACTTTGAAGTCATTTTTCTCCAAATGACGTTTTTGGGCATAACGCGCACGATATCTCAAAAACCTCTGAATATTTTTTCATGAAAATTTCAAAACATATGTTTCATGTTAGTCTGTATAAACTGAACCTAAAATTTCCTTTTTATTGTAAAAAGAAAATATTTTTTAAGGGTTTATATTGTTGAAATTTTCTAAATTTTGCATTAGCTAAATATAACTTTGTATTAAAAATATAAAAATGCTTTAAATACAAATTTATTTAGGTTCAGTGTCATTATTATAATCTGAGGTATAAGTAGGCACCAAAATTTTCATTCTAATAGCAAAATGTATTTTGTAATCGTGCGCGTAAGCTGTTATGTTGATTTTCTGCTCGTCAAATGTCTGACAGTTTGAAATCCCCTGTAAATGCTAATTCTGCATCTTGCAGTTTTTCAAATATTTGAAATGAAAGAACATACTTGTATCTTTCATTCCCATTTAAAATTGTGTCTTAATATCAAATACATTTTAAGATATTAAATGTTGAAAATGGTCCTTTTTTTTCACTTTTTCCAATTTTAAGAGTCCTGAGACCCCTTAAAATTTTTTTAGCATTCCCGACCTCAACCCTCCATAATGGTATTTTTATTTTTTATGTTTCTTATGTTTTTAGTGTATAAGCATAGCCTAAGCTGCATGTATTGGAATGAATATTGTTAGTTTCAAAAGTATTCTTAAAAAAAAAAAAAAAAAAAAAAAGTTACCTTCCTCTATGCTCCAATATGGGACCAGTGTTTTATGTCGGCCAATTATCAACACGAGGGATATGGGCCCTATGGGGGGGGGTGCCCTTCGTGGGGGTCTTTCTAAGGGAACCTAACCCGTATTAACGCTTGGAAGTGCAAGGTTCGGAGAAAACCACGAAAACTCCGAACGATTAGGCCGACGGGGGCGATTGGGATCGAACCCAGCACCTCCCGTCTACCAGCTTCGAGAGCAGAACCTCTCGGCCACTGGTGGGGCCCAATATGGGGCCAGGGTTGGCAAACCTTTTGTTGCCGCGTGCCAAAATTTGTACAAAAATATTTTACATCCCCATGACATGCAAACTAAAAAGCAAATTTAGTGGAAGAAGAAATAATGAATTAAATTTGCTTAACATATTTTATTGAGATTTAAAAAATATGGGGAACATAGATGTAGATATTACGGTACAATAATTGTAGAAACAAACATGTTGTTTAAATTATGTTTAAATTATCAGAAAAATTTGATTGAAAAATGGAAAACTGTGAGGATAATTTGCTAAAAGTGTAAGGTAAACGCACCAGTAGTGACCCACTCAAGGACATTTATCTAACTATTATTAAAGTGTTAGTGAATTCCAAAAGATATAGATATACATATATATATATATTAGAATAGTCCTAAGCTGCATGTATTGGTAATAGAAGAAGAAATAATGAATTAAAATTGCTTAACATATTTTATTGAGATTTAAAAAATATGGGGAACATATATGTAGATATTACGGTACAATAATTGTAGAAACAAACATGTTGTTTAAATTATGTTTAAATTATCAGAAAAATTTGATTGAAAAATGGAAAATTGTGAGGATAATTTGCTAAAAGTGTAAGGTAAACGCACCAGTAGTGACCCACTTAAGGACATTTATCTAATTATTATTAAAGTGTTAGTGAATTCCAAAAGATATAGATATACATATATATATATTAGAATAGTCCTAAGCTGCATGTATTTGTAATAGAAGAAGAAATAATGAATTAAAATTGCTTAACATATTTTATTGAGATTTAAAAAATATGCGGAACATTGATGTAGATATTACAGTACAATAATTGTAGAAACAAATACATTTTAGAAAAAAGTAAAAAATCAGTGTTATTTCTGTCGTTGCATCTTAACCCTTCACTGCACAGCGTGCCACATCTGGCACATACCTAAAAACACTGTAATTCTTATTATGTGCCATGCATTTGGCCAATATGATCTCTATCCCTGATCAAGAACAGTCCAAAGATTGGAATAACACTTATTTTGTCCATGTCAGATGGCTGCATTTGACAAAAAATTAGAATTTGTTCTTCGGAAACAAAAAAAAAAATTCGATCAAGCTATTAAGGTAAAATTTACTTTCATTATTTTTACTGAATATTTAAATATATTAATATAAAAAATGTTGCAAAGCATTAAGCAGATAAAATTAATTAATTTACGCTCATTTAGTTGTAAAATATAGCAATACAATATTTTAAAACTCTTTAAAACTCTAATTGTATACATAGAGTACACGCCATAAAATATAGAATTTTAGCTGAAAATTTGAAATTTAATTTTTTTTTTACATTTTTTCCATTGTTAGACCGATTGATAGAATTCAAATAATTTTTTTTATACAAAAATAAAAAATCGTGCAGTGAAGGGTTAATACCAGGTCAATTTTAATAGAATTCAAAATGAACCGGAGTTATATGACAAGTGTTATGTGATAACAAGACTATTTTAATTTTTACAAGACTGAAAAGAAGGGTTATGTGTTTCACGCGTATCTGTGTACGTTGATTTTTTATACCCTCGAAACATCCCAACGGCTAGATGGATTTTAATGAATGACGTCTCTATCAATAAGTCTTAACGGCCTGGTGGTTATAGGCTAGGTTTTGTTTTTAGAAATTCAAAATGACGGCCGTAAAATATAAAATGGCGGTTGGGTAAAAAAAAAAAAAAAAAAAAAAAAAAAAAATACGCACCCTATTGAGTGGCATATCATTGGATAGATCTTTCAAAATGAAGACGATGTTTCATTGACTATTTTACAGTCAGAAGCTCCGTTTAAATATTACACAACCTGGAAGTTGTGTAGGTAGGATCTCTAGCTTTACTATAACTCTAACCATCATAGACATCTATAGACCTCATCAAAACAGTGTTTATGGATAGGAACTAACAATTAAACGCAACTTAAAAGTCATCAATACAAGTAAATAAAAAATAGGTAAGTAATATTTAAAAAAATATATTTTAAATCAATTCCTACTTAGGTCAATAAGAGAATTATTTTTCTGCCATTCTTCTTTGAGCGGCGCTTTGGCAGGAAATTTACTGTAGAATTTAAATCAGCATTTAATATCAATTTCAATCATCGTGGCTTTATTGGTAGTCTCACCGTCCCCAAAGTTTATTCCTGCACTTTTCGAGGTAAATTTAAAAAATAATAATAATATAATGCAATGTTAACAACTGTTTCTAAAAATCAATTAATATTGTGGCTATCATTTAGTCTTAACATGATTTTCCTAAAAATAGGTGGTAATTTTCCTTGCCGTTCCATCCTTACCGTACCTTTTTCCCAATACCATTCCCTTTTTAGGTGTGTTCGTAATTATATAAATACGTAGCACCTATAGTCGTCGTTCAGTCCGTCCGTCTGTCCGTCTGTCCGTCCGTCTGTCCGCATGTAACAGAGCAAAAACTACCCAACCGAATAGTCTGAAATTTCAAATATGTGATTGTTGCAAAATTGTCTCGAGCCATTTCAAATTTTATAAAAATCGGATGTATAGTTTAATTACAGGAACAGTCAAAAGTTTTTCTTTACATTACGGCCAATGGGAAAAATTATTGCAAGTGGATTTTAATGATATTAGAGCCTTCCGAATGATCTGAAATTTTAAAGATATAATTGTTGCAAAATTTTGTCGAGCCATTTCAAATTTTAGGAAAATCGGACGTATAGTTTAATTACAGGGACAGTCAAAAGTTTTTCTTTACATTACGGCCAATGGGAAAAATTATTGCAAGTGGATTTTAATGGTATTAGAGCCTTTCGAATGGTCTGAAATTTTAAAGATATAATTGTTGCAAAATTTTGTTGAGCTATTTCAAATTTTAGGAAAATCGGAGGTATAGTTTAATTACAGGGACAGTCAAATTGTTCCGAAAAAATTATTGGAAGTGCATTTTAATGATGTATCAGACTATGCACGTTATGAAGTGCAAAAAATTATACATTCAGTACAATATGGGGTGCAAAAAATAATTTTAAAACTAGTTATAGTACGAACGCACCTCATTTGCCACGTTTGACGAGCAATTTCCAACTTGTTTTAACTTACCGTCCCTTCTTTAACACCCCTTTAAGACAATGTTATACAAAAATTCTGTATTAAAAGCACTACATTGTTATTATTTCTTATTTGAATGTCCTGTGGGTACTATGCTAATTCATTATAAGTAAAAATTTAGATGAAAATAAAAAGTTATAGGGGTAAAATGGTAAGGAAAATTAAGCTCGCAATTTTAACTTAAACCTCAATTAAATAAAAAAAAAATTCGCAGCTGACCATTTTTTCTTTATTTTGAATCATTAAGGCATTCTTCTATAAGATTAAAATGTTATTTTAGCAAGTTTAATTTCGCCAGATTTTTATTCCCGAAAGTCAAAAGATTGTGAGGATGCTTCATATGGTATTCATAAAAATATATTTTCATAGTGTGTTGTCACGAATTTTGTATTCCTGTATACAAATTTACAAACAACACCACGTCTTTGCATTAGTGCTTTTTATATATTTAGATGGAAAGTGATATCCAAAATAGGCTTTTGGGCAAGTTTAACTTAAACCTCAGTTAAATAAAAAAAATTTCGCTGCTGACCATTTTTTCTTTATTTTGAATCATTAAGGTATTCGTCTATCAGATTAAAATGTTATTTTAGCAAGTTAGTTGTCTTTTAGTCCATTTTCCAGTAGAGAAAAAGAATTTACTATAAAGAATATTAGTTACAAAAAATTTACTATAAAGCATTCGATAAATAACAATGGCCATTGTGATTTTTGAACGGATATTGTAGAATAGTTAGATACTCGCAAGGGGTAAGTACTTCCGTCCTTTTACTGAAAGTTAATATGGTTTCAAAATGTGCATCGGAGTTAAGTTTAAAATAATTGGAAATTTGTAATTGCTTTACTGAAAATGTTGATGATATTTTGGTAAAAGATTACTTGTGAAAATAACACATTTTTCTTAATTTTATCCGGATTTTTTTCATTTACTCCAATTTACAAGTAAGTGATAAAACAAGTTGCTATAAAAAATATTTACTATAAAGTTGCTATGAAGCATTCGATAAATAACAATGATCATTATGATTATTGAGCGGGTGTGGCAGAATTATTAAATACTTGCAAGGACAAGTGCTCCCATGCTTATACTGAAACTTAATTTCGTGTGCAAATGTACATATATTGCAGTTAAATAAAAAATAATTGGAAAATTACAATTGCTTTACGTAAAATGTTGATGATATCTCGCTAAAAGGTTATTTGTGAAAATGATACAATTTTGCTTAATTTTTTTTTTTTTTTTTTTTTTTTTTATTTACTCCATGAAAGTTAAAAATGTAAGACTTTGTGTTCGATAAATGGAAACGATACTATTGAGAGGATATGCTAGAGGAGATAAGAGACATTCTCACAAAATTTTAACTTTCAGGAATAAAAATCTGGTGAAATTAAACTTAGTAAAATAACATTTTAAACTTATAGACGAATGCCTTAATGATTCATAATAAATAACAAAAATGGTCAGCAGCGAAGATTTTTATTATTTAGCTGAGATTTAAGTTAACTTGCGATTTTAATTTTCCTTACCGTTTTACCTCTCTGACTTTTTATTTTCTTCTAAATTTTTACTTGTAATGAATTTGCATAATACGCACAGAACATTCAAATAAGAAATAATAACAATGTAGTATTTATAGAACAAAATTTTGGTAAAACATTGCCTTAAAGAAGTGTTAAAGAAGGGGCGGTAAGGATAAAAAAATGGACGGTAAGGATAAAAAAACGGACGGTAAGGGAAAAAAAGGGATGCTAAGAAAAAAAGGGACGGTAAGGAAGGCACAGTAAGGATGGAGCAGTAAGGAAAATTACCACCTATTTTTAGGTATATCATGTTAAGACTAAGTGATAGCCATAATGTTCATTGATTTTTAGAAATAGTTATTTACATTAGATTAAATAAATAAATAAAATAATAATTTTCCTCGAAAAATGCAGGAATAAACATTTCGGAGTGTAAGACTTTCAATAGAGCCACGGTGCTTGAAATTGATATTTAAATGGTGATTTAAATTCTGCAGTAAATTTATTGTCAATGAATTTTGCCATTCTTTCTCTAGCATATTTCTGCATGAGAAAAAATGGAAAAAAATTATGTAGCTGCATCTCAAGTGATTTTCTGAATAATTTCAGCAAGAGGAATGGTAAGGAACCTAAAATCCAGGGACAGAGTTAAAAAAATAATAACAACTGTAAAAATATGTGCAAGTTAATTTTTTTGCTACGTATTTATATAAAAAAATAGTCCTAGTTTCGGAAAAAAATTACAACGAATTACTTTTATTGAAACAATTTCATACAGACAGCTCCAAGCTTTATTAGAATCAGGGCATTAGCATCAGGGACACGGGACGGTACAAGAATTTCGTGGTATATATGGACAACTCCCCCCCCCCCCCCCCCAACATCGCCCAAAACTTATTTAACTCGTTAATATTGTTATATAGTCATGCAATGGGATGTTTTACAGTATCAGAAATAAAAAACACAAGAATATGTACTAAAGTAAGAAATATCATTCAAGAACTTAAAAGTCAAAATTATGGGAGAATGCCTCATGTCATAACTATTCGAAAAGAGCGAGTACATTATTGTCAATGAATTTTGCCATTCTTTCTCTAGCATATTTCTGCATGAGAAAAAATGGAAAAAAATTATGTAGCTGCATCTCAAGTGATTTTCTGAATAATTTCAGCAAGAGGAATGGTAAGGAACCTAAAATCCAGGGACAGAGTTAAAAAAATAATAACAACTGTAAAAATATGTGCAAGTTAATTTTTTTGCTACGTATTTATATAAAAAAATAGTCCTAGTTTCGGAAAAAAATTACAACGAATTACTTTTATTGAAACAATTTCATACAGACAGCTCCAAGCTTTATTAGAATCAGGGCATTAGCATCAGGGACACGGGACGGTACAAGAATTTCGTGGTATATATGGACAACTCTCCCCCCCCCCCCCAACATCGCCCAAAACTTATTTAACTCGTTAATATTGTTATATAGTCATGCAATGGGATGTTTTACAGTATCAGAAATAAAAAACACAAGAATATGTACTAAAGTAAGAAATATCATTCAAGAACTTAAAAGTCAAAATTATGGGAGAATGCCTCATGTCATAACTATTCGAAAAGAGCGAGTACATTATTGTCAATGAATTTTGCCATTCTTTCTCTAGCATATTTCTGCATGAGAAAAAATGGAAAAAAATTATGTAGCTGCATCTCAAGTGATTTTCTGAATAATTTCAGCAAGAGGAATGGTAAGGAACCTAAAATCCAGGGACAGAGTTAAAAAAATAATAACAACTGTAAAAATATGTGCAAGTTAATTTTTTGCTACGTATTTATATAAAAAAATAGTCCTAGTTTCGGAAAAAAATTACAACGAATTACTTTTATTGAAACAATTTCATACAGACAGCTCCAAGCTTTATGAGAATCAGGGCATTAGCATCAGGGACACGGGACGGTACAAGAATTTCGTGGTATATATGGACAACTCCCCCCCCCCCCCCCCCCAACATCGCCCAAAACTTATTTAACTCGTTAATATTGTTATATAGTCATGCAATGGGATGTTTTACAGTATCAGAAATAAAAAACACAAGAATATGTACTAAAGTAAGAAATATCATTCAAGAACTTAAAAGTCAAAATTATGAGAGAATGCCTCATGTCATAACTATTCGGAAAGAGCGAGTACATTCGTACTTAAACTGACAGTTGACATTCAGTTTGTTAATTTTTACAGAAAGTATCTTTTACAATGTTAACTTGAATTTATACTGAATGTAACCTTTACAATATTATCTTTCAGTAAGCTAATTTTTACTGAAAGTAACCTTTACAATGTTGACCTTCAGAAAGTTAATTTTTACTGAAAGTAACCTGTATAACGTTAACTTTCTATAAATGTAAGATCTGAAAATTAATATTACTGTTGCTTTTTAAAATATCGGAGGTATGCGACTGCAAAAAGAAAAATTGTGGTTTTGTTTTAGTAATAGTACACTTTTGAAAATGACAAATTTTGATTTAACTTTATCGCTAATTTTTCCTTTTTGTTCCCCCTTACCTGTAATCGAAAAATGAAAAAGAAAGTTGCTACCATATTTTTATTCAATAGAAAACAATGATTATATATGGGACAGAGTATACTCCAAATGAGTAGGTGCTTTTATGCTTTTACCAAAAGTTAGAATAACGTTCTGAAATTGATATTAAGGTTGCGTTCAAAAATCAAAAACGTTCGAATGAAAAACGTAAACTCTTTATGTTATTTTAGTAAAAGTATATATTTGCCATCAAGCTTTTACGTTTTTCCAAAGCAGGGACTTTTACTTGCCATAACTAATTACCAAATGCTGAGAAACATATATTATAACTATATTTGTATTTTATTACTATATTTGCATTTGATAAATAACAATGATTATTGAAAAGAGTAACAATGACAATTCAAATGAGTAACAGTGGTTATTGAAATAGTAGAGTATTATATTCCTGCATGGAATGTGCATATTCATTTACTAACATTTCGTACATTTACTAACAGCTATGAGAGTTTGGAAATGTGTATTAATTGCTTCTGTTAAAACAGACAGGCGAAATTCGACTGAAATCGCAATATATTCATTTGTACTATTTTCAAAGACATTTATTGCTAAAAACTAAATAAAAGAAAGCAGTTTAATACGAAAAACTCATGACACTTTTTTTTTTTTTTGTAATTAAATAAGAATATTTATTACTAAATATTACCGTAAAGAACTTTTCTAATTAAAAAGAAAACTTTCTTTTCAAAAACACGAAGCAAAATGCATATCATACAATAAATCAGTTAATATCGCATTCCAAACACATTAAAAAAAGTTATTTATTACTAAAGTAAATCGTAAAGTAAAAGTTTCTCTTTTAAATAAGAAAAGTAGTAAGAAAATGCATCTACATTTCTTTTTTCTAGTAATTAAATAAAAATATTTATTACTAAATGAAATCGTAAAACAAAAATTAACCTTATAAATTAAGTTTTCTACTAAGAAAAACTCATTTCCTCATTATTATTGTTATTATTATTTTTTTTTTACAGAAAACTATACAAGAAAATATATGGATTTCCCTCCAGGTCTCACTTCCATTAAGTGTAGCTTTTTAGTATCACGGCAATTTTAGTAGCAGGTAGAAACAACAAAGCATTAATTATGCAAGCTAGATAGCCGAGTAAAATGGCCTGGGGTAATTGCCTTCCATTTTATAGGACTGGGAACCATAAAAAAAAAGATACTGAAAACTAGCTAACTGCATAATTGAAGGGGAAGCTTTCAGCAGTCTAAATAGCATGGTAGTATATTGTTATTACCATGTAATTTCTTACGGATGTAATCCTGTGTGGCTATTATAACTACTAACCTCGTTGCCTTCAAATAACGTTCATTACTGTGAGAATGCTATACTTAAGCAAAAAATAAATGTTATGAAAATTTCACTTCGGCATTGTTTTACTGTATACACTGTAGCTAATTCCTCATTATGGCAAATGAGATATCATAGAAAATAAAATTCATCCAAAAAAAGTAATAATCATAAGAAAAAATATTGGAAAGCAACAAAAAGAAATAACAGAAAAAATCTACGACATCAAAAGCAACATAAAACTAAATTTAAAGGACGTTTTACCTCAAGTAAACAGCAGAAATGTATTTTAATATTTGCATACTAATTAAATCCTCCTATTAGAGAAAGCGATATAATGGAAAACTGAAAGTCATTTTCAAAGATAGTAATAATGGGAAATATAAAATAAACAGTAAAAGTAGAAATTGAGAAAAAATGTATAAAAAAAGAATGACGAGTTAGAATGCAAATTTGTTTAAACAATATGCCGGCAGTATGAGAAGTAAAATAAATAAAATAGAATAACAATTACATGCTTCCATTTTAGACAATCAAAAGGGCACAAGTTCAATTTATTTTATACTTGAGGAGAATGGAACACAGAAAAATACTGCAGTAATTGCACGTTTTTTCGCCTGAAAAAAGAAAACACAATTCTTGAAAGTGTACTGAATTTCTGTTTTAGAGATGTATTTTTTGTAAATATTAATCTTATTTATATGTTTTTATAGTATTGTTTAAAACATTTTCAAAGTATGTTTGAATCAGAAATTTATTAAGATGTCTTACTAACTGCCTCAAATAAATAATAAAAATAGTACATTACAATAAAAGCAGACACTATCAGACTTTTTTTTTTTTTTTTTTTTTTTTTTGCACATTTTTTGTTAATGTTGATATGTCTGTGGAAAGTAATGTAATTTTAAATGTACCATATATATAATATATATATATATATATATATATATATATATATATATATATATTGTTAAAAATAACTGTAGCTATATGGAAAATTACTAATAATATATGATTGTGTAAGTAACCATGCTTTATGTTTCATAATTTTCACGATTTCTGTTTAATTTTCACACTTACACAATGTCTTTGCGATCAAAAAAAAGGCTCGTTTTCATTATATTTAATTACATTTTTCACAACTGTTTTCATTATAAATTTTTATTTACAGCGTTGCATTTGATTCAGAGAATTGAAACCTGCATCATACAGTATGATAATATAAGTATAATTATTTTTCCTTTTTAAAATCTTTCTCAAAGTTCATTATTAGTTTATACAGTGAGTTTTTATACAAAGATTTATCATCTTGTGGGATCTTTTTTTCTCATTTTTTTCCCTTCAGGAAAATATCTTTAATGTTTGAATGAAATTCAAACGGAACTCTATTTCGCTTTTATATATTCCTGTAAATGTAGGAAGTTTTCTCTCGTACTTCTCGTTTAACAAGAGTTATTTCCAGTCAAAGATGCACTGCTTTTCAGTTTTCAAAGCTTTATGGAAGTTCATTATTGGTTTACACAGAGAGTTTTGATACAAAGATTTATCATTTCGCGGGAGAAGGAAAAATCCCGTTTAATCTCATTTTGTTTTTCACTTCAGAAAACATTTTTAATATTTAAATGAAATTCAAACGGGACTCTTTAGATTTCGATTTTATCTATTCGTGTAAAAGTAGAAAGTTTTCTCGTGTACTTCTCGTTTAACAAGAGTTATGTCCAGTCAAAGATGCACTGCTTTTCAATTTTTAAAGCTTTAACGAAGTTCATTATTAGTTTACACAGTGATTTTTCATACAAATAGTTATCACTTCACTGCAGCTTTTTTCCTCTTTTATGTCATTTCTTTCCCTTCAGTTAAATCCTTAACGTTTGAATGAAATTCAAACGACGCTCTTTAAATTTCATTTTTATCTAGTCCCGTTAAAACAGAATTGTACCTTCGTACTCGTTTAACATGAGTTATTTCTCAGCTAATGCTTTAACCTAGTGCACGCGATTTAGTAAGCTGTCAAAGTAGCTGACTTATAGTTTCCCCAGTTTAATGTGCAGGTTCATTATGTGAGTGTCACGGATTTAAAATTAAATGATGCAATCAAATACATTTCGTAAGATAGAATTAATCTTCCGTTTTTGTAACTATTCATGTAACTATTCACAAAAACGTGTATGCCTTCATAAAGCTCTTTCAAAGCTTTCTCAAAGTTGATAATTAGTTTTCACAGTAGGTTTTGATAGAAAGATTTATCATCTCTTGGGACCTTTTTTTTTATTTATTTCTTTTTCACTTCAGTAAACACGTTTAATATTTGAATGAAATTCAAACGAAGCTTTTTTAAATTTCGCTTTTATCTGCTCCTGTTAAAGCAGAAATTTTACCATGGGTTTAACAAGAGTTATTTCTCAGACATGCTAACGTTTTAATCTAATGCACGCGATTTAGTAAGCTGTCAAAGTAACTGAGAGATTATGGAATCTCCAGTGTAATCTGCATGTTCATTATGTGAGTGTCACGGATTTAAAATTAAATGATGCAATCAAACACACTTCATAAGATATAATTAATCTTCTGTTTGTGAAACTACTCGTGTAACTATTCAAAGCTTTCTAAAAGTTCATTATTAGTTTACACAGTGGGTTTTGATACAAAGATTTAACATCTCGTGGGATCTTTTTCCCTCATTTATATATTTTTTTTCACTTCAGAAAACGCGTTTAATGTTTGAATGAAATTCAAACAGAGCTCTTTAAATTTCGCTTTTATCCACTTCTGTTAAAGCAGAAAGTTTACCATGAGTTTAACAAGAGTTATTTCTCAGACATGATAACGCTTTAATCTTGTGCACGCGATTTAGTAAGCTGTCAAAGTAACTGAGAGATTATGGAATCTCCAGTTTAATCTGCAGGTTCATTATGCGAGTGTCACAGATTTAAAATTGAATGGTGCAATCAACCACACTTCGTAAGATATAATTAATCTTCCGTTTGTGCAGCTATTCACAAAAACGCATGTGGCTTCATAAAGCTCTTCCAAAGCTTTCTCAAAGCTCATTATTAATTTACACAGTGGGTTTTGATACAAAGATTTATCATCTCTTGGGACCTTTTTTTCACATTTATCTCTTTTTTTCACTTCAGAAAACACGTTTAATGTTTGAATGAAATTCAAACGGAGCTTTTTAAATTTCGTATTTATCTGCTTCTGTTAAAGCAGAATTTTACTTTCATAGTCGTTTAACATGAGTTATTTCTCAGAGATGCTAATGCTTTAACCTAGTACACGCGATTTAGTAAGCTGTCAAAATAGCTGACAGATTATAGATTCCCCAGTTTAATGTGCAAGTTCATTATGTGAGTGTCACGGATTTAAAATTAAATGATGCGAACAAACACACTTCGTAAGATATAATTAATCTTCCTTTGGTGTAACTATTCATGTAACTATTCACAAAAGCGCATGTGCCTTCATAAAGATCATTCAAAGCTTTCTGAAAGTTCGTTATTAGTTTACACAGCGATTTTGATACAAAGATTTACCATCTCGTGAGATGTTTTTTCCCCATTTATATCTTTTTTTCACTTCACAAAACACGTTTAATGTTTGAATGAAATTCTAACGGAGCTCTTTAAAATTCGCTTTTATCTGCTTCTGTTAAAGCAGGAAGTTTACCATGAGTTTAACAAGATTTATTTCTCAGACATCTTGATGCTTTACTCTTCTGCACGCGATTTAGTAAGCTGTCAAACTAGCGGAAAGATTATAGAATCTTCAATTTAATCTGCAAGTTCACTATGTGAGTATCCCGAATTTAAAATTAAATGGTGCAATCAAACACACTGAGTAAGATATAAATAATCCCTCGTTTGTGCAACTATTCATGTTCCATTCACAAAAACGCATGTGCCCCCATAAATATTTTTTTCAGCCAATCATGGAAAATTTATCATCTTTAGATGTTTTTTAACACAACGTTGTTAGTTTCCATAATATACTTTATGATACAGAGATTTATAATTTTTTCAAACGTTTATCTTCGTCTTCTTTTTTTCTCCTTGTAAAAACAACTTCAATGTTTGAATGGACTCCTTAAATTTCGTATTTTTTTTTTTACCTACGTCTGTATAAGTAGAACGTTTACTCGAGCTCTTCTCGCTTAACACGAGAGTGTTCCGAGGGATGTTATTGCATTAAGCAAACGCAATAATCCGTTACTTAACTGCGCAGATAATTTTGAAAAAGAAAATGGAAGTATGTTTGCCTTTCTTTTTTTGTGTCAATTGTACAATGCAGTTCAGGGATTTCAAAACTACTGTTTTTACATACGATTTATTGCTAAGCAAATTAGGATAGATTTCGAGTATAAGGGCCTTGGCGAAATAGCTAAAATGCCCTTGGCGAGAGAAAGTAATTTGGCAACATATTTTCTGCTTAGCGAGAAAGTCCCTAGCTGGAAAATTTACTCCTTTATTATATAGTTTTGTTTCTAGGATTATTGCAGGGAAAACGAAAAAGCAATGTTTTAATATTTAAGAAATTTTATTACGTAAACAATCTGTTTAAAAAAATTTTTTAAATCGTAATGCGTTTTAAATCACCCAAGATTTCTGCTGTGCACCGGCTTCATGTGAAGAAATATATTTTTACAGCGGAGGGATTTATATGCTAACACAGGGCGGGCTAAATTCCCTGGGATATTTTTGAAATGAATATAAAATCAAGTAATTGAAGTCTATAATTATTATTTATTTATTTTAAATCAGCGTTCATTGCCTTTACTATGAATTATTTCTCAGAGATAGTAATGCATTAATGTGATTAATGCGATTTAATAAGACATAAAAGCCATAGACTGAGCCATAGTTTGCTTTATTATACGTGAGTGACTCTGTTTAAAAATTAAACTATGCATTCAAAACACACTGTGTAAAATAAAATAAACCATTCGTTTGTGGATTTTTTTGCGCAGCGATTTAGAAAAAAAAAAGCATGCTGTTCAATAAATGTTTTTGCAGCCAATCATATAACTTTTTCATCTTTCGATGTGTTTTTTCAACAATGATGAATGTTTATCTAATCATTTTGGCACAAAAAATTATCATCGCGTAAATAATTTTTTTCATCCATCTCATTTTTTTTTTTACTTAATTTTTTACTTAAGAAAACAACATTAAGTTCAAAGGAGGTTCCTTAAATTTCGTTTTCATTTATTTCTGTTAAAGCAGAAGTTATATCCGGACTCTTCTTTGAGGTCTGGCTGATGAGTATCCAACCTTGATTTTCCCCACGCGCAGTAGTGATTGTAAGGCGGCACCACTGCACGCATTGGAAGGAGACAGCTTAATACGCATGCTTGAAATTTTCTCGTTTCCAGTGAGACATTCGTTGCCTGCTGGCAGCCGAGCGAGGTGCTGTCATACGTGTTCGTCGTAATTTGATTTCTTTTAAGATATTTGTACGAGTTGAGCAAAGGTACTGCATCAAACTTTGTCAAAGGTGGGTGATTCTGAAAGCGAAACATTTCGTAAAATTCGTCAGGTGTAAGATTCACCAATGCTCCAGCTCATTCATCGCGCCTGATTCAGACTTTTTTTTTTTGCGAAACATTGAATTCCAGTTATTCGTCAACCTCCCTACTCTCCAGACATGGTTCTTTACGATTTCTGATTGTTTCTAAAATTAAAGGCGATGTTGAAAGTATCCCGTTTTGAGAGTAGAGGTAATATATACAGAATGCGACGGCGGAGTTGAACACCATTTCAAAAGACGCCTTCCACAAGTGTTTTCGGCTGTGGAAGGAACGGTGGGCTAAGTATGTGGAGGCACAAGGGGCATACTTTGAAGGGGATTAAGTAACATATATTCCGTCAGGTATATGTGTATCAGTTATATATCAGGCATATATTCCGTATAACATCCGTCAGGTAACATATTTTTTTTTCGGCCGAAGGACAGATGCTTTTAAAACAGGCCACGTAGTTTAATATGTGCTATATCACAAATATACGGATTCATTAATCAAGGGCGCTAATTATTTTATTGAGGTTCGCAGGGCTAAAATGTGAAGGTTTCGTTCTCTTTTAAGTTAATTTTTCCCATTTACAAAATGTATTTCAGTGATTTGAAAACTGCTGCTATTATGTATGATTTATTAAAGTAAATTAGTCATGAAAAGCATATGGTTCAACAACTTTTTTTGAAGGAATGTTTTTTTTTATTTTTCAGTGCTTTCACGAATTTTATTTTTACTTCTCGTCAAACATTTTTCTTCATCTATCTCATATTTTTCATTTCCTTCATAGAAACAACGTCAATGTTTAAATGAAATTCAAACTAGACTCCTAAAATTTTGCTTTTATCTACTTCTGTTAAAGCAGAAAGTTTACCCGAGTTCTTCTCGTTTAACATGAGTTATTTCTCAGAGGTTCTAATGCATTAATCTGGAGCACGCGATTTAGTAAGCTGTCAAAGCCGCAGACAGATTATGGCATCTCCAGTTTAATCTGCAGGGTTTGCTTCATTATGTGAGCGCCAAGATTTAAAATTAAATGATGCAATCAAAACACACTGTGTAAAATATAATTAATCCTCCGTTTCTGTAACTAATTAGAATATCTTTGAAATATTTTATAAAACACTGGAGTTATTAATTATTTCCTTCAAACTTTAAAGTAATTTATGCAAATACATAGATAAAACAGAGTTTTTTAAAGTTTAGATTTAAACAGTAAACTGTTGTTTAAGGTATTTATTGTTAAATCTATGTTTTCCCAAATGCAGTACCTTTGTTAGTGTAGTGCAAAACTTTCGAAATTACATTGAATTCTGAAACTAAATTAGCAGCATTTTTTGCTTTAAAATATTATCGGAATGAACTTTAATTTTGTATTTTGCTTTTAATTATTATCGAAATGACTAAAATATTATAGGAATAAATTTTAATTTTGTATATTGCTTTTAATTATTATCGAAATGACCTTTAATTTTGTTTTCTACGTTATTTTTCTACTGAAAACCACCTAACATCAATGTACAGTTTGCATGTCACATGATGAGAACGAGATGTTTTATGATTCCCCCTTCTTTCTCTTTTTCTTTACAATGTAGCATTTCAGTAATACAAATACATTTATACCTCGGATAACGAATGCATCTTTCTAACGAATACTTCAGATAACGAAGTTTTTTAATCTGTGTTTTTCTGCCTTGGCTGACAAATTCCAATTACATGAAAATATTTTATTTTGGATGCATGCGCTGACAGAACAGCTGCACAGTATTTGATCTGAAAGGAGAATAAGGCTTCGAATGAACTAAGATTTTGGCAAAGAAAATGTTTTCGGGACAAATCATTTTTGTTAGCCGAAGTATCAATGAGTTTCTTTTCTTTAGGGATTTTAAGGTAACACATTATCATTTTAGAAGAACTCCAACGTGGCTAGCATATCAGAAGAGTATTATGATAGTATAAAAAGCGTATTTAAAAAATATATATTACACTTTTTATTTTTATTTATATTATATTTTCCACTTTTCAGTATTTCAAATATATCATTGTTGCAGTTTCACAGCCATTTGGCACATTTTAGCAAGCGTGATTTGGCTCTCATAACTAACTCCATTGTTATTGAAATTCGTATTCAGTTGTAACAAAAATGAATATTAGGCGAGTAGCCGCCCTTGGCGACCAGTTTGATCTCCGTTAGAAGTGTGTTAAGTATTGTACCATGTTACTTTTATCCAATATTTAATTTACTTTCTCAATTCTTCGCCAAATCAGAAGTTTCTGTTAGAGAAATCAAGAACTCCGTATTTTTATGGATACTACTTGGTTGTCCCGTCGACCAAAAATCTACTACCAAACTATAAGATTAAATACTAATAATGGTTGATCGTAAATGTCACATTCACTTGACTTTAAGCAAGTTACACGTGTTTAAGTCATCAGGTTATTTTTATTTCGACGTTTTATTTGCATTTTTAGTATTGTTATACTAATTTATTTGTTCTTTCGCTTTTAAAATAAAAATTATGTCAATTTTTATAATTTGGCGAGTGGTTTGGCGATTTATATAATTTGGCGGAATTGGTCGACGTGATAACTAAGTAGTATCTTTTTATGTTAACCAGGCGCAAGTGATAAATGATCAAACATTGTTTTTCCCGTCACCCTTTTTTTCACATTTCATTAAATTCACCTAAATTATAATAATATTTCACTCATTTTATTTAAAATACATAATTTTAATTTGAAATGCGTGACTTTCACTTCTCTCTTTCTTTTTTTTTAAGAAAAAGAAAAGGAAAATAATAAATATTACCAAAAACCATGACTTTTAATTTCAGCATCAAAGCATTGTTTTAATTTACCACGCGAAAAATAAATAAAAAAAAAGCAATTTATCAAATTACAACGACCATTTGGAAAACGATTTTTTTAAGACTAAAATTTAAGACATAAAAAATCGCACGGAGTTGATCATACATTACGTACGCCATGAATTAAACATTAATAGTGTTATTACACGTAAAAATTGGAAACCAAAAATATCGCCTGCGACCCGTCAGATTTCATGAAACTTAAGTATTATCCACCTGAAACTTACGTAAATTTCGAAGTATTTCATTGGCTGTTCGGGAAAAGGCTTTTCCCGTCAGATTTCCAAGAAATCTGACGGCCAATTTTAAATGAAATGTCATTCTTTAACTTCTAAACATCCGACAATATTACTTTTTACACCGTCGGATAGAGAAAAAAATGTACTTTTAAATGCAATTTGTTTGAAAGCTGTATCGCAATTTGTTTCTGAGTTATTAATTTTTTTGTAGTTTTTATTACTTTTTTGTCATAGTGGCAACAGAAAGTATCCATCGTTGTTGAAATTAAAGGGAAATACAGATTACTGTATAGAGCAATCAGAAAACGAATAAATTGCGGATTAAACCAATGAAAACCTTCAGATATGCTTTTCATTTCCCATCCTGACGAGAACAATAACCATTTTTCCAAATGGTTAAAAATATAAAAAATGGTCACCTGGCATATAAAAAGCAATGCGATTAGCCCGGAACTGTTGATGACAGTCACGACTTAGTCTATTATTATAGAGATTTGTCACCTATGCCCGGCTAACGTAAAAATGCCTTTTGATTTATTAATTTATAATTTCTAAAAATATTAAATAAACGTATTATCATCGGAAACACATCTATGTACATATTTTTATAATTCTAGCATATAAGGGTGTGAGTTAAAAATCGATTACAAAGTTTTCTTTTTACATACAGAAACAAAGTTGAGTTAAATAAACTCTATAATTAAAGTATTCCTTCGAAACTTGTTAATAACTAGGGAACATGATAAAATCATCAAATCGGAAATTGTTCGTGAAACGTGGCAGATGAGGGGCTTTCGTACTGTGACTAGTTTTATAAATATTCAGATCTTCGTGCAATAGCTGTTGCACTCTTATGCATAAATCCATGAATACAAAAAAATATATGCTTTTCCTACGTATAATTACTTTTTTCTGTCTTTACAAGAAGAAAGTATTGGATTCGTGAAAATTTTCGACTTCCGGTTTTCGACGGATTTATACGTTTTAGAATGCCCAGAACACGATTTGATGGTTTTTAGAAAATGTCTGTCTGTGAGTCTGTCAGTCACTCTGTCACTCTGTCTATGAGTCTGTATGTGACAAAAATTTTGTGGGCTAGAAATCTCAAAGATCAAGAACTAATGCACGGAATTTCACAAAACTTTACATTTAGTTAGACCTTGATATAAACAGGACCTGATTAGTTTTTGGTGAAAATCGCCCAACAGGTGGCGCTGCTATGTGGCATTTTTCACGATTTCTGCAATAGCTATATCTCAAGAACTACTGCACGGATTTTCATAAAACTTCAGATTTAGTTAGTCCAGGATATAGTTTGGTGCTGATTACTTTTTTGTGAAAATCGCTCAACAGGTGGCGCTGCTATGCTACATTATTCATGATTATCGCAATAGCTCTAATTCAAGAAAAAATGCACGAATTTTCATCAAACATCAGATTCAGTTAGTCCCTCATATAAATCAATGTTGCTTAATTTTTGGTATAAATAGCTCAACAGGTGGCGCTGCTATGCTGTATTTTTTGCGATTTCCGCAATAGCTTTAACTCAAGAACTAATGCTTGGATTTTCAACAAACTTCAGATTCAGGTATACCATGATATTAATTAGTGCTGCTTATTTTTTGTGTAAATCGTTCAACAGGTGGCGCTGCTATGCTACATTTTTCAGAATTTACGCTATAGCTCTATCTCAAGAACTAATGCACGAATTTTCATCCAACTTCAAATTCAGATATACTTTGATATGAATTGGTGCTAAATCGTTGTTATTTCTTGTACTATTTAAATGATTTAATTGACGTGATTTATATAGAAGAAAGTTTTGTGATGGCCACAACATACTAGTTAAAATTGTAAACGTTTGAAAAAAAAAATATATTTTATCTTCTTAGTTAATCTTTCACGCAAAAAAAATCGCTAAAAAGACTACGAATTTGAAGAATCACAAAACAATGTAACTTTTCCACATCGATGTAAGTTTTCTTTCAGTACAATTTTCTGAATTAAAAACTTACTTCCATCGATTAAAGAGCATATCAAAGACGAAAATTATACTAAATGAGGTCTTATTTCACCATTAGCAAGAAAGCTAATAATTAAAAAGAAGTCGGAAATTGTACGTCAAACGTGGAAAATGAGGTGCGTTCGTACTGTAACTAGTTTTATAAATATTCAGATCTTGGGGCAATAGTTGTTGCGCTGTTATGCAAAAATGCATGAATACAAAATTTATTACGATTATATAAATTAAATTCAGCAATACGAAAATACTATCACGCCATCTTAAATAGGACGTAATCACGGTAACTGAGAATCATTACCTATCATGGGATAGCTTTCAATTACATACGTATGATAGGACTTAATGGAATGAAGAAAACTTTTATTAATATATTTTTAAGTTTTGATTATATTTTCATAAAATTTGAAATGACGCGACTTATTTCTGCAACGATGATATATATAATAAATTTCAAACCATTTGGTTGGGTAGTTTTTGCGCTGTTATATACGGACAGACGGACAGACAGGTGGACAGACCAGTCTACGATTATAGGTGCTACGTATATAGTTATATAATGTTCTTTATATAATTACGAACGCACCTAAAACAACACAGGAAAGTTATTAGGTTTTGTTACTGAAGAAGTGATGATATGCAACCACGAATCTGTGAATATTATTCCTTAACTACAAAGGTAGCCCGTCAAAAATGACGGAAATTTAGATATAAAGATATATACAACTCATGTGAAAGAATATCAGTTTTCTCGCTTGTTCCGCAGTGATAGATGAAAATAACACATTTTAAGAACGAAACACATTTATGAAAAACTGTGTACAGCAGAAGACCACTAATTTGCACAGTTTGGTTCCAAGTGTTATGCAGATTTGAGGCTTTTTGCGGTCATGTCTATTCAATCTTTGTCTACATTTTTTTTAAATTCATATATTGGACAATTTAGATTGTTGAGCCTTAAAAATAAATAAATAGCACACTTGAAGTAAGGTTAAAAACTATTAAATTATCGTATACGATTTCATGAAATGGTATTATATGTGTGTGCTTCACGATCTTGGTTACGACGTTGGCGAAATTAGCTGCAACTTGTCATAATCCTAATAGTGTGGGCCGCTATAACAAAAAAGTAACCAGTTTTTAGTAAAATTTCTGATATAAAGTTTGTTAAAAACTTGTGTAAAATTGCAGGCCGTTCTCGTGTTATGTCAGTCCAAGGAATAATATTTCTAACACTGAAGATTTTCCATGTATATATGGAATTTAGAAAAGCTTCTCCAAAAGAAAGGTCCTGAAATGACATTGTAATTCCTCTAACTTCAAAGTTTAATCGGGCCCTGATGTTGAGTACTGAAATCTAATAAATACAGTTATTTTGAATATTACAACAGAATTAAACAGTTAAACTTATTTAACTTAAACCCGCTGTTACTTCCCGATGTTATTTTTTAGTATTAAGAAAGAAAATTATTTAAAATTTTCAAATCATGCATTTATGATTTTTTTCCGTCTTTAATAACTAAATAATGAAAAAATAGGCTTTTGTTCTGAGCTCATAAATATGACAATAAAATAATGTAACTAAGAGACATTGCAAAATTAAATCTTTGTGATTACAACCATAAACAAACGATACCGCCACCATTTTACCTACTATGACGTCATTAGAATATTTCCCATTTGTTGTTGAAGATCTTACTTTGTGAATGATTACCTCAATGATTTAATATTTTTGACGTTTCACGATGAATGAATCACTTGTGTCTGTTTAGGTTTATGGAATGGGATATTAAGCTGTGAACCTAATTTAAATTGAAGTTATCCAAGGATATATGTATTTTTAATCGAAATTAAAAACAATGCTTTGATCTCGAAATAAAAAGTTTTAGTTTGTATAATTTGTTATTTCTGTTAATTATTTATTTAAGTACTTTTCCATTATAGCGCATTTTTAAAAAAAGCTTGGCGCGATTCGGGCATCAGAAAGTGAGATGTGTTGCGAAAATATATAAACAGCTATAAAAACAAATCTAATGAACTTTTATCTTTGTTTATATATGCACTTATATACATAAAAAAATCGTTTCTAAATATATATATATATATTTGGTACAGATGTTATATTCGCCCCATATTGGCGCGATTTTTTTTCGGTTACCAATTTGGCGAAAACATCAACAGCATAAACAACATAATCCGGGTTACCACATCAAACAAAATAACGACACTTTGACGCAAGTTAAGTACCTGTTGCCTATATGATATTGGCGACAGAAAAAAATCGCGCCAATATGGGGCGAATATGACATCTGTTCCATTTTTTTTATATACAAATTACGGCACAGATTTCAGATATGAACCGGGATACCTAACTGCCGCCAAAATGGTGTTATTTTGCCTGCTATGGTAACCCGGCTATTGATTTTTATTTATTAATAAATTGTTTATTTACTTTTATTTTCTGTTTTTTAATTATATAAACTGCTTTGTTCGGCACAGATGTCATATTCGCCCCATATTGGCGCGTTATTTTTCCGACGCTGATTTGGCGAAAACATCAACAGCATAAACAACAACATCCGGGTTACCATATCAAGCAAAATAACGACACTTTGGCGCCGGTTAAGTATACATTGCGTATATGACATTGGCGTCAGAAAAAAATCGCGCCAATATGGGGCGAATATGACATCTGTGCCCTTTGTTCTATAGTTATTATTCAAACTTTTATTTATTTATAGTTATTTCCTTTTCAAAATGATAGCAAATAATTGAAAAATATATAAGTAACTGGTATTCGAAAGCGAGATTTCTGCCAAATTGGCATCATAGAAAAATAACGCCAACAACCATGCGTATATGACATCTGTGCAAAAATTACTTCTGTTTCTTTATAAGAATGGGTAAATAGCTTTTTTTATATTAAATTGTCGGCACAGATGTCATATACGCCCATATTGGCGCAATTTTTTTTTTTTTTTTTGACGCCGATGTCATATTCTCACCGTGTACTTAACTGGCGCCAAAGTGTCGTTATTTTGCTTGTAATGGTAACCCGAATGTTGTTTATGCTGTTGATGTTTTCGCCAAATTGGCGTCGGAAAAAAATCGCGCCAATATGAGGCGTATATGACATCTGTGCCAAATTGTATACAAATGGGAAAAATTGCTTGTGAGTATGAAGCAGTAAATAGGTTGCCAGAAAATACGTTGGCAAACTTCTTTCTCGCCAAGAAACTTTTTTCCGAAGTATTGTACATAAACAATGATTGCTAGAAATGCATTTTTAATTATGATATGCGCTTTTATGTTTCACTACATTTATGTATACTATACTGTGTGTATAAATGCTACAGTTCATATGCAGAGCTACACAAAAGAATTCGTAAAGGTTACTGAGTATGAGAGTAAATTACCTAAAGGTGGTTTTCAAAGGAGTTATGAATTTTTACACTGAACTGCATTTAGTTTCCTAAGAAATGTGGCACAGATGTCATATTCGCCCCATATTGGCGCGATTTTTTTCTGACGCCAATGTCATATACGCAATGTATACTTAAGCGGCGCCAAAGTGTCGTTATTTTACTTGATATGGTAACCCGGATATTATTGTTTATGCTGTTGATGTTTTCGCCAAATCAGCGTCGGAAAAAAATCGCGCCAATATGGGGCGAATATGACATCTGTGCCAGAAATGTTTGTAGAATATAGATAAAATGATATACATGGTCACGCAAAGAATTGGATACATAACCGTCTATGGATGATAATATCTGTAAATGTGATTTCAGTAGTTTTAAGAGTAGTTTAAATTAAATTTTAGCTAAATAGTGGCATGTAATAACGGTACTATTGGCTATGGACGGTAACTGCTGAAATCAATTTTTAAATTTTTTTATGCGTTTTCTAAAATGTTTACTTTGTTATCTTGGTACTTCTTAGTTATCCCGTCGACCAAATTACTGTCGCCAAATTGTAAGATTAATTGCCAATAATGGTTGCCATTAATTAATTAATTGTAAGATTAAATGCCAATAATGGCCAATAAAATCATTAATTCGACATTTTATTTGTATTTTTGTTAATGTTTTACTATTGATTTGGCTATTTATATAATTTGGCGAAATTGGTCGACGGGATATCTAAGAAGTAACGTTATCTTATTTACCTTATTTCCCTAAATAACGAAGTTTTGTTAAAGCATTCAGGATGTGTTGGAAAGTGTTTCATATTCTGTGCTTAACGCATTATTTTTCTTTCTTCTTTAGTCTTAGTTTGCATTTATTTTATTCTTAATTTTTTAGTCTTATACTGCTTTATAGAAACTTTGGCACAGTTGTCATATACGTTATCATATATTGGCGCGATTTTTTTCCGACGCCAATTTGGCGAAAAAATCAACAGCATAAACAATAACATCCGGATTACCATATCAAGCAAAATTACGACACTTTGGAGCCAGTTAAGTACCCGTTGTGTATATGACATTGGCGTCAGAAAAAAATCGCGCCAATATGGGGCGTGACATCTGTGCCGAAACTTTAATATTTAATGTTTAAACTCTTCGCTCCACTCCCCTTGCATATAGTACAAACTATAACACGGATAGCCCAAAATAATAGACAGTTTGGTACTTTTCCACTGTAGGGGCTTTGGCATTTTTTTAAAAAATCTTGGTGTAATTTGGGCATCAGAAAGTGAGATTTGGATACTTTTCCGTTATGCGGACACCATTGTCGCCAAGCGTAATAGTTGGCGCAAAATCGTGAATTGAAGCATTTGTAAAATAAAAAAAAAACCATTGTCGATACTAAAGTGAGCATTTAAAAAATATAACATTTGAAAATTCCAGATTTTTACGAACTATTTCATCAAATCACAAATATATACTTAAAATAAGTGAACAAATAACTGCTATAAAATAAAGCAATAAAATAAAACTCATATTAAACTGCTGGCATAAAATTACAAATATCTTTCAGCATTTTCAAATAATTGGCGCATTAGCATACATTTTGGCATGGTGTCCGTATAACGGGAAAATATCGAGATTTGTTGTCAAATCATATAAACAGCTATGAAAACAAATTCGATGAGCGTTTTTGTTTGTTTTACATGTATATTATTGATGTTTTTATGTACAAATTACATCTGATTCTGTATAAAATTAGAGAAACGGCTTTTTTATGTTAAATAAGTCGCTTAAATATCGAAAAAAATGCGTGTGTATATAAGATGAAACAGTGAATAGGTTCCCGGAAAATATGTTACCAAATTTCCTTTTTCGCCAAGGCACCTATACTGGAAAAGTACCTAAAGCACATTAAAATCGCGCAGTTAGGAGCTCACACAGTACACCGTTGTCTACTGGCGGTTATTTTATTAGTAGCATCGGGAGGAAGATATAAAGATGTACTTTAAATTCTCACCCATAGATTTCGAAAAAATATCTTAAAAGAGTGGAGTTTAAATTAAATATCGGTGACCTCCATTTTGAAAGATTAATGGTTTTAAATGGGAATTTCGCCAAATTAGCCAGCTATCGCCAATTTGGCTAACATTTGGTGCTACTGTGGTAACCCTGCATTAATATTTTTAAAAAATTACTCATTTCAATGACGCGGTCCTACCGGAATAGTGAGGGACACACAGAGACTTGGATTTTATATAAATAGATTGTGATAGTTTTCAGTAAACACAAATTGAAATGAATGGCATTTTTATTCATTAAATATTTCTATAAATTTCATATTAAAATTACTAACCTTGAATCATTTACAATGCTAGGACTCTCATTGGCATTCGAAGTGCTGGGATATTTGCTATTGCCTAGAATCACGATGACATTTGGAGTGTCTTGAAGTCTATATTGCGCGGAATATCATTGACATTCGAAATGATGTGCCGTTTATGACATCATTGCCTGTAATCTCTTTGAGATCATTAATGTTGTGACGATTGTATAACCAGGAATGTCGCCGGCATTCGAAATGTTTTGATGCTTGTTTTGTCAGAAATCCTGTTGGCACCCGAAGTGCTTGGAAGTTTGTATTTCCAATAATCTTATTGATATTAATAGCGCTGTGATTTTGCATTACTAAGCATTCAATTGAAACTTAGTGAAAGCTAGTACATGCTAACAAGATAAAGTAGCGTCGGGGCGCCATCTTTTGTTCTTAACATTATCTACTATACAATTTCCCAATTTAAGTTGTATCTAAATTTTAGATTTGTGTAGGTAAAATCAGAATTTTTAAAGATATGTGTAGTCACTTAATACACAAGGCAAGCAGAAAAGAAATCTCCAACGGCCACTTAAAGCTTTTTTAAGTGTTGTGAAACTAAATATTTCATTATACCTTGAAGTATACACTCATACTTGGACTATATTCTAAGATAATTGCCACACCTGTTAAGACTTTCATCTTAGTTAAAAAATGTAATTCATATCGCCGTATCGAAAAAGGATGCTGCCTTTGATAATATACAAATGATAACATTTTATCTCAGTTGCTAAAGTCAAGCAAAGATTGTCGCTCTCTGTGCTCCACATCAATCAGACTGTTCAATCTTCCGATAAACTGCAATTAGTTGTGTTTAAGACCATTGTGTCACTCATGATTTTTTATTATACATTTTTAAGAAATTTTACGATGGATTTTAGCTGCTGCCATATTCTGTATAATCAAAACAGTATGAATGAGCACATTTTTAAAACAGATATGTGTTCAGATTTTTAGGAAAGTTACCGTAACCCACTACCAGACGTTTGCCCCACTGCCTTTTGTAACATTGGAATTTCTGATTTGCAGATGAGCCCATTTGTAGAGCATTTTTTTAAATTGTAGAACAGGTATAGGATAAATGGCAAGCGGATCTTACTTTCTAAGTAATCTTTTACTGTTTGTTGAAGTACACTGATTCTTCTAAATAACCTGTCAAAGATTTTTAAATAGAAATGAAAAAGAAATATTGTTGAAATTAAAATTCCATGACTACATTTTAATATAAATATCAATTAAGCATTCTGTAATAATCATATAAGGTATTTAAATAATTATTTCTGTTTAAGCTAATAACGTAAAAGCTATATATTTAATTTTCTTCAACAAACTGCAAAATATATTTTAAAACTGTACATAAAAGTAAAATTTATGCCAGGATGAAAAATTAAATTTAGAAATAATTAGTATGATGTATCTAAATGCTATGTTGATAAACAAAATATAGATAATGGTGCAAATTATTTGTGATAATTCATAAAATTTATTATCTGATTGAATAAGAGTAAAAAAAAAAATTTAAAGAAAAATGCAAATATTAATCTCATAATATAGATATCAACATATAAATGTACAAATTATAAATATGTGAGTAACAAATAACTCTAGAAAAGGAAATAATAAAGTTGAATATGAAAATATTTTTTCGAATTACACAGTATAATAATATTATTTGTTTTTACCTGTACAAAATAAAATATATTAAACCTGTTAATTAAATTATATTGAATTGAAAGGTGAAAATGACCATAAAATAAATGAATAAATAAATGTAAATAAAAACAATGACATGCAAATAACATACAACCAAAGAAAAACATATAAAAAGGGAATATTTATGCATATAAGATCAACTTTTACAGATAGTTCGTTTCTCAAAATAAAACTTCTTTAAATTGCTTATTGTTTGTTAAAGTATATTAAATATACTTTTATGCAGCTGTGAAGGCATTTTATAAAGAATAGCAGCCTTCTAGATTGCGTGCCACTGGGTGTAGCGGTTCTGAAATTTTAATAATGAGTTGATGTTTTATAACGTGAAAACTCAAAAGGGAATTTTTCCTATGAGAATATCATCAGTTGTTGAAAAAAGAAAAGAAGAAATAAATTAGTAGCATTGCTTTTCTTGTTCCTTATAGCATTTTTCATTGAATAGTTTGTTTAAAGCCAAATTTAAACGTTCAATTCAAGTATTTAATATAAATGTGCAAAACATTTGAAGAATATGTAGCAATATAAAATACCACAATGTTTGTATTTTAGAGCTTATATTTTTGCTACATTTGGAACTATGTGAGAGATTTTTGGAACATTATTATTTTCCTCTACAGATAGACTGAAAACCAATTTTTTACAGTAAAAAAGGAATATTCTAGAAATTAACACCATTAGGCAAAAACTACTCTATTATACAACAATAAACGATAATTTATCGAAGTTTTACTCTGCTATTTTTGAATAACAAATGCGGTATTTACACGTATATAAAAAATCACACGTATTCACTCTCATACATTGCACCCCGTTATTAAATTATGTAAAATTAAACTTTCTATAATGTGTAATTTTCTCTCACTGGACACTATTTAAAAATAGGTAGGGTAAAGGCCCATATTTCACCCCCCCCCAATCACTTTTAGGCCCTAAATGTTGCAATTTTCAGGGAAAACCTACCAAATTTGTATTTTTTCATAGACTAACTACCCTCGCACATAGAAACATAGGCAAATATTGTACAAAAAATTTTAATAATGCGGAAAATTGTTTTTTCAAAAGTATCTAAAAAATGCAAAAGAAAAAAAAATGGTCCCGATTTCGTCCCCCTAACAAATCCAATACGCCGAAACTTAACTTATAACTAAATCAAAATTTATTTCTTAAATGAGTAAGTAATTTAATTTACATTAAAGTAAGGCACAAAGAAATGACTAAGTATCAGTGGAAGAATAACGTAATGAAACATTAGCCATCCAAACATGAGGAAAAAATTTAAAAAATTATCATGAAAAAACATTCCTAATTTCGTCACCGGGACGAAAATAAGAAGTGCAAGGGGTAAGAAATTGGGACCACACTACTTCCCAATATGGCGGAGCTTCAGTTCTCGAAAGATGTCCTAAAATACTTTGTATGCTACTGTCAGCATCTTACCCACGTAAAATACATGCAATGAATAAGAAATAAATACTTACAATAGAGTAAATGACGTTCTACAAACGACTTAATAAGAACTCAGGTCTTCTAAAAATAGGGAATTCGGCGTCTTTAATTTATGTATGCGTCATGGGGAACGAAACTTTCAATAGTGACCCCTTTTACTTTCCGCCCCCTGTGCCTTGCGTCATAAGTTGCGCTGCTTTCGTATAAGCGGAGAAGTTAAAGGACATAAAATTAGGAAAAGGGACGAAATATGGGCACTTTACCTTTCTGTTTCTGGAATTCCATATTGTGTATTGATTCATAATACACGAACTACAACATGGAAAGATTCAAATATTTCACTAATTATTTCTATACTCATAAAAATTTAGGATTTTATTACGATACCTACATGCTCTACTCAGTGGTTTATTTAAAGCTTGTGTGGTTCCTTGTGTGATGCTATTTTGCGCATTATACACGAGTAAATGTGGTATTAATTTTGTTGAGTATCAAAGAACATAATGCCATCAATGTGTATTAAAACAACTAAAGTTGATTGGCGAAAATGTATGCGAATTCTTTTATGAGACTCTGTAAAACAACTATATGTTGATCATACCAATTTAGAAGTATATGTGGTATAGGGGACTACTATAATGCATTAGGGCGTGTCGAATTTTTCAACTTCCTTTTTCAAAAAATGAGGGGGGTCAAAAAGTTGTGTTCTGGTTAGCTATTCACAAATATATTTACAAGAACTGGCAATTACATTATTTTGCTTGGCCACTTCAATTTTGTGATATTTTTCCGTTTCATGTAAAAATCGCAGCAAACTGTATTCTCTCAAGAAGAGCTTTCTTCTTATTATTTTTGTTTGTACTTCTGCTCTAAAGTTAAGAATATACTTATATAATACTATAACATCTGTAAAAAAATTATTTCACTCGTAAAAGTTTTTAAACTAGCAATACGCATTTGCAGCTGAGTGTATTTTTATTAATTTTTACTAATATCTTACAAATATTGACATTTTCTTTTCCCAGGAACGAATAATTTCTTCCACTTGCAATATATAAAAATTCGAAACCGTGGATAATAAAAGAAAGACAAGACTGGCAAAATCACCTCACATGAGTAATTTAATTGGAACTGGTCGAGAAATGCTGCCTTCCGGACTCCCAACTCTGCGTAATGCTCTAAGATATGAGATTCGGCTAAGAGAGCAAAGAGGAGAGAATATCAAAAGTTATCCAACAGCCGCTCTTGCAAAGGATATTATCTAAAAGTGCTTGAAGAGTGGGAGCGATCAAACAGTTATTTTGTGGCTCCTGTTTTAAATTTGAGAGTCGCAGTCCTGAAGAAGATAGAAGAAAACTGGGAAAAGGTGAAAATATCACTTGGCAGAGGGAAACTGGAAATGAATGTGGCTTTCATAGCAACGTTATACAAGCTCTTTGAAATCCTCATTTCCAAGTGTGAGATCAAGCTGTGTTCATAATTTTAGGGTGGATGTCCAGATGATGCTGATTGTAAACATGAAGTGCACAGCTCCTGCTCTTGTTCAAAGGATATGAAGATCCCTGTCAAAGAACTGGTATTTATCAAAGAGTGTAGTCAAAGAGAGAAGGTTGGATCTGTTGGACAGCATCAAATTGGATTTCCAGATCTACCTGAGCACAGAAGACAAATTAAAAGCAGAAGAGGCAAGAAGATGAATTAAGAAGCATTTCTGAATTTGAGCAGAAAAGGAAGAAAGAGCTAACATTACAAACAAATGTTTTTTTTTTTCTCTGACGAAGATTAAGACCTAACTGATTATACAGATGAAGAATTTGAAGATCCTTTGCAGATTCCATGTGATGATTCTGATGTACCTTCTACTTCAAGTACCAGTGAGTATAATCCATTAAAATTGCGCAATTTTGTGTTGTAAAGTATTAGGTATGGTAACGGTATACGTGCTACAGCTGCCATTACAACAGCTTCCTTTTTGGATGCTCGATTAATTACTGAAAGAGACAAGAGATTTGTGGTTGATCTTAATAAAGTAAAAAGAGCGCAAGAAAAAGTTATGAAATCACTTTATGAAGAATTCCATGTTCGATGCCGGACAGACAATATTGAATATATCTTCTTTGACGGACGCCAAGATTCCACTAAAGTTCTGTTACAAGAAGATAACTCAAGTCATCAGTTTCCAAGTATTGTGAAAGAAGAGCATTACACTGTTTGCAGTGAGCCTAGTGGAAGTTATCTTTGCCATTTCACTTCAGACAAAGACTTAACGAAAAGGAAACCAGCTGAAGTTATTGCTAATCATATTTTGGATTTTTGAAAGAAAAACAGCATTGATAAAAGTTTGCAGGCTCTTGGTGGTGACTCAACAATTGTTAACACTGATTGGGAAAGAGAAGTCATGCATTGGGTTGAGGCAAAGCTGAATCGTTAAATCATCTGGTTGGTTTGTACTCTTCATACTAATGAGCAACCTTTGCGGCACTTCATCACAGAGTCGGATGAAAAAACTTTGTCTAACAACAAGTGGAGTGGTGAGATTGGCAATATGTTTGATACTGCAACAGAACTTGAAATCAATCCCTCATTTGTCAGAATATATTTTCCAGAATCGGTGGTTCCATTGAGTGACACTGTTGTCAAAGATATCTCTAAAGATCAGGCTTATGGTTACAGGATAACTCAGGCCATAAGAACATGTGTACTTCCAACACATCTGGCATTATTAGGAATTGGTCCTGTAACCCATTTCTCGGTGTTGAACAACTGCAAATAGAATTTTTCGCATATGGGTTTCAAAATATGGCCTTAAATGTAAACAACTTGAAGAAGTTACAACTGCTTGTGGAATACATTGTTGGTGTTTACTATACCTGCTGATTTACAATCAAATCGAAATTATCTTGGGTTGAAGAACCTCGCCACATTCTTTATCAATTGAATCAGTAGCAGCAATTGTTTTGCCAACAATCCAACTTTCATCGTGGTTTGTATTTTGTGAAATGGTGCTTCAGACACTTCTATGTTCGGGAGACCAAGAAGAAAGAAAAGCTGGGGTCCAAAAGATAATTGAAATAAGGAATGAAATTGATGATATTCCAGGAGACCTATCTGTTCGGCCTAGGAAAACACCTGCAGTAAATCCAAATGCAACTTCCCTTTTGGAACTGATAGACTAGTCAGAAAAGGTATATGAACCTCCACTTACTTGAAAACTCAACTTATCAGAAATAAAAAAGCTTGTTGAAGACCCAATGAAAGTTCCAAAGTGGACATACCATGGACAGGCCATAGTGAGAAACAAGTAACAGAGGCGTCTGGCAAAGTGTATAGTCATGAGAAACAAGAAGGATACATTAGAGTCCACGAAGCAAGCAGAAGAATGCTATCTAGGTATGAATCGAAGCAAGATTTGATGAATATTGTTAGTGGAAGCTTTTAACTTTTTTTACAATGTGTTTACAGTGTTTCATAATAAAGACAAAATATAAATAAAATTGTTCGAGTTCATTAAACCACTTTTTGAGCAAATTTCGTTGGAGTTCATATTTAGTTATCCCCTTTTTTCGGAAATTTCAATACAGATTATAATCAAGCGCAAATTTACCTAGCTAAATCTTTATGAATAAGGAAAATTCTTTTAAATTAGGATGTTACACATAAAGAGGCAATTTTTTGGACCCCCTCATTCACAAAAATCACAAATTTTTATTTTTGCCCTCCAAATTAACACGCCCTAATAATGTATTTAAATTTCTTTGCCGTTCGCAAAAAAAGTTGTATTTAAGGTATTACAACTTTTTTTAAAAAATTGTTGCGATAATTTTCGCTCATAGATGATAAAGCTTCGAATTTAATGTAGCAATATAACATACTCCAAAGTTTACAGTTTACGACTTATATTTTTACAATATTTAGAGTTACGGAGAGTTTTCTGGAACATTATCACCTGTCATCAACTTATAACGAATACTCTGAAAATGTGTCATTTGATACAAAAAAGCCGTATTTTGTGGATAAAAATTAAATTAAGAAAAATTTACAAAAATAGGCAAAAATATAATTTTATGATGCATTATAAAGTACCAAAAAGTTTACGCTTTATGGCTTATATTTTTGCCATGTTTAGAGTTAGGAAGGGTTTTCAGGAAAACTATCATTTATCATCCACATATAACTAATACTCTGAAAAAGTCACAATTTACAAAAAAGCCGTATTTTTTCGATAAAAATTAAATTTACAAAAATTTACAAAAATATGCAAAAATATGACTTTATGATGCATATGTAGCAATATAAAGTACCGCAAAGTTTACTTTTTACGGGTTATGTACTTGTAATTGTAATATGTAGAATTTTCTGGTATGTTATCATCATTCACATGTAACTAATACTTTGAAAATGTCGCACTTTACAAAAAAAGCCGTATTTTTATGATAAAAATTAAATTTACCGTGAAGAAAAGAACTAGATCTGTAACTATAATACATCTTGAGATATATCTTTTGCATTAATCCACCGGAACGTGCTCGGCTTCTAATGAAGCTTACGTTCTTGATATATTTGCCTACAATTAGCGTAATCCGTCAACAACTTTGACAGCTGACTAGATCGCGTGCCTTGCGTTAATGCATTAACGTCAAACTTTGCCATAACAAATAATTTATTACTTATCTTGAGCAAAAAAAAAAAAAAATAATAATAACTAGATGTTTTATATTACCCTTAGATAAATAACTCAGATGAAAATTCAGTAATAAGTTTCTATTTTAAATAATTCACAAAACCGGAAAATTCATATTTTTAATATCTTCAAACAGATGTGAAGATATGTTTTTTAAATTATGAATATTTATACTCAAAATTGAAAATTTAAACGCAAAATCTTATTATAGGATTGGAGTAAATGAAAGAAAAATTTATACGGAATTCAAAACCTTCACAGAATTGTATGAAAGGAAAGTTATATCAAAATGATGATCGCAATTATATTGCAGAAGAAGGAAAACTGTTACGTTGACAGTCAAAAGAACCTTAGCGACAATTCGAGGCACTGAGTAATAAACTTTGACCATTCAAAATTTAAAAAATAACAAAAGAGAATTCAGCATAACATTATTTCGCGCATTTTGTACTAAAAGGGTTGGGTTGATTGTTGACGGCCGATTATCTACTCGAGGGATATAGACCCTGGGGAGGGAGTGCCTTTCGTGGGGGTCTTTCTAAGGGAACCTAACCCGTATTTACGCATGGAAAATCCAAGGCTTCGAAGAAAACCACGAAAACTCCGCAACGGTTAGGCCGACGGGCGCGATTGGGTTCGAACCCAGCACCTCCCGTCTACCAGCTTCGAGAGCAGAACCTCTCAGCCACTGGTGGGGCTTTGTACTAAAAGGAGACAATTCAATGAGATAAAAATAACAAAACAATTATTTCAGTATAAAATTGTAAAAAGTTTCGGGGTTTCCAAAATCCTTTTATGAATGACATAAAAAAAGCTGCGAATCGAAACATTAAAAATAGCAAGAGATGGCAAAGAAGAACAGAATCAAAACCAAATGGGAAGCGGCAAAGAGCTAAAGAACGTAACTATATATCGCTCAAAAACAAGGAATGCACACAACTCCAAAAAATTCATTTTGTGTGTAATTGAACTGATATGTTGGCTTATGTGCATCATACAAGAGGAAAAGCGCATAAGTATAGTTAGCTGGGAATTTGCTATGTGATGCTATTTATTTGCATTTGCCACTACAAAAAGGAGAGGGGTTGGGGGGGGGGGTAAATTGAGTGCAGGATAAATACCTCAAACCATGAAAACCCTTCCAAGTCCTCATTCTTAAGGGTTTTGCAGTTTTATGCATGCTTCTACAGCTGCATGCAAGTGCTAAAATTTTATGTAACAGTAAAAACGATGAAACAGTAATATGAAACAGTAATATAGTTCTATTTTTGAGTTGGGTGACTTTTCTTGCGGGTGATTTACATGTACTTAAAAGACTCTGTGACTGAACCGATTGGACCAACGCTAAGCAGCGCCAAACACAACCAATTCAGAAGTAAACGCATGTGAAAAGTAACGTTTTGGCAAGTGCGTTGAAGAAAATAGATCGATACTTGAGAAAACCAGAATATAATTGAAAAATAATTAATAAAAGCATTCTAATTCTTCAAGCTACGAAAAGTTTTCCGAAACTCCATTTTGTAATTGATTTTAGTATATTCGTGTGTATGTGTATGCATATGTATGTCTGCATATGCAAATATTGAAAGTATATACAGCAATAAAATGTTTTTCGCACATTTCCATGTGTTCCCCATGCATTCATTATTAGTATGAGGTCCACAGAACACTTGACCAACACTTCAATTTCTCTATTCTATTACTATAATAAATTTTATTATGGTCTATGTTCGTATAATCGAATCTAAATCATTTATTTTTCTTTATCAAATGATGCGAAATATACATCAAGAAAAAGAAAACTTTTAGATACAAAAATTCATAAAGATTGCAATGACGTACACACAAATCCTGACTTTATTTAAGGTAAGGGATAGTCTACCCCTTAAGCCCGTGCACCTATCTACTCGAATTTCTATGTTATTTCTTCGTAAAAAATTTCTTTGTAATATAAATACCAGATAAAAAGAGACTTTTATCAAACAACTTAATCACTGATTTTGGCTAACTATCCCGGACCTCAGTGTTAGACGTCTCACTTGAGCGGAATAGATTGCTCCAGCAAGTATCAGGTAGAAATATGGCTGCATCCTGTAAACTAGTAAACCTTTTTCAACAACATTCACTTAACATTTCATGAAAAATCCCAAATAAATACAGTATATTTCTTCTGCTACTATCGCTACCTCATGAAAACATACAACAAAAGTCAAATTTATCTCTTTTCTTTAATATGCGTTTCATTTGAAGAAATAAATCACAGTAACTTTGTCTACTATGTTTTTCATAACGATTAATAGTCGAAGAACGTCACTAGCTTCGTCACATGTCCAAAAGCTGAAATAGAGTGAGTAGGGCAACTAACCCGATGGGGCATCCAAACCTGATTTACCCTATAGTTTTGCAACTACATATAAACAAACATGAATCTTTATGATTTCTGCTAATTACGTAGCAAGAAATTGACATTAGTTAGTTGAAGTGAATAATCTGTTAACGAACAGCATCAAATTTTACAAAGAAATACTTCTAATTTATTTTGGGATTTATAAAAATTATCCACCATCAAGAGCAAATCCGCACGTTTTCTCCAGGTAGACAAGATGTGGCAAAGAAAACAGTTATAAATTGAAATAGTAGGAGAGGAAGGGGGAAGAAACCATTGAAAAGGAAATCTGGCTAAGAACAAACACCAATGAATCGGGAGAGAGCGTACAAGATATAAAACACACACAAAAAAAGAAGTAAATGCGTTAACCTTTAAATGCATATTGTAATTCAGAAGTTACATAATCTTTTTTTGGCATTTGGTGCTTTTTGTTTGTCTTTTTGTGAACTATTATGTGTTACGTACGTGTGATAACACACATTTAAGGTCATTAAGTCTGTTTTTGTTCTGATTTGTTATCACGGAATGTTAAAATATCTTTTGTTGATATTGCTTGCAATGTGCTCGACTGGCGTTTTTACTCTATCTTCATTAAGCGGTAATTATTAATTCTGAAAACTATTAAAAGCATTATAAAAATTATTATAGCGTTGAATAATTGTTATTGTGCTTGCAAAAAATTTAAAGTAAGTACATAATTTAAAATTATGCTTTTTAGCGCAATTTTTGTTATGTAACTAAAGTGTGAGATTATGACATAATGTCCAACAGAAACATAAATACATTTTTTAACTATTTTTCTAGTGGATAATTAACAAAAATAGACTCAAATGTAATGTTTCCCAAACAAAATAAAAAATCATGCATTAAAGCGTTAAAAATCAAAATAAAGCAAGTGGACAAAAATAAAGAAAAGTGAAATTTAGTCATTATGTTATTATTTTATTCTATTTTATTTATTTAACCCTTTATCTACTGACAGTACTTATAAGTACCATTAAAATAGCTTCTTATAAAATTCATTTATTACATCGATTAGTTGTAATACACTTTAGAATGAGTTATAGATACATTACTTTATTTTATCCCAAAAGCTTTACTGATCACACGAAACGAAAATATTTTTGAAAGGATGATTTCTTTTGCTTTTGCATCTTATCAGCTTTCTTGGCGTTTGGGAAGGAGGGGGGGATGGTGGATTTTTCAATTCGGAAATATTTCTTTATTTCTACTGTAAGAACATTATATTTGTACATTTCCTAATTCTACAAAATATTAAGAAAAATATTGAAAATAAAATACTTGAGTGCAGTTATAAATATTGCACAAAATACCTATAAATTCATATTTAATTAATCCTTCTAAATCCTCCAATCTTTCTAAAATCCTTCTAAAATTTATTAAATGATTATGTACATCTTCTAATGTAGTTTAAACAATTCATGAAAAAAGCTTTAGAAGATAAAATTTTCATGAATTCATAATTCAGTACATAAAGGGTTAAACAGTAATTATTAATTTCTATTGTAAAACATGATTAGATAAAAGAAAATTTGGAGACATTTTTAGCAATTATTTTTTGCCTTCCCGGAGATATTTGTGATGGTGAATTTCATAGAAGGTAAAGCTCACTTCTTTATGTCTGCGTGTTACATTTATATCCATACTCTTACGGACTTCATAAGAAAAAAAAAATTCGAGCAGTTAAACATTATTAGCAACAGCCCAAATTAATGTTGCTACTAACATTAAATTCATCCATATTAAAGAGAGGGCTGGCGAAAAACCTATAAAACTAATCATTATTAATGTTCTAACTACTAACTTGCGGAAAGAAATTTTATTACTTGAGTAATTTTATCGAATCCCATAACTGATGAAAGATATCTCCTTTAAATGGCAGCTTTCATCTATTAGAAAATAAATGACAAAATATATTTCTGCACTAAGTGTTTATTTTATTTTTATTTTTATTTGAATCTTTATTTATATTTATATTTTTATTTGAATCTTTATTTATATTTATATTTTTATTTGAATCTTTATTTTTATTTTTATTTTTGTGTATCTAATTTTTTTAGTTACATGAAATGTTGATTTTTTTTTTTTTTTTTTTTTTTTTTTAGATTAACGTTTCTACAGATTTTATTTCTTTAGATCATTGTGCTGTTATTCGGTAATGGTTTTTAAACTTTCATTTAATTTCTAGATATTTTATCACTTCTCTTTTTTATGTACAGCTTTATTTGTAAATGTCATTTGCAAGCATATTTTATATATATTTTAATACACAAAACATAGGAATTATACTAAAATTTTGCAAAAACCGATGTATTTCTTTTATTTGTTTTAAGATAAAATAAAATTTGTAAGCTTTTTTTTTTTTTCTTTTGTATTTAATTTTCCTAATATTTCGCCTTTACATAATCTTTTTTATAAACTAGACACTCACTTAACCACTTCCCGATAGCCTTTTTGTAAAATTTTCACAGTGCATTATAGGTGAAGGGGCGGGGGGAGGGATAAAGCTAAAAAAAACTCTCCTGAATAATTATTTTCCAATGTTTACTAATCAGAGTGTTAATCGTTTTATTCATCAGTGACATTTAGTTCAAAAACCGTTTTTTTTTTTGTTTTTTTTTTCACTCTTTAATTATTGCATGAGTTTCAGATTTTTGCACGATAATCATAAATTTTGTAACATATTCTTGGAATTAAACATGTGCAATCAAATTTAAAAATCCCCGACTATTATTGTAATTCATACAGAAAGAAATGTAATAAAAAATGATTAGCAAGAATTTTTCGACTTCCAATTCTTTTTATCTTTTTTCTGCTACCAAATATGTACGGAATGTTACAAGATTTGATGAAAATAAGCTTATTTTAAAAAATGCTCTACTAAATCATAAACTATAAACCAAAAATTCAAAAATCACAAAATAAGTTATTATAACAGTCTATCACCCTGGAGTTGTTACAAGTACAGACTAGTTGAATAAAATCCTCAGACACTAGAAAACAGTAAATATAATCTCACGCCCACAACCCGATCTGAGGTTGTAGCTTATACTGGGAATCTCAAAAAGAATAAATTGTCTGGCCTCGATTGCCTTTCTACAAATATGCTTATGTACCTCACTCTAAATTTTATCTTTTTTTCTAACGTTTCTCATAAATAAAATTCTAAATCTCCGTATGTTTTCAGACTGCTAGAAACGAGCGGTGGTTGTACTAAACACTTAACCCGGGCAGGACCGACACGCTCCTTCTAGCTTTCGATCTATTTCTTTACTTTCCTGTATTTCAAAAGTCTATGAACACATACTTGCAAACCACCTGAAGGAGTTCATTACCGCCGATTAGATAATTATTCCAGAGCAGTTTGGGTTTCAACCTAAACTCTCGACTCAGCGCCAGCTTTGGAGGGTAGCTGAACTCGTTCATGAGGGTTTCCTAAACAAACAAAAAACTGGTGTTGTATTCATAGACATTGCTAAAGCCTTTGATAGAGTTTGGCATGAAGCTCTCATCTATAAACTTATTCTACTTAAAGTTCCTCCTCAACTTATTCTCATTATCTGTAAATACCTTAAAAATAGAACTATTTCAGTTAGAATAAATCATTCTATCTCTTCCTTTCGCATTATCGAGGCAGGAGTTTCCCAAAGGGGATTGCTAAGCACATCAGGCTCTTTCTATTTGGCTCAGAAATTGGTGCATTAAAGTTAATGCTTCAAAAAGTGCCGCCATGATTTTCTCCAAAAAATCTATAACCCCAGATATTAATCTTACTCTTAATAATGAAGCAATACCCTGGGTAAACGACTACAAATACCTAGGAATTTACCTAGATTCAAAATTAAACTGGGCAAGGCAGATTTCTGACACACGTTCTAAAACTACCGTTGCCAAGGCATCCCTCAAATCTTTGCTAGCTAGATATAGCTGTCTGTCAATTCCTAACAAATTACAGCAGTTCTTTATCAGATCAACCATGACTTACGGATCAATTGTTTGGGGATGTGTATGCGAAACTCAACTACAAAAACTTAAAATAGCTCAAAATACCATTTTAAGGAAGATTGTCAATCCAACCACGTTCGTCCTGAACGATATCATTCATAAAGATCTCAACATTCTGCCAATCTTGCAAGTTATTAAAAAACTTGCACATATTTATCAAAGAGTTCGTATTCATATACCCAACGAATCGTTGCGGTGAATAAAATCATATAATACCAATTCATCTGGTAAAAAAACGACCGCTTGTCATCCTTAACCGAGATGACGGTTTTGCCCCAACTTCTAAACAAAGGCGGCACGAACTAACTGAAAAGCATTGTTGCGGATTTTCCAAATTCTAATTTTGACTCTTTTTTTTCCCCATCATTTTAATCTCTATCCTCTTATTTTTCACTTTATTTTTATGACACCGTTCCTGCCTAAGCAATTGGCACCGGAATACATCTACTTTCTTTAAAATCCCTTATATGTATTTATTTTATTATTTTAACGTTATTATTGTTGAGATTAATTTATACATTTAAAAAATGATATTAGTAATAATTACATGACTCTGGGATCTTTTTCTTTTCCTTCCTCACCCTCTGTTTACTTTAACCACCCAATCCTCTGGAATTTACGTGAAATTTCCGAACTCTTTGCTTATCATTTATGCATCAAGAACTAATCAATTGAGCACCTTCGATTGAAAGAAAACAAAAACAAAAAGACTCTTGTAGGCTTTTCATAATAATCTGCATTGGTTCACTGGTTCAGCGTCAATTCCGCTAAAAGGAGAAGTCAGTCACAAAAAAAAAAAAAAAAAAAATGTTTATTCTACCCACATTCATCTATACAACAATACAAAAATTCTAATGCTGACACTGATTTACAACAATTATATTCATTAAAAATAAAACACAGTATATATAAAAGCGAAGGCAATATTTTACTTTAATTATTAAAAGTTTATTACTTCAATTAAAGTGTGCATCAAGAACAAAGATTATTTTGGGGTCCAGTAATCCCTTTTTGTTAATCAGAAGTTTAGTGCAATTATATAATACATTAAAAACGAAAAATTCACTATTTCTTATTCACTATTTCTTCACTATTATTCACTATTTCTTAATTTTCTAAAAATGATGGTTTGTAATAATGTTACAAATTGCAAATATTGCCAAGTTAAGAATATCTTTTAAATTTTGAATCAGAAATGGAATGAAATGATGTTGGGTTCATTGGACCGGCAATCATAAATGTAACAATTCCGAAATGAAAAAGAACCATTGATTTACAATGATTATATTTATTAATAATACAACATAATATATGTAAAAGGGAAGAAAAAACTTTTATGATTATTCCTTTATTACTTTAATTAATGGATATGTAAAAAAAAAATGTCCAAAGTTCACTTTCGTGTCTCTTGTAAAATCTTGGTCACAGCACCAAAGTAAAAATATGTTTTTTAATGTTAAATGTTATAAAATATGTTGTTGACGATCATATTTAATTGCTAGTAAATTAAGTTGTAAAAATATTTAATAATTTCGGAATTATGGTTATGGACAAACTTAACAGATGTAACGATGGAACAGAATGCAAATGTTTATAAATAGCTAAAATCAGTCTCATGATGAAATAGCCAGCACCATGATAAAAATGTTAACATTTTGCTTGTTCTGCTGCTGTTCTAACTTCTTGCCTGTCATTCGATGCGTAGTACTATTGTTCGTGCCTGGAATTCAATCTAAGACTAGCGATGAGGGAAAACAGCGACACTTTCTGCAGAGCCCTCCCACAGTCTTGCATGACAATGCTCATTCGCGTACAACGCAAACTGTGAATGTTGTGTTATGATGTTCGTTAAATATACTATATTCCCCGAACACAAGCCCTTGTGGCTTTGATTTTAACCCCAAGATGAAAGGACCGCTCTGTGGTTCAGAGATTCTGCTTGCTGCAGACTACTCCATTTGAAAGATAAAAAGAACAGACGTTGCTGGTGCTTTCCGGTAGCTTCCAGAACTCTGGCGACGGGTAATAGACAACTCTGGTTACTACTTTGAAGGGTTATAAAAGTTTCACCGCTGCATTTATTCTGTGCTCGCTGTGCATACATATGTGCCAGTAATAAAGTTCCTATGTAATTGTATGTATATATATATATATAGATACATATACATATATGTATTACATTTTACAATCCGCACGCTCTTCAGATATTTTATGCAAAACTTAAAAAATAATAAAGTAAACATGCATACCATCAAATTCTTTTGAAACTTGCAATTAAAATATATAAATAATTTATTTCTTCAACAACATTACTTGAAAAAGGTCATTTGCAAACACTACAAATGCTTATTCTGCGACTTTTTTTTTCAGACAAAGAACATTTGAAAATCCGATAATTTAAATTAATATTTCTACAGAAGAAGAGACGATATTTTTTTTTATCTTTCAAAGAAGATTAAAAAAAAAAAAAAAAAAACATCCTTTTAACTCATTTTTTCATTTCCTTTTTCAAATATTTGCCTTTCTCATAAGCTATAAAACAAACGAGAAAAATCACTAAACCATTTTCATTTTTCCGATAACTTTTTATTCAGTTTTCACAACGTAATTTTTTTTCCGAGAAGAGCCCTCTCGTGTATAATTATTTCCCAATTTTATTGATCAGTGCTTTATTCATAAGTAACATTTACGTTTTCAAAAAATACTTTACGAAAGGAATATTGTTTAAATTATTAAAAAGAGGTTTTTATGTGGAAATTTGTATAAGTATTCTTTTGAGTAACGACCTTTTAAAAATGTCTCAAAATAATTTAAAGAACGTTAATAAGTTTAAATAAATGTTATTGAAAAAAAAAAGATGTAAAGTATATTTGAATGTATGACATTCCGCGAAATAGCATTGAAATTAAATTATTTCGGAATGCAAATTTGACAAAAAAATAAATAAATAAATAAAATAAATGAATGAATAAATAAATAAAAACTATTTTGGCAGAGTCAATGCTTATTGAAGATATATTTGTTTTAGTTTATTCTTTTAGCTTATGAATACAAACTTTGTATTTCCAACTTATACAATTTTAATATGAACATAATCCATGGAGTAACATCGTAAAATAAACATCTATGAATTCCACGTCGTACGACATTTGTAATCGCATTCCCCCCAAAAAGTGGCATTTATACACAAGAAAAAATTATGTGTTAAAAAAACAAGATTTTATGTATTTAAAATTTCATGTGTGTGCTTATATATGTAACTATTTATGCATAAAAACTTTCTGTACAATAATACCATTGGAAGATAATGAAATTGACGAATAATATGAAAACATAAACATTTACACACACATAATGTTATTTCAAAAGTATTGTCCCTTATACTACCTTATGAGGATTAAAAAGGAAGAAAAAAGATTTCATGGAAAATATGTGTTATTGCAGTTGACTGTTAGTTATTTAACTAATAAACAGCCCAAGTTTTGTCATATATACAATTTCATAACTATTTTTATATATATATTTATACAGGGTGCAATATGTTATCTATCACCGACCTTTAATTTCTCAACCGTTGGTCGTAGACGTATAGTTCCACTTACAAAAACGTTTCAAATGAGGTAAATATTCATGTTGTGGCATTATTTAAACCCAAAAATCAATTTGATAAAAATTACGAAAACTAACTTTTTATACGGTCCCCCAGTCCCTATAGTAATATTTAGTAAAAGTTTACACATATCATAACAGATATAACACAAAAAGTTTGACATCTGTACTACAAAAATTGATCCAGTTATTAAATTTCAATAATTGAGATTTTTGCACATGATTCTGCCTTTCATTGAGGAATCCGTTAAAAGATGAATTAAAGTAATTCGAGATCAAAATCAGGGTGCAATGTCCTTTTTACGGCGAAGCCACGTTTAGCCGGTATCGTCGGTACTTTTGAATGTTGTTCGACCCATAAAAGTTAGCTCAAATTTTTCGATGAAATAACCCTATTTTGTGAATCCCCGAATTGGTGATACCGGCTAAAAGTGGTTTCGCCGTAAAAAGGGCTTTGCACCCTGATTTTGACCTCGAATTACTTTAATTCATCTTTTAACTGATCCCTTAATGAAAGACAAAATCATGTGTAAAAATCTCAAACTTTGAAATTTAATAACTGGGTCAATTCTTGTAGTACAGATGTCAAACTTTTGTGTTATATCTGTTATGATATGAGTAAACCTTTACTAAATATAACTATAGGGACTGGGGGACCGTATAAAAAGTTAGTTTTCGTAATTTTTATATAAACTGATTTTTTACTTTAAATAGTATCACAACATGAATATTTACCTCATTTGAAACGTTTTTGTAATTGGAACTATATCACTACGACCAACGGTTGGGAAATTAAAGGTCGGCGATAGATAACATACTGCACCCTGTATATTACATTACAATGTATTACAACGTCTTGTAGAGAGACGGTATGTGAGAAATTGGCAGGTGAATATTTTTAGTGCTTATGTTTTCCAACAATCTGACAATTTTTTCCCCTAGAATGGACCTTTTTCTTATTTTTCGAGTGTAATTTATTAATGTCTGCGTCACTTGTATTTTTGTGTTTCAACGAGCTTGTTCCCATTCCTATGCCGCAATTCGATTAGTCTAAAAAAGTAACGGCAATTCAATCTACGTCATACATCTGAACAAAGAATTCCAATGTTGCTATTGATTTGACGACGGAATACTTAAAGCTTTCGAAACAGGCCTTATTCTTTGTTTAATATTGTGAATAATAGAAGAAAATAATTCATTATTACTTTTTAACTGATATCAGTAAACTTAATGGTGCTAAACTGGTTTGCAATTTTAGTATGTATTTTTGTGTCATATGTTTTATTGAAGATTTTAAAAATTTAATATTTTTGTTTACTAATTTCGGTAAGCTTATCACTAAAAAACTAATCTGTAACTTTAATCATGCTGATTCTCTTCTTTATCGTATCTACATGTTAGTTCAAAATACTTTTATATCGTAAATTTTATATTCTAAAACAAACTTATAAGAAATATCAGTGTAAAATCGTTAAAAAGCATAAAAAATAAGAAGAAAAGCAAATTAAAAATAAAAAAAATCTTTCATTTTTAAAACAATATGGATAAACTCTAGTACATTTCCGTGTAAGGGCCGAGAATTATTTGGCAGTTTATTGGCTCCAAAGTGGGAGAATAGGCTTGTACTCTACACTAAGATATTATCCGAAATTTATTTTTTAGAATAAAAAATATGTTAAATATATAAAAAAAAAATACTTACAAATTTCTAAAAATACTTTAATACTCTATTCTTTTACAATGAAAAAAGTCACCAGTCATCATTCATTATCCAAGATTTTTATCAGAATTTTCAAGTAACTCCTTAACCCTTAAATGCCGGGTGTTGCCTTCCGGCAACATACCCAATTTAGGCTTATAAATAATATTAGAATAATATTGAAGCTGTAATGCCTAACGTTACCAATAAAATACATTCTTAAAATATTATTAAATCGATTTTCAACATTTAGATGGCAACACTTGTGCTGTTTAAGAATAAGGATTGATTTATTTTTACAATTGTTGATACATGTTCTTTTTGTTTTATTTGGCAGCTTGCGAAATACCTTATTTTGCTCTGCAGTGAGCAAGTAAAATTAGTTTCTTACCATAGTTCTCAAAATTTTTGAGTGTATAATATTGTAGAATTTTATCAAGGAAAATTATTTTTTTAATTAAACACCAGTATTGCCGATTAGTAACAAACAGTTTTTTTAGCCGTAAACCATACTTAAAACAAAATATGAATTTTTTAAGTATTTCTCCCATGATTTATTTAAAAAAAGAAAGCCGAAAAACATTTTTTAAATGATTTTTGAAAACTCGGGCATTTAAGGGTTAAAGTAGCTTCCTTTCATTGGTACACAAGAATGAATATCGTCAGTGTCTGATTCATTATCATCGTCATCGCCATTTCCTTCAAAAATGCCATAGTCATAAGTTCCATCCATCCCATTATAGACCGGGGAGCCGGCACCACAGACACATGGTTCGTACAGATACCGTTATTTCTCCAGGAAAAGTACCAGTATCTTTTTATAGAAAAATAAATCTAGGTTAAACGCGCAAAATTTCGCCTTCTTTTAAGAAGAGATTTAAGATAATACTGGTGCCGAAAAAATTCCTGGTCTACAAAATTCAAGGAGGCGTACGAACCATGAGACAACCACCCCATCGTATTGGAGTATGAAATTTCAGAATTAGCTAAAACCCGATTCCCATATTAAAACGCAGTCGGTCTCCCAAGTTATATATTGGTGGAAAACCCCTAGAAATCCGATTTTACCGGTTGACTCGTAGGTTTACCATTGTGTTTTCCTGCTCAAAGTCCGCCACGTTTTCATATCTTTGAGTGCAGGAAAACGCAATGGTAAGCCTACGAGTCGACCGCTAAAATCGAGTTTCCAGGTGTTTTCCACCAAGATATGACTTGGGAGACCAATTGCGTTTTAATATGCGAATCATTTAATATGCGAATGTTTTAGCTAATTCTGGACTTTCAGCCTGCAACTCGATGAGGTGGTTGTCTGTGCACTGTAAAAAAAAAACGAACTAAAAAACGGAAATACTACTGGCAATCTAGACGCCAGTACTATTTCCGTTTTTTTACGGAATTTTTACCCATAAATTACAGAAAATTTTCCGTTTTAATCAGAAAAGCGGAAAATCTTCTGTAATTTATGGGTAAAAATTCCCGTAAAAAAACGGAAATAGTACTGGCGTCTAGATTGCCAGTAGTATTTCCGTTTTTTAGTCCGTTAATACTGCCATTTGTAACACTGCATCCCCAGATGACATCCATTCAATTTATTTCAGACAGAGTCTTCAATTTGCTTACTTAGACAAATGTCCAGTGGTTGAAGAATAGAAATAAAGCTGTCGGGGATCACAGCTACCGAAGATCCCATGTCACACAAAAGTGGTTTTAGTTTTCTATGAAGTGCGCTTTAACACGTTCACGCCGGCGCGGTGTGTCACAGTCGACTGTCTCAGAGCTGCCAAGTCTCCGGCTTTGTGGCTACCAGTATTTTAATACAGAAAATGTTGTTTTATTTAATTAGAACATTTGGGCGATTTAAAGGAACAACATTTTCTCTAAAATAACAGTGGTGTGTGAAAAGCCGGAGACTTGACAACTCTGAGACAGTCGATTGCGACCCACCGCGCCTGCTTTAACGTGTTAACTCATTAATGCCGGTTTTCAAGAAAACTTGCCAGGTAAAGCGAACAAAATTTTTAAATTTGAATACCAGTATTTTAGTTTGGAAATTTCCGTACTATTTAATCTCAGATTTAGAGCGATTAAAAAAATCCAAATTACAAGTGGCAAAAACTGGTATCGAAGAATTAAAAGAAGTGTAAAGGAGGCTCGTTGTTAATGTGTTAAACGCATCCTATGCAAGTAGAGACTTTTTTTTTTAAACCGCTACTTTTCTTTTACCCCATACATTTTTAAGCCTATCTAAAATTCCCTTTTCTTCCATCCAACCTTTCGGATGGGCATGAATGATAATATCACTTGGGAAAATGTATCCCTTTAGACAATGTCTTCCGTTAAAAAATTGCCATTACAGATAAACCTGTTCTGACCGCATGCAGCTTAAAATAAATGTGAAGGGCATTTTCTCATGACCAGTTGTTCTAATAAAAACAGTCTTTATATTTTTCTTATGCTCTGTGCGATTTGTAAGTATATCAATGCAAACAAGAGTTTCATCCATCTTTTCTATTTGTCAAAGTTCAAAGTTATATTTATTTCGGAATAGGATGACATGTTTTTAAAAAAAGTGAACTCTAACTTCTATCTCTTTCGGAAACTTTTGGGCAATTTTAGTACGAGTTCGGATACACAACCCATATCGATTCATAAAACGACTGCACCAGCTAATACACGCGACAGAATTTACTTGTTTACATGGCAGTAAATTTCGACTTTTATCTTATTCAGGACCCTGATATGAATATTTGTATGGATTAGGGGAGTTAGGGGAGGTTTGATACATAGGAAGAGTTGATACATTGGCAATTTTTCTCAACAAATGGCATCAACAGCCATTGTAACAGATGTAGAGTCTTCTTTTATTAGCAGAGGCCATCATTAGCTGGACTTAGCAGTGAAGAACTGACAACGTTTTTTTTCTTTTAATTTTGAAGACTTTTGGAATGTCAATGTAAATTTTTTTAAATACTGATTTTCTTTCATAACTCTTATTATTAACATATATAAGATACACAAAATGTAAATATATTGCTTACAGGTGTCAAGTATGATAAAATCCTTTAAAAACATTAAAGTCATTTAAAATTCATAACGTTTTTGACCGACACTTACTCGGTCATCCTCAGTGAAAAACTAGCAGTTGTTCTGTCGCCGCGTCTCCAGCCTTGTCCGGAACAGACCATTTCACTTCAAGGGTGGATTGGAAAATAATGGGGGGGGGGGGGGAAGGCATAAATGCTATTCTTTTATCGAAAAGTACAGATTTATTAACTATTTATTAATTCTTTCCAGACTGCGTGGATATCATATGATAATATATCGTTACAAACTATTTCTTTATTTGATATTATTTCCAGAGATTCTCTTATGATAGCTTCTTGGTGGTTACTTGTATGGAAAATAATTTTGTCTCTATTGAAATCTACTTTTATAGGTTGAATTTGTGCTAATCTTGATAATGCAGTGTGGGGTCTATTCAATCTCAGATCTGCTTCATGTTCCTTAATTCTGTCACGAAATTTCCGCAGTGTCATACCTATGTACATAAAATCTCTATTATCTTTCTTGAAGGGTATAATATATACTCCCGATCTATTGGTGGCTTGGATAGGGTCAATTTTCGTATTTAACAAATCCTTTAATTTCGGGGGAGGGACTGCGATTAATATAATACCAAACTTGAGGAGGGAATGCCTCATACTCTCGAAAAACCTTGGGATGTAATTAACTTTACAGAATTTTAAACTTTTAATCGGAACTGTATTTTGCCTTTCTTCATTTTTCCTTTTAAGTCTGTTTATGATTTTTTCAACGAAATGAGATGGAACAGAATTTTCGGCTGCTATTTTTCTAATCATAGCTATTTTGCTCGTCATGTAGAAGATAAAAAGTTTAAATGGCCTGAAAGGGAAGATGTTTCTATAATTGACGAAGGACAAATTAAAGAAACATTAAATCCATCCGATTTTACTTAACAAAATGATAGAGTTTTTAGTTTTTCTTTTAGCCATTTCAGGGGTGATGGTATGTTTATGAAACCACTTCATTTTAATTCCCAAACGCCACTTTGGCACCAACATTTTGGTAAAATATTTTCCATGTAATATGAAAGTGAAATATCGCCCTTTTCATATTTCCAATTAAATTTGTCGGCAAATTCCGGTACTATTCATTTATTCATCATTTTAGCATTGAAATTGCTTTGTCCTGAAAGGGTTAACGAAATCTTAAATGGGCTAAATTTGTGTTAAATTGTTTGCAAATCAGCAATGTTTACTTCATTTTTCCTTTCAGCAAGATCTCTAGGGGTTATTTTTCATTATTTATTTTCTAAAAAGTGTGTTAATAGAATTGTTTAAATATTTATGTAAAAACATTTAAACAATTCTATATTCATATTCATAATTGTATGACACATAAATTGAATTGTATGCATTTTTTTTATTTCAATTTACATAACAATGTATCAAACCTCCCTTGTTAGTGTATCAATCCTCCCCAGCAATGGGGAGATCTGATACAGTAGTAATCATTCACAATAATTGGAATATATTTTTTTAATGATGATATTTTAAATTCAGAATATTTTTAATAAATGAATAAAAGGTCACTTTATAAGAAAACACGAAAGATTTGTTTAAAGATAGATTTCTAATGGTTGTAAAAAATTAGTAAAAAAAAAGTGTATCATACCTTCCCTATCTCCCCTACAGTAAACCCGCTTTTACGAGACACTTGCGCCCAGTCGGCAAGTTTTCCCTCAAGTACAGGAAATAACGGTTTGTGTCCACGTGCAGCTTTGATTACTTTTGGAATTTTTGAAATTTCGTCATTTTTTTTTCTCCATTCTCGCACTTGTTTTCCAATGAGCGCAAAATGACGAGCAGCCACTGAGTTATTCGACTTCTCTGCAAAAGTGATGACATTTTATTTAAGAAGTCACGTTAATTAGATAAAGGTTTTCCTATTTACAAAAATACAGTGAATCCTCCCTGTGCGACCACCTTCCTTAACGGCCATTTTTTCATGGAACGATATTTATTCCCATAAGTTCAATACTAATTTTACCTCCATTCAGAGACCATCCCAGTTGAATTCCCTCCATGAGCGGCCCATTTATTTGAAGAAAATGAAACAAATTCCGTTTTTTCCTGGTCTTGAAGAAGGGAAACGCTTGAAGAAGGTTTTTTAGAAAAATAGTTCTGGAAAGAGAATTATTCATCAAACGTCTAAAGTAAGTTTAGAATTTTTCTTTATTCCGATAGCTTTTAAGTGTTTAAACCCCTTTGTGCATTTTTAGACAATGAATTTAACTCTGAAGACCAACTAAGAATGACGGTCAATAAACTCCCCTGCCCTTTTCTGTTAGGAAACTCTAAAAAAAAAAAAAAAAAAAAAAAAAAAAAAAACATAAATTAATGAAATCGTCATTATTTGTTCCCGTCGAAAAAAAAATTGTATTTATTTACAGAACTCTTAAAGGACTTGGAAATAAAAGTTATAAAAGATAAAACCGTAAAATGAAAGCAAACATCAATGTATTCATTTTTTAAACTCTGCATTAATGTAAGTAACCTTTATTTTGATACTTAAATTTTCATATTTTTTTCCTAATATGAAAAATAAATTTTAGTGACATTAATTGTTATTTTTTTTTTAACACTTAAAATCTGGATTTAAACATGACCTCCATTAAGAGACCACCTCTCGGAGCGACCAATTTTTATTGGAACGGAACGTGGTCGCTTTAGGGAGGTTTTACTGTAGCAGGTTTGGTTCTTATGAACAAGCTGGATAAGCAGAACCCAACTAAACAGATTTTGGAGCGCACAAGACAGAATAGGAGAGTTCAATAATTTCAGAGCGCGGATTTTTTTCTATTAGCTATGCACAAAAATGTGCTAAGTTTTCTTTCCCTGAATTTTTCATCACGCCTTTTTAAACATCTGTTTACATACGAGTTTCCGATTTTGGACGATTTTTCACTGAAAAGTCGTATACTCGGCTTATACACGGAAATATACGGTATTGTGTTATTGCTAATTTATAATTTATATTATTTACGTATAATATATTTTCATTATATTTTAAGTGATATTGTTAATGTATGTTTAACATTCTTTCTATTTGCTATTTCAAAGCGTTTTCTATATCATAATATTTGTTTTCCGTAACAAAAATTTTTTAAATTCACATGTTTCAAAAGACCAAAACAATGAGATATATAAAAGATTTATATTCCATTTAATGATATTTTTAAGCAAAAAGCTGTATGAATAAATGTTACAGTTTTATTTATTTATTTATTTATTTATTTATTGTTTACTTAAAGATATTTAGAAGTATTTCTTTTAAAAAGCTATTAGAAAAATCAATAAATAGATATATTTAAATTTTTTTTAAAGATATTTCATTAAAATTGTGATTTATATTTTCTGTTTGTTTATATATATATATATATATAATATATATATATATATATATATACATTTGAGAATAAGTGGTATATTCCAAAGTTATATTTTTTCAGAATAATTTTATAATCGGAAAATAAATAAACACATTTCAAATTCAGAATAAAGAAAATGTTTTCCAATCTGACGTATCTTTGATTTAATGGCGCAGTTATACAAAAAGCAATAGAAATAAATAATTTTGAATTATTTTCTGCTATTACTTATTTTTACTGAGAAATTATTTCAGGAATGGTTCTTTTGAACTTTTGCGCATAAGACGTACATCTGTATTTTTTATAGTTTGCCATTATTAAAAAAATTAATAAAAATTTCTTTAGCCAGAATATTTTTGCATATAATTGAGAAAGAATTATTTGAGAAACATATTTCAAGACCATGCTTACTATCATCTTCCATTTTACTTTTTTTCAGAATTATTTTAGTACTAAGGTCCTAAATTTATAACTCTTAAAAATAAAGACACGAAGGAAAAATCAGTCATAGAACATGCATCAGGCATAGAACATATAACAGTTTAAAACAGTAAAGCGCATTGATAAGAAACTTTTTTTTTCAAAAAATAAAAAGAGACAGCTAAACAATAAATAAAAAAAAAAAACAGAATACAGTAAAAAACCAATTTTCAGCAGTTGATATCCATATCCTGTAATGTACGCAAAATCTTTCGTGTAGCTCTGCTACAGGATGTCTTTTTTTAATGACGTTATTGAGAGCCATCTTTAGCTCATTTTAAAAACTGAAATGAGTCTAAACTTGTTAAGTGGTTAACTATGCAATGAGAAAAAAGATTCATTGAAAACAAATAGTTTAAAATACTGCCGATGACGGGAAATATGGCACTGTTGTAGGCTACTGAGCAGAAAATGGGAATGAAACATGGGTAATAAATTAAAATCCAAAGTTATACCTACGCAGGTGACAACAGTACAAATAGTTAGAGCTATAAACGCATGCGAAAAGCTCATAGAAACATTTTCGGCTCAGGTTGAATATGAGCTCCACGTTACCACAGCGTGCGTATAACCCTAAGTAATGCCACTGTTGTCGTATACTTAGAAATAACTTTTCATTTTCATTTCTTACCCGTATTTTATGCTCATTCTCGTCTACCTAATCCAACATTGCCATATTTCCCCCTATCGGCAATGTTTTGTACCATTTTTTTAGCGGTATCTTTTCCCGCTATTAGCCCCCTGACCAAGTTTAGCGCCATTCCGGTTATTAGAAAGAGCAAGAGATGGCTCTGAATTGCGTTAGTTTGAAGAAAAAACACTCTATATGTGAGCTATAGATTTACGCATACATAGTAAACACGCTAAAAATTGTTAATTTTAAAAATGCATACCACAGCTGAAAATGCACTTCCTGCAATCATCGCTCAAAATCAGTGCTGTAATTGAATATTTTGTGTATCTCAGTAAATATTCTATATGCTCCATAATCAATAGTAAACATGTTGTGATTCACTGCAGTTATACATATCGATTTCATTATTTTTGAAGTATTCAGAAGTATACGTAACTAAACCGCACACCGAAGGATTTTTCGCCATAGATGGTAATGTAATGACATGTTTTGTGTATCCCTGTAAACGAAAATGTTTCTTATCCACCATTTCGCAGAATACGTTTTGTAGTGCACCTCAGTGATGCAGATCTATTTCAATATATTTAAAATGTGGTAATCACATTAAAATGCTCCCCAAATGATTTTTTTTCCACAGACTATAACGTAACAGAATTCTTTTGTATGTCCCAGTGAATGAGCTAAAAATGTTACACACTTCATTTTCCATAGCGAATATGCAATAGAAAACCTCAATATCATATAACATTAAATAGCAAGCCGAGTATATTTACGATAGTTAGAACACGGGCAGAAGACAGATCGCTAGACGATACATTGTCGACAAACGAGAAACAGAAAAAAAAAGGGAAAAAAGCAATTTAACAAATTACAACGACCATTTGGAAAAAGATTTTTTTTAAAGACTAAAATTTAAGACATAAAAAATCGCATGGAGTTGATCATACATTACGTACGCCTTGAATTAAACATTAATAGTGTTATTACACGTAAAACTTGCAAGCGACAAAAATCGCCTGCGACTCGTCAGATTTCCTGAAACTTACGTATTATCCAAGCATTTCATTGGCTGTTCGGGAAAAGGCTTTTCCATCGTCAGATTTCCAAGAAATCTGGCAACCCATTTTAAATGAAATTTCATTCTTAAACTTCTAAACATCGCACAATATTACTTTTTACACCGTCGTATAGAGAAAAAATGTACTTTTAAATGCAATTTGTTTGAAAGCTGTATCTCAATTTGTTTCTGAATTATTAATTTTTTTTTGTAGTTTTTATTACTTTTCTATCATAGTGACAACAGAAGGTATCCATCTCTGTTGAAAGTAAAGGGAAATACAGATTACTGTATGGACCAATCATAAAACGAATAAAAGGATGATTAAACCAATAAAAAAATTCAGATATGCTTTTGATTTCCTACCTTGACGAGGACAATAACCATTTTTCCAAATGGTTAAAAAGAGTGGTTATAAACACGATTCAACTTCCAAAGTATTATGTTCATGTCGGACAGTGTTAAAAAATATTAAGAAATTTTACTTTTAAATTCATTTGCAACTAACCAGATTAAAATTTGCATTGATCAATTAAATGATTTGTTACAAATCTAATTGCAGTTAAAATAAATGTATCTTCTACAACTAGATGACGTTGAGCACATAAAAACCAGCACTGGATTATCGGTCATATGATACATTTCAAAATCGTATTTAGCAATAAGTTCCATTTAATTCTGTCTCACATGTATTTTATTGGGAAATACATCGATGTATTACTAAGAAAAAAAAGTATTCAGAGATAGCGCGAACTTTAAGTACATGTCTTATTATGAAATAAATTGAAATGTTATAACTGTAAAACAAGTTATTTTAAACAACAAAAATCAACGAGACTTTAAGTGACTATTTCTAAATAAACGACCTCCTTGCAATTATGTAAAATCTCGTTTAGCAACTCACTATTTTAATGGGAGTGGATTGGCACAAGATAAGACGATTTTATGACAACCGCATTCAATTTAATCTGCATTGCTGAAGCTTGAGTGTAATCATAAAAAAGAGAGGGGTTTCATACGCACATGGCGTATGGTAAGATTAGAAATTGGTTTCCAAGTTTTTGCAATCTACATTCCAAAACTCAAGGTGGTACTCACTTGGACAAGTTGTATTTAGCGAGCGATACAAGTCAACAAAATTAGCTTATCGCGCATATGATGCATTTAAAAATCGTATTTACCGTATGTTCCATTTTACTCTGTCCACAGCTATTTTATTGCGAAATACTTCGATATATTACGCCTTAAGAAAAAAAAAAGCTTCAGAGACAGCGCTCACACCAAGTAACTGTTTTATTATAAAATGGATTGAAATGTAGTAACTGTAAAACAAGATATTTTAACAACTAAAAATAACGACACTTTATGCGACGTTGTTGACGTCAGAGTGTTTTCATAAACAAGAATGGGGTTCCATACGCAAAAGGCATATGTTAAGATTAGAAATCGGTTTCCAGGCTGTTGAAACCCACATTTCAGAACTTGGCAGTACTCATATGGACAATTTCCATTAAACCAATGAGACAAGTCAAGAAGCATTGGCTTGGCGATAATGATAAGCTTATATCCAAAGCACTCAAGACCAATCACATTTAACTGCTCACATGCCCACCACTATCCTATGCATAAAGACGCTCTAGAAATTCATGGCTCATGATTTCGCCTGAAATCCTCTCGACGAATCACATTTCATTGCTTTTACGTCACCACAATCTTATTTATGACGTCACAGTACCTGCCCATCTATCAACATTTTGACAAAATGATTTCATCAATCAAATTTTATTTCTCGTATGCCACATATTACATTATAAAAGAATTGAATTTCTCATCACTCACATTTGAAACGCAGTAGACAATCACGCATTAAACTATTTGACGTGCCCCTATACAAAAAACTGCACACAATACTATGAGTCATTTTAGCATAAAACATTCCCCACCAGAACTGCTGTTTAGAAGTTACAACTGCATTTATTCAGTGGTAGAGAAAATTGACGACATATATACATTCATGGAAAAATTCAAATAAAATAACCAAAAATAGAACCTTCTCTTGAAGTCGCTTAACAACGAATTTCTATATTTTTGTACTTTTGTCATAGGTTTTCATAAATTATTTAGAATCATATATTCAATTATTAAGACAGCTACTTAATGAAATTTATGCATAGAATTTTAAAACTCAAACTGTTATGCGATATGGACAGCCACATGGAATCATATTTTTTGGTTACTTCTCTGGCACATGACCATTATTTTAGTCCGGCCGGTGGCTTTACGGACCGTGATCTCATCGAGTTAACGGCTAAAATTTCAGGATTAGATAAAACTCGAATAACTTATTTAAATGCAACTGGTCTTCCAAGTCATATCTTGGTTAAAAACACTGCAAACGCGATTTTAGTGGTTGACTGTTAGGTTTACCATTGTGTTTTCCTTTTTCTAGTCCTCCATGTTTTCATACCTTCGGGTGCAAGAAAACACAATGATAAACCTACCATTTAACCACTAAAATCGATTGTGCCAATTTTTTCCACCAAGATATGACTTGGCAGGACAGTAGCATTTTAATATGCGAATAGAGTTCTGTCTAATCCTTGAATATCAGCCTACAACTCGATGAGGTGATGGTTTCTGCAGACGCATGCCGGTCTATTTTTTCTACTTTCAAAATGTTTACGGTTATATTAATTCTGCGTGATCATATAAAATGCTGCAAATTTTTCGGTTTTTAATAAAAACCTTTGCATACAGGATGTCTTAAAAAGATTGCTTAATTTTTTTACCTATTAGTAATAAAAAGGGAATAGAAAAGGAGGCAAATGTTTAAAATAAATTTGGAACTAAGTTTATGTTAATGATATAGACCTATCATTATTTTCTAAAGTTATGCTTTAAAATTTTTATACGACAGTTTTAAACAGTATTGGTCAATAAGAAAAAAATACCCCTTTTTGTAGCAAAATCTATAAAAGATGTCATGTTAGTATATTTGAAATTAATTGAATTATTATAAAATTATTATTATATATATATATATACTAAATCCACTTTTTCGCACCATTTAAATGCATATTTCACCAGTAAACATAGAGACATTTCAAAAATTGATATAACCGTTGCTTAGATATAAAATTTGCTAACATTTGTTAAAACAATGCATGAAAAAGGGGCTTAGTAAAGATCAGACGAAAAATCAAATGTAGTAAGTATTAATTTCTAAAAACGCATCGATTAACAAAAGAAGCAACTTACAAATGGCTTTCCGATGTTTGCACTTAACTGCAATGTATAACTGAGCTTTTCTAATAATTTTCTGTCAAATTTTTAATCGTTTCAAAAATATGCCAGAATTTCTTAAGTTACAACGAATTCGCAGAAGTGAAGTAAAGTATTATATTTTTTAATGTATTTAAGTTCCCACCAGTAAATTGATCAACTGTTACTATGTAAACCATTACTTTTTTATAATAAAAAAATATTTTATGTGCACACGTCTTTTCATATCACTCGTTTTTATCATTATATATACGCATGATAAAGCTATTTTTTCATGAATACGACTTTGATAAACAAAGCTATAATGCATTTTTTAAGTGTTGCGATAAGTTATCTCTAATCATATATGGTATTATTAAGAGATTTATCTAACACAATTTATGCAAAATAGTTTACAGTTCAAACTTTTTTACGACCGAAACATCCATTGGCATGATAGGATCATAAATTTTTCAGACTTCATTTTCTGGCACATGCGCATAATTTCCTTTCCCCCATCCTTTCCTACCCCCTCTCTTTTTTATTGCGTTCCATCATTCAAATCGATCTCTTGTACATTCATTTTATGAGAGAAACACTGTTTCGGAAATGTTTTCCACGCTTCACGAAGGCACTAGTAGTTTTTTATCGATTACGATGAAATTTGCGAGGTAATGTCATCGTTTCATGTTCTGCATCGATATCTCTCCATCTGCCGATACTAAAACTTAAGAGGGAAGTGAAATGGATATAACATGATCAATAGGTAATAATGAGCTAAGTATCTGAAAAAAATTGGTGAATAGGAATAGAAAATGTCTATATGTTTGTTACGCAAAATAAAGAATTCTGTTCTTATAAATCGTGAAGAACGGTTTATCCCAAATAATGAATTTTTTAAAAGCGTGTTATAATTAAAAGTTTTCATAAATATTGAATATTTTTGTCAAAATCATTTTTCCATTTCAAAAATAAACCGACATTTTCTGAAATGCATGTTAAATTGACAGGTTGTAAAATTAATTTAAATAAGCTGCCTGTTGTATATCTTTCTAAACGCCTTTTTTGTAGTTTGTGTGCTTTGAGATATTTAAATCATGGCTGAGTAATGGAACTTATCGTTTCTGAATCATCATTTTTTTGTGCGTGTGCCCTGTGTTCTTGTGGAATCAATGATCATAGTGGCTTTATCTAATGTTTTTACCTTAACATCATCTTGAACATGTACTTTGAATGCAGTTACTGAAATATTTCGATAATAATTATTCACTCCGCGTCATTAAAATTATGGAAAAGATTTCGCAACATTTTCAGAGTTTATCGATTGTTGTTATATATATATCCTGGCGTGAAAGATTCAACAAACTGAAGGACAAAGGGATCTTAAAGGATTTTTCAGCTAAAAACATGGAACATGCACAAGGTCTTTGTATTGTCATGCCTGGTATATCTTCAAAATACAACATATCTTATAGCTGCAGAAAAAAATTTAAACACCAATAAAGGAAAGGTGATATAGTGTGGGGCAGAGAATACTTTGCGTTACATTTTACAACATTTTAGTGACACGTAGAAAATTTTATAAGTTGCGTGTGCACCCCTGACTGAAAATGCAAGCGTTACAGTTATATCATCTTGCTTAATACCTTTCATTATTCCAATTAAATACCATTTCTCAAAATGGCCAAATGCCTTCTCAATGGCATGTTCCAACTTCCACATGCGGCAATTTTATCTAATTTGCATATTTCTGTGTAGCACATTGGCAGTTATGCTTTGTTTAATAGTGAATACCATTGGGCTGCATGATAACGATTGCCTTAAGTTACAAACCTACAGGCTTTCATTAAATTCTCTTAATCGAATGACCATAAAGTATTTTTTTATAGTTGAATTTCAAAACTCGCCTTATCCAAAATTTAAAAAATCGAATTTCATGTATTAATCTATTCTATTGGTGAAGCTGCATCGAAAAAGCACTACAATTTGCAAAAAATAAACTTTATTGCGTATTTCTGACATTGCAAATTCTTCGTTTACAATGAAAATTAATGGACGCAATCAGAGGTTTTTCATGACTTCACAAAAATTGATTTTCTGGATAAGGCGAATTTTCAAACTCATGTCCTCAGCTGTTTCTTTAGTTTTTCCGGCCAGTATATTTCCTAGCAGAAGATTATATGTGTTATGACTCTTGTGCAATCAGATATATATTGACAGTGAAAGTCCATAAGTTACCAACCTGCTACCTTTTATTGAATTTCCTTAAACCTTAAATGCGTGATTTTTTCTTTTGTTTCAAAAAAAATATATATGATTCTGTGAAAGGTTTATTACACAGGAAAAAAAATGAAAAAAATCAGAGATACATTTTTCATATAATACGTCAATCTTTTCTTCTTGTGATCATCTGCAATATAAGAAAAATACTACTGTCGTGTGGCTGTTTTACGCTAAAATATTGCAAATTAGTAAATATTTTAATAAATATGTCTCCAAATATCTTATTTTATATAATTATTTATTTTACAAAACTTAACCTTTAACCCTTTAATTCTCATAATAGAATACGTTCTAGAAATTACGTAGTTTAGAGAATCTGACTTTACACCAGAAAGTTTCCAGCGTTAATTTCGCTTTATTTAAATACGGAATGTCTGTTATTAAGAAAATATTGCTATTTCAATCTTCTGTTGTGATGTAGGTATGTAAGAGTAAAAAAATCTATTAAATTCAAATCACTGCTGTTTGCATATATGCAAAGCTGCGCACTAAAGGGTTAATCAAATGAACATAACGCACTCTTTTATGCTTGTTTCTATAGTTTTTCCTGTCAGAGTATTTCCTAACAGAAGATTATATGCGTTAGGACACAGGTGCAATATCAGATATAGGTAGTGAACTCAGTAATCATTATTACAACAAAATACCCTAAGGAAAAACATTTTATAGTGTAATTGTAGCAGAATGCCTAGTTTCTCTTTTAGAAGCATACAATAGTGGACCAGTGAGTTTTAAAATGAAAATGCGTTTGTTGGTTTGAATTCTATCAACCGTTCGCGAATGTGACCTATTCTATAATTCTTTTAAAATTCTCAAAGAGCATATCGCTCACATGCAAGAAAAATGACACATCTCGACAAAAGTAAATTACACAGGAGAGGCAAAGGAAAATTTGCATAATTTTAGTATAAGATGAAATTGCAGGTCTTAGCTCTGCATCCAGGAATACAAACGTGCATAAAAGCATAAAACACTTAAGAATGAAGACGTAGATTGAGGTTTGGAGGGTCGGGTAATTTTACCTCCCCACACAATCCACTCCTCTTCTGTAGTCACAAATGAACATATAGCGTAATAAAGGGATTTCCCGTATAACTACACTTATGAAACTGTTTGTGTAGCATAAGACATCTATAACAGACCTATTAGGGGAATAAAACCCAAAATGAATTTTGGCGAGATGTGTCAATTTTCTTGCGGGTGAGCGATATGTATCACTGGGAATGTGATTATCAATGATATATTAATTAGGTAACTGTGGTTGTGTAGTAGCTATTTAAAACGGCAGGAGGTGGAAACATTAGATTTTAAAGGCATCCTGCCTTTGGGTAAATAAGTTTCCCCGCGCTTTAGGCCAAGTGTTAATTTTAACTGGAGTTTCCGGTTAGTAGTTGGTTTGAATCTTTGGCTGGGAATTTTCACTAGTTTGGTAAGAGGTTGAGCTTTCTACTGCAAATAAAATGTCAAATGAAATCCACGTGATTCCATTTTTAGTGATATTATCTCTTAGAGTGATATTACCTACTTTTTTAAGTTTCTGCCAAACGAATGATAAAAGCATTTTGAGCCGAATTAAGCGAGATCAGTTTTTGTTTAGGTAAAGGATTTTCTACTTCTCAGCCACTCATAGAATTGAGACTATTTTTGATCCACTGTTATAAATAAAATATTTAAATATTTAAAACAAAAGTTTTAATATTCCAGATTACGAGAGCTGAAAACATATCGAAATCAGTATGCATTTCGAGCATTATTTCAGAGCTTACAGATGTGATTATTATCTTCAATTATTATTTATAAAATATTTTTCTATATTATCCACTAAAAAAAGCGTTTAGTATTAACAACCAAGCATTACAATTATTGATTATAGTTACACATTAGGTATTGTTCTTTTTTGCAATTTGTAATATTATAACCTACTTCATGATTTCGTCTTTTAATGACGTGGCTCCACCCATGTACAGGTGCTCCACCCATATTGTATGACTGTGGAAAACATATTATCTATAATAAGATTTATCTTAGAAATGGCGGCAAACAATAAAGGTAATTACTTATATTTATTCCTTATATGCATTAATTTTCTACATCAGTGGTTCTCTACCAGTGTGACGCGGCATACCGGAAGACCGAGAACTCAGCGGGTAGTTTGATAAAAAATGTACCAACGTGCAAATTTAATACTTCAAAATTCAAAATGTTCTTGCAAGTGCGCATTGTATATCAAGTAAAATTTACGCTCATGTCTGAAATAGTAAATTATATGCTTGGGAACTTACAGAATTATTGCCAGGGATTTACTAAATTATTGCCAGCGATTTCGATACAGTAGCAAAAGAACCTGCCGGGTGGTTACATATCAGGCTTATTCGGAAACTAAGGTCCGATTTCTTATAAAATATAAATCATAACAGATTTTTTCAGAAACTTTTTTTTATTTAATTCCTTGTATGTTTCTCTCTCTCTTATTTTTTTTACATAGTTTACATATTTGTAACCTCTGAGCGTTTTGAGGGATTTCCTGCATTTTCATAAAAATGCTTATAAAACTAATATTAATTTAAATTTTCTTTCGCTGTTCGTATCTAATACATTCTTCATACCCCTTTATTTGACAAGCATCTTAAAATACAATTCTGTTAAAATTATTTTTGTCTACACCCGATTTAAGTTGTTTTAGGAAAACTGAAAATTACGGGCAAACCGCTTAGAGGGTTAAACATTAGTCATAACCTTCTGCTAGCTTTTGTATGCCTGAGTCATAGTCATCTGCCGCCTGTGAGGATAACCAGTCTTTAACTGCTTCTTTGAAATGTTGTTGATTTAAAGTTGAAATTGTGAATCGCCTGTCTTCACGAATCTTTTCGTCCACGGCAATGACCAAATCTTCTGTAATCACTGATAGTCGGCACGATCGCGGTTCATCATGGACATCATGAACAGCCCGACCATCAGTGATTAGAAGGATCAGCTTGTAGAAGGTTATGACAAATATTTAAACAAATATGGAAACTATGTAGAGAAGTAGAGAAACACGTAAGGAACTAAATAAAAACAGTTTTTGAAAAAATCTCTGATGGTTATGTTTTATAAGAAATCGAACTTTACTTTCCTAATAACCCTAGTACTTACACTGAAACTCTCTTAAAATCATAGTAAAGCAAATATTGACTATTATATTATTGAAACTTATTGGAAATTTTTGTTGCATTTGAAGATTTATTAAACTTCAATTATTATTTTTTAATTTAAATTGTCATAAACTGAGATTTCGCAAATGTCTGTTTGTTAATGTAAAGTGACGATATACTAAACTATTGTATCTAATTAAAAATGTGAAATCTACGCTTTTTTTCGGTCCTCTATATCTAATGGAAATATATATTATAATTGAAAAAGATCGTGGTCAGTTATATTAATAGAGTTTTCTAAACTTAATCAGTCAATTTTATGAATATATCATACCACGCTATGCGCACATCTGTCTTGTCAAGTCAAAGTACATAATATATTCACAAAATTTTTCTTTTCCTATGGATATCATTTCGTGATAATGTTCCCCACTTTTTCTGCACACTTTGTATTCTCGATTGAATATTTAATGAACTTTTGATTAAAAGACACGTTCTGGGAAAACGACATGTTAAGTTTAATTATTTAATATGTTGCTAGCATATTGATAAAATATATATTTAACATGAACATTTGCACGATAATTCTTTTTTTTTTTCGTTAACAATTGAATATAGTTTTCATTAATTTTGTAGATTATTAATTTTTATTTTTGTTCAAAAAAACTTGCAGTTATGAAAAAAATAAAGAAAAAATATTAAAAATGTATTCCTTATTTCTTTTTATATACTACATGATAAAATGAAAAATCTTCTTTATCTAACAAATGCATTACATTATGTAACACAATTATTCAATTACTTTGATTCTTTAATTAAATTGCTTTGAATAAATTTAACTTCATTTTTGACAAGAATCTTTCCTTTATTCGAGGCATATTAAGTCCTAGTAATTTTATTATGAATATTTAAACGATAAATAGACTATTTTGGAAGTACTAAATGTATTTTTCAACTCTTTTATGGTACTTTTATATTAACTGGGTGCCAGTGATTGCCAACATTTTTTAAATCTCGCCAACCGTTTTCTCCTCATCAATCTTATAACATTAGCCAATTACAAATAGCCAATATTTTAAATTTTAATGACAGGTGTAACTCTCTCTCAATGAATGAATAAATTAAAAGTTTAGTTATAAAAGATTAGTTATAAAAAGTTCTGTAATTTATATTATATAATACCTTAAAAATTAATGATTGAATACGTAAACACAATTATATCAATACAAATAACAAAATCTTCGGTATTCGGGCCTATTAATAATTAGGTTTAGCCAATAACAGGAATGTGTCAATAAGAGATAACATAAAGTAGAAACACTTTATTTTCTGATAAAGGCATCGCATCTAATTTTTTATACGCAAAAATAAAAGCTTATGTTATTGAAGGTCCCAAAACCTTTTAATATCATTTAGAATTTTTCTTGTTCCTCTTTTTTAGACGAATTTAGTCAAAGGTTGCAATTCAAACTAAGTCAATTAAAATAAGATTTATCGAGTTATCGCTGGGGTCCGATTATGATAAAAATACCGTTTTTGTTTTTAAATTTTTCAGTTGTAAATGGATTGTAATTTAAAAAAGAAACTAAAAAAAGCTATACCTTTACTATTCAATGTATATTACACTATATGACGAATATTTGTGTAAATATTGTATTATATAAGTCTGGCATTTTTTTAATTTCCTTGTATCCGATAAGAATGAACACAATAATTAATAAAGGTTGTAATGAGTTATATTAGAGATGTTTCTAAATTTAATCAGACATTTTTATGAATATATCATAACACGCTAACTGAACATCTATCTTTCTATTTCACAGTACATAATGCACTCACACTACATTTCTTTTTTTATGGACTTTCGTGATTTTCTGCACACTTCTTACTCTCTATTGAATATTTAATGTGTTTTTGAATAATAGAAACGTTCTGTAAACTCACCGGTATATTTTAAATATTTAGGACGTTGCTTGCATACAATGTAAAAAATGTAGTTTTAATATGAAAATATTGACACCTTAGTTTGGCATTGTTTAAAAAATTAAAAAAAAAAAACAGATTGAATCAGAAAAAATTACAAAGGAATTATTAAATGTGTTTTAACAAATAAAAACATATTACATTACATAAAAAAACTTTGCGTAATAATGTATAATCTGTTTTATTCAAATTCTATAAATATCATAACAAAATGACATAATTAGAAATTGTAGATTAAAAACAATTTTACCATTTTAAAGCAAATTTTTAATTAGCTGGTAATTAAAATACATGCTTTAAAAAATCATGAGAAGTTAAGTTATTTAAAACGTGGATATCATCTACAATAAAAAGCAAAAACATGTGCATCACTAAAACTCATGTCATAATGATGCTTTTATCTCACATATATCCACTACTAAACGCAATATTCCATGCCTAATATCATCCAATATAATAAAATCGAACTTTTAAATATATCTTCTTTAAAAATTGTAACACTATTACTTTTATTTACTGTTGTTGATTTTTAACACCTTTCCAGAATAGCTTTTTTTATTATCTGACTGAGCAATAAACATTTATTTGTAATATTTTCAGTGATATAATTAAATATGCAAAACTAAGGAAAAAGTGACAGCCTACCTAAAATTGGATATTAATCCCCTAAAGTTGAAGAGAGTTTTTCTTTACCTTCCTCCCCCCCCCCCAAAAAAAAAAGTATATTTTCCTCTTTAATTGGTAACATCACTTTAACCTGTTCAAAACTTTATAATTATTTTAAAATCATTTATTTAAAATTATTTTTAATGTATTTATTTACTTATTTATTTGCTGTCGTTTAAACATTTTTTACAAACGAAAATCACATTTTAATGATAAGAAATCGGTATCGAAATTGAAAAAATAATTTTAGAGCTAATGGAAGTATAGAGCGCCATGGCGAGTAAACAACAAAGCAAACTTTAAGCATAGCAAACTTAAGAACATCTTTTAAAAATCCAGCATTCAATCGACACTTTACGTCCCCCAATTTTCAATAAATCAAATCGATCTATCTGGGCAGATAATGGCGGATTAACTTCACTCATATAGCATTTTGACCTATATTTTGACATAGTTGGAAAAATTCGGTTAACGTTTTGACCTATATTTTGACTCAGTTAAATAAATTCGGTTAATATGAAATCTTTACTAACACTTCACTCATATAATATTTTGACCTATATTTTCACTCAGTTCGATAAATTAGGTTAATATGAAATCTTTACTAACACTTCCCTCATATAACATTTTGACCTATACTTTGACTCAGTAGGAAAAATTCGATTAATATGAAATCTTTACTAACATTTCACTCATATAACATTTGGACCTATATTTTCTCTCAGTTGGAAAATACGGTTAATATGAAATCTTTACTAGTCTTCTTGATTGCATTAAAAATAAAAAAGTATGTCTACATATCCATCGTTTAATGGAGTTTCTTTACTTGCCATTTATTTTGTTGTGCTGTCTACATGGCAGTACTGATGCTATTGTCAATAAGTTTGACTGAGTGAAATGTGCCCGCCCGTTGTCTCAGGTATCTCAATAGGCAGAGCGTTGGCAATTTAAGTCAAAGGTGCTGTGTTCGATTGCCATTCTGGGCATTTTCTCACTCAGTTAGAAAAATTTAGTTCATATCTTAATAAATTAGTCTACATGGATTTTCTAAACACTTGGCACTTCATTAAAAGAACATTCTCGAAAAAAAAGAAACATTTTTTTTTTCAGGTCGCCAAAATGACGTTACCTCTTAAATTAATAAATGATTTGAACATAAAGAAACTGTGTATATAGATAAAATATAAACCGAATCAGTACACGAACTGTTTATTTTACTTAAAAAATACATTTTAATAATTTTCAGAACTTTTTTATCTGAATACTTAATTAATATTTTTCATAAAAAAATTCTCTTTGGTGGTCAATCAAATAAAAAATATATTTAATGGGAAAAATCTATTAATTTAACAATCCTTATGACTTTAATTTCCAATGATTTTCAATTAAAATATACCAGAGTGTTCCAAAAATCCTTGACATATTTTTAAATTCAATATAAAATCAAGTAATTGTCGTAGAGGACTCCGGTTTGTAGTAAGATGCTTCTCACGATGGAAAGTTTTTTCAAGTGAATGAAAATAATTTGTTTCAAACTTCGATAATAGATGGCACCACTTGGCCGTATGTTAAGTTTCAAACATGCGTTTTTTCTGATTAGTTTTGATGCTGTGACACAGAAACGACGACTCCAAGCGAAACACTAATTGTGTAGGTTTGTACCTCGAAATCAAATCGAAAGTAATCTGAAAATCAGAAAAATGCATATTTGAAACCAAACATATGAACAAGTGACGCCATCTATGATCAAATTAGGAACTAATTTTTTTTTTGTTTGAAGAAAACTTTTCATCCTGAGATTTTAGTACAAACAATAATATGTACAATAATTAATTTATTTTATATTGAATTTTAAAATGTGTTAGTGAATTTGGGGATATCCTGTACTTTTCATCGATTTTCTGTAATCCGGGTAACTAGGCCCCGAGATGAAATCTTCTTGAACTGATAAAACATAATTACAGTAAGATTTAAATACGAACTTTTTTTGGATCTAATGAATGTAAATTTTGGTTATTTTATCAAATAATAAATGAGCTTTTGATCATCAGAACGCATTATAATCTGAAAAATTTTAAAAGCAACATGGAACAATATTTTACTACTAGAAATATATTTTATTATAAAATAAATATTTTTACAAATATAGTATTATCTAAAATTTACAAAAGTTTAGTCAAATCGCATATAAAGAAACGTAATTAAAGTTTAAAGTAATAGAAAATAACATGTATTTTTTACCTGAAGGAGTATTTTTCAAAAACTTTAAATAATGATAAAATTCCATGATTCTTACCTGAAAGAAAAAAAGAAATTGTAACAGATGTTTATAAAAATGTCTAGATATAATTACAAAATATATTTTTCTTAAGTTCGGTTTACTTCGTTTTATAAAAATACATTTCAAAAAAAAAAAAAAAATTAATACAACTGAATTTTTTTATTATATATACAGAACGAAATCTTTTAAAATATACAAATTTAAAATAAAATGCATTTTGAAAAAAAAAACTTTCGTTTTCGAAGTATATGTGCATAAAACAATTATACGTAAAAAAATCCGTGTGTTTTTACACTGTTTACAAAAATTAAGATAAATGCAGAAAATAAAAGTAAACAACTGTATGCATTCGTATGAATATGTCATACCTGAAGCTACATTGTACTTCCACCCAGAAAATGTTACACCGTGTAGTTATGTGTTAAAATAACACTCTACAATATTTATTGGCTGAATATTTTCAATTAAAACATTACAAAACATATATATATCACAAGAAGATTGACAAATTGTCATCTATTCATTTTCGTTTACAAAAATATGTGAATGTGCTTTCTAAATTCTTCAGGTGCACAACATTTGGTCCATTAAAAAAATAATAAGCAAAAGAACAGTTATTTGAATAGAACAGTGATGATCATTTCAATAAATATATAATTCTGAAATGATAACGCTTGTACATACATATTGTTCTTACAACAGAAATATTTCCGAATTGAACCCCCCCCCCCTCCCCTTAACGCCAAGAAAGCTGAAAAGATACAAAGACAAAAGAATTCCCTTTTAAAAATATTTTTGTTTCGTGTAACCAATAATGTTTTTAGAACAAGATGAAGAAATGCATCTATAACTCTAAACAGTATTACTACTAATAGATGTATTAAATGAATTTTATAACAACTTACTTTAATGATACTTATAAGTATCGTCAGTAGATAAAGGGTTAAGGTCTTACGGTCCAGCAATTATTGCTGGCTATTATTATTAAACAGAACTGTTACCTAATACTTTTGTGTTTCCTTTTAAATGAACGTTAAATGCTATACACATCATATTCTATAGTAAGCATCTTGTAGTGAACTTCAGTGACGTACTAAATATGATTCAGCTGGAGAATGCATAACACAATTACTAATATCCTTAAATAATTCGTGCTCATGCTTAGTAATACTTAAATAATCCTAAAAATTAATACTTAAATAATGAAAATAGTACTTGAACTTCAGTAATACTTAAATAATACTTTATAAATCTTAAAAAAAATCTGCAGAATTTATGCACACCACGTCGTACACAAACATTAAATTAAAAGTAAAAACGCATGCCACAACTGGAAATGCACTTCGAGCGTTTATAGACTACTCTGACTGCTCTCTGATATAGACTGCTCTGATACCGAAATGTTTTGTGTGTCTGTAAATGGACGATAAGTTCTCTGCTCACCATATTCTATAGTTACGATTTTGTAGTGGTAACTATTATAATGTACATTAATTTAATATTTATAAATTGTACAACATCATTAAATTTCACTGTAAACTATCCCCCCCTCCATAGGCCATGATGGAATACTATGTGTAACTTTGTAAATGAATGATAAGATCTTTGCATCTCATATTCTACAGTAAGCATACTGCAGTGCAGCTGAATAATGCATATAAATTATGCTTGAAATAGTGTAAGACCATTAAAATGCGCACCGTTTACGGTTTAGCACTAATTTTTCACTAACGATTTTTTTTTTTACTTTCTTCTATCTTTACAAGAAGAAAGTATTGGATTCGTGAAAATTTTCAACTTTCGGTTTTCGACGGATTTACACGTTTTAGGCGTCAGAAATTCCGAAAAACATGTTTTTACAAAATGTCTGTCTGTGATTCTGTCTGTATGTGACAAAAATTTTGTGTGCGTTCTATCTCTAGAACTAAAGTACAAAATGGAATAAAAATTTATGTTCAGTTAGTCCTTGATATAAATTGGTGCTGATTAGTTTTTGGTGTAAATCGCTTAACAGGTGGCGATGCTATGCAACATTTTCCACGATTTTCACAATAGCTCAATCTCCAGAACTGTACGGATTTCTATCAAACTTCATATTCAGTTAGTCCTTGACACGAATTGACGTTTTATAGATTTTGGTGTAAATCGCTCAACAAGTGGCGCTGTTATGCTGCATTTTTTGCAATTTCCGCAATAGCTCTATCTCAAGAACTAATGCATGGATTTTCAACAAACTTCACACTAAGGTATACCTTGATATGAATTAGTGCTATTTATGTTTGGTGCAAAGGCTCAACAGGTGGCCCTGCTATGCTGCATTTTTCAAAATTTCCACCATAGCTCTATCTCAATAACTAACGCACGAATTTTCATCAACCTTCAGATTCTGATATACCTTGGTATGAATTAGTACTGTGTACGTTTTGGTGTAAATAGCTCAACAGGTGGCGCTGCTATGCTACATTTTTCAGATTTTCCGCTATAGCTCATCTCAAGAACTAATGCACATAGTTTCATCAAACTTCAAATTCAGATATACTCTGATATGAAATTGTGCTAAACAGATGTTATTTCTTGTACTATTTAAATGATTTAATTGACATGATTTATATAGAAGAAAGTTTTGTGATATATATTACATGTGATACACAACGTATTAGTTATAATAGACCATAGAGCAACGGAATATTTTTGACTGTCGCTGTAAACGAATTATTAACACTACACATGTCATTCTCTATATCGTACATATCAGGAAAAACCTCGACAACATATAAATTACATGGTTATCTCCATATTTATAAACCCTTTCGACTACGTTGAAAAACGTTAAAAGGAAACAATTTTTTTTTTCCTACAATTTGCCAAGTCTTATAACAGAAACTGAACTGAAATAACACAATAAATATACTTTTTTTAATTTGTGAAGTGTGAACAGATTTTTGAAACACCAATCTTAGATACAGGTATATATACTTATCTTCCCAATGTTTAAATAAATTGAAACAAATATGACCGACATTTGAAGATTTTTTAAATTAAAGTTTTAAGTAGAGTTGTATATGTAAAGAATAATAAAATTGTGAATAACAAAAGTTCTGAAATAGAATTAATTACCTACTATTTTATCCATTCTCAATATAAAAGTTAAATTTTGGCATGGCTTTAAAAACAGTAAATATGTTTGGTCATCAACTATATGATCACTAATATCACGCATCACAATAAACATGATGTACACAATAAAAGCAGATCTTTGAAATATAAGTATATCGAAGGTACATAATTTCTTAATATTCCACTATTTTAATGCTTATACACATTTTGACCATTTCGAGATTTCATAATATGACCCTTAATATCCCCTTAGTTTTCATATCCCACGCTAATAATATACATGATACCAAAACCGTACATTAAATAAGTGAATAAATGATCCGCCGTGACAAGAGGTCAGTGGTTATTTAGACTCCCCCTCAGATGTTTATCTTTACGGTAAAGGGAATACAAGACATATTTTATTAACACTTTTCCATATGGATGTTATTTTTTGTAAAAAGTAATTTCTCATTTAGGATATTCCTGCTGTTTTTTCTTAAATTTCTGAAATCTAAAATTGCAAAATATTTTGGGAATTGAAAAAAAATCTTCATGGATTGAAATAATTATTTTAAACAATAAAATGAAAACACTTATTTTTATAACTTTTGCTTTAAAAATTACTTTACTTCTGTTAAATTCAACGTATTTAAAAAGTTCACTTTCAGTTACATATTAAAATCATTTTAGAATACTTTCACTTACACACTAAATGAACAAAAGGTTTTTTGATATGAAAATTAAGTGTTTTGTAAGTATTCCAATATTTTTTTCAGTAGTTTTTTTTAACTATCATAAAAAGACATTATCATGTTTCATATCGACTCACAAAAATCATGTTCAATTTATTAATTATTATTATTATTGTTGTACGAAGAATAGAACAAATGTTGTTATATTCTTTTCGAGCTCAAAAAAGTAATATATATATATATATATATATATATATATATATATATACGCACACACATATATATACACACATTTAAATATAATAAATGATTTTATGTGATTTATAAAGGCTAATATCAATGGCAAATTTATTATTTTCTTTATAACGTATCAATTAAAATATGCTTTTTAGGTAAGACTGAAATAGTGTTTTTTAACATATTAGCGCAAATGGACCAGGTATTAAGTAATTTTAAATACACCTTTTATAAATTTTTGTCAAGCAAATAAAATAAATAAAATAAAAGCCAACGAAGAAAACTTGACCACATTAGTGTTTAAATTGTAAACTCCGGAAAAGAACCTTAATCAAAATCACCAAAAATAAAATAAAATAAATAAACCATATTGCAATGATTCAGCCCCATTGAGTTGCTGAAAATTTGGAAAGAGATGCTCTGCAGAATAATATACAAATGTAGAAATAAATCACGTTCACAAATGTCCATTTTTATTTTATTTGATATTTGCACTTGTTTTTCCTTGTGCATGTAGTCTCATGATTTTAATAAAAAAAGTTCTTGTTTTTTAAAAAAAATTAAAACATTTGTAATAAGTAATTTTCATACTTAATTTTATATTAAAATAGCTTACAGTGTGAGATGGCAGAGGATTATACCATAGTGGAAAAGCAGAAAATTTCTGTAAATGCGATTGCAAAACTTTTATCATAGCATGGCCAATTTCTTGTAAAAAGTTTTCTATGTAGATATATTATCCTAGACTTTAGACATGATCTTAGATTTTTCGTTTTTAATACATATATAATTATATTCCAAAATATCAAAATTTTCACCACTTTAAATTACTACTTCCCAAGCATATAGCAAGTGTAATAATTCAAGCTTACATGGAAAAAAATAATAAATGGTCTCCAGATACCAAAGGTCTGTGGTTATTTAGGTACCCCTCTCAGATGTTTATCAATGTATATGATAAAAAGAGAAGATAAAAGGCTTGATGCGAACAAATTAGAGGACATATTTGTTCACATGTTGTATCTGTTTTCTATGTTATTTATTCTAGAAAATAATTTTTCTGATATGCATTTCTAATTTCCTTATAGGTATTTCTAATTTACACAATAAGTAAAATACTGCTATTAATGCACTAATTATTACTCAGTTAACAAATGGATTCGGTCATAAATTGATAACGAAACAAGTATCAATAATATTTTTTTTAATTAAATTTTTTTAAATTTTTTCGGAGATTATAAAATTTTAAGAAATTTGAAAAAAAAAAAAGAAACGTATGGAATTACTACTTATGGAATTCGTACTACTATAGTAAGTTTGAATAAAAATATTAAACATTTTTTGAAGTAATTATTTTGCAAAAAAACTAAATGAACATCTTCAAAAGTTACAGTGAGAGATGCGAGAAGATTATACCATGATAGAGGAAAAAAAAATAGAAAACTTAGGTTTATTATAAATGCAATTGTAAAACTTTTGTCATCGAATGACCAATTTCTTGTAAAAAGTTTCTATATAGATACATCATCATAGATTTTCAACATGATCTTAGAATTTCTCATGTTCCTATATGTGTAATTATATCCAAAAAATATGAGTTTTTTCACCACTTTTAATTTTAGCTTCCCACGCATATAACAAGTTTAATATCCCACGCTTCAATAAAGTAAATTAATAAATGATACACCGAGATTAGAGGTCAGTGGTTATTTAGGTACCCACTCAGATTTTTATCAATGTATATGATAAAAGGAGGGGATCAAAAGGTCTGATAAGAACAAATTACAGAAGATATTTCTTCACAGAATGTATCTGTATTATATGTTATTTATTCTGGAAAATAACTTTCCTTGCGGAAAGTATTTCTATACACCATTTGTTTTTTTAAAAAAAACAGAATAATCCATAATATCAAGCTCTTTTAGCTTATTTTTGACAGAAATTACATAAAATTACAGATTGATTTATTGCTTTAAGGGGTCTCAGGTCTCTTAAAATTGGAAAAATAAAATAAAAAAAAGTCCATTTTCAATATTTAATATCTTAAAATGTATTTGATTTTAAGACACAATTTTTATTGGATTTGAAAGATATCAGTATGTTCATTCATTTCATGTATTTAAAAAATTACAAGATGAAGAATTAGAATTAACGGGGAGCCGCAAACTGACAGACAATTGTCGAGCAGAAAATTGGCATAACAGATTACGCGCAGGATTACAATATTAATTTTGCAACTAGAATGAAAATTGTGGTGCCTACTTATACTTCAGATTGCAATAATTACCCTGAACCTAAATAAATTTATATTTTAAGCATTTTTATATTTTTAATACATAGTTGCATTTAGCTAATGCAAAATTTAGAAAATTTCGGCAGTTTAATCACCTAAAAATATTTTTTTGAACAATAAAAAGAAAATTTTAGGTCCAGTTTATACAGACTAGCATGAAACATATGTTTCAAAAAATTCATGAAAAAATATTCAGAAGTTTTTGAGATATTGTGCGCGTTAGGGCCAAAAAAGTCATTTGGAGAAAAATGACTTTCAAGTTTCGGAAATGCAGTTTCAGCTATTGAGCGGGTATAATTCTAAGAGTCATAATTTCTGTTCTAATAGGAATTTCAAAGAAACAATTACATCAAAATGGTCAGAAAAGATAACAGTTTAACATCTAAAAATATTAAAAATTTCGAAAACATTAAAGCTTTGAGAGCGCTGTTACCCCTTAAAGTGTTAGTTTTACAGAATAAGTAAAAGGCTGCTATTAATGCACTAATTATTATTAAACATGTAACAAATGAATTCGGTAATAAATTAATAACGAAATAAGTATCAATAAAATTTTAAAGTTTACAAAAATTTCAAATTTTTCGGAAATTATGAAGTTTTAAGAAAACGTATTATTATTTGAAAAACGGATCGAATTACATGTATTTTTTCCGAATTCGTAATATTAGAGTTAGCTTGAAAGAAAATAGTATATCTTTTTAAAGTAATTCTTTTGCAGAAGAAACTAAATAAACACCTTCTTATGTTACAGTTGATTATAGTTGATTATACAGTTGATTATGACAGTTGATTATAGCAGGATGGTGGGGAACAACAGAAAACTTATCTTTATGATAATTGTAATTGCAAAACTTGTATCATAGAAGGATCAGTTTCTTCTAGAAAGTTTCTATATAGATATATCAATGCAATCGTACATATTATCTTAGACTTTCACCATGGTACAATTGTAAATAAGTGCGAGTAGTATGTCAAAACTACGTCCATTTCTAATCATATCATAATGTTAAAATATTTATTTGCTTAAAAGACATTATAAAAACACATTAAAAGTAAATTAAAAACTCTTTTAATTTACTTTTAATAAAATATATCTCGGCTAAATCAAATAGAGAACATTAACATACTTTTTAACGAGAATAAAATCATCTACAAGTCTAAATTTTATTTACAATTATTCATAAGAGAGTCCATTGAAATTTATTTAAGAGGTTCAGGAGTTTGTAACGATACATTATCTTTTCATATCCCGAATTTATGGGTTGAATGGTTGGATAAATTACGGCATCGCGACATAGAAGGAACACGAGCAATCGCGGAAATATAGGGCGCGTTACATGATTACTTGTTTATTTTGGATGATTTTTTTCCATTTTTCATTATGCATTTGTAATTTTCTATTATACATTCTGACGATGACTCTGAAAATGAGTTGAAACATGTAAATAAAGAGTTTTTAATTTATTTTTAATGTGTTTTTAAAACGTCTTTTAAGCAAATAAATATTTTTATATTGTGATATTTCACCATGGTCTTAGAATGTACAATGCAACTATACGTACAATTAAATATGAAATTATCAAAAATTTCCCCACATTTAATTTTTGCTTCCCACTCATATAGCAAGCGTAATACTTCAAGCTTATAGAAAACAAATTATTAAATGATCCACCGAGACTAGGGGTAAAGATTTATTTAGGGACTCACTCAGTTGTTTATCAATGTATATGATAAAAGGATGGGTTCAAAAGGTCTTATAAGAACAAATTACTGGAGGTATTTCTTTACAAATTATATCTGTATTATATGTTATTTATTCTCGAAAGTATTTTTTTCTCATGGAAAGTATTTCTATTTTCGTTAATTAAAAAAATGATTATTCATTATATCATACTTTTTCAGTTGATTCTTTGGCTGAAATTACACGAAATTGTAGATTTATTTATTGTATTTAAGTATTTGTTTTCCCCAATAAGTAACATGCTGCTAGTAACACCCATTTCAATTATCTCACAAAAGCATTCCGTAATAAATATAAAAAATAAATAAATATAAGAATATATACTTAAAAAATTGCACTTTCTTTTTCTTTGTCAGTATAAATTTTACGAAATTAGATTTAAGAAATAAATAGAGAATTACGTATATTTTATCTTAATTATATTAAGCTTGAAAAAAAAATGTTAAAACTTTTTTAACGTAATAGTTTTGCAAAATAACGAAATGAACGTCTGCGAAAAATGTTTAATTCTTACATACATTTTCTTGATGATTAAAGCAATAATTCTTTAAGATAAATTGAAATGAAATATTTCCCAGGATACCCTAATATCTATCTAGTTTTAAATAATTAATATTTTTAAATTTTAAATCAACTTTCGAAAAACATAAAAAACAACAGTTGTTATACTTTATCGATATTTTTCTGTTTTTAACGGAAAATACTATTGTATGAAAAAAAAATTGAAAGGACGTAATTTAATTTAATATTAAAGACGTGAATTATCACTACGCTAACAAAGCTTAAACCAACAAAGTGAAAATGTCCAAGCCGGCAATCGAACCCAGGCCCCTGAAATGGATCTCCAGTGCTCTAACATTTAAGCCACGAGGACGATTATAGCTTAGCATCTCTCACTCATATAAGTCGGTAAGGCTGCAACCGCAGCTAATAGATGGAACAGTCTACATGAGCACACAATCTAACTGCTGAATAGTAGTTGAAAAAGTAAAAATTAAATTTAAAAAAACAAAAAATCCGACTACATAAAAAGCGAACTAATTCATTATTTCTCATGAATGTGAAACTAATTTTTATATTACTTGTCTTTTTTTTTTTTTATTATTTACTTGTATTGATGACTTTTAAATTGTGTTAATTTTTTAGTTCCTATCTATAAACACTGTTTTGATGAGGCCTTTAGATGTCTATGAAGGTTAGAGTTGCAGTAAAGCTAAAGATCCGACCTCCACAACTTCCAGGTTGTGTAATATTTAAACGGAGCGTCTGACTGTAAAATAGTAAGTAAGTAAGTAAGCACCCACCCTGGGAACCCGCTTTTGGCTTATGGTTAGGTGTAACCCCCAAGCCCAGGGCAGGGAAAAGTTTTACTACCTGCGAAACTCCTTGAATTTTTTTTTACAGTTTAGGAGAAATAACAATGTTAGATATATGACAATTATTGGCAGTGTTTGCAATAAATATTTACAGATGACCCCTATAATTACATTTGAGAGAAATATTCATTATTATAACATATAAATATGCATAGTTTTTAGAATTTGATATTAAACTTTTTTTTTTTTTTTTTTAACACAATTACCTACATATTTGCAACACTTTTATATTATTTTCAGGATTCACACATAATTTAAATCATAACATCAATTTAAACCATGTACAGATGTGATATTTGCAACACTTAAAGCTGCCACTCAATATGGTGCGTAATTTTTTTTTTTACGTCTCTACCGCCATTTGAATTTATAAAAACAAAACCTTGCCTATAACCATCGGACGTTTAAGACGAATCGATAGAGACCTCATTCATTAAAATCCATCCAGCCGTTGGGATGTTTCGAGAGTATAAAGAAATCCACATATCCAGATACGCGTGAAACACATAACCCTTCTTGGCAGTCGAGTAAAAATTAATTAAAATTGTAATTTAATTATATATAATTTTCACAGTTTAAATAATTATCGCATTAAAAAAACTAAATATATATTATATACCTTTGCAATATATAACTATAAATATGAAAAAATCATTTTTGTTTAACAATATTTCTGTAATGAAAATTAATATAATTTAGTTACACAATCATTTTGCTCATTAAGGTGTCTTGAACCTTTTAAACGCGTCGAAAATTAGCGAAAAACTTCAAAGTTTGAATTAGTCTATCTTCAAAACCTTTTTATGTATAAACATGAAATTTTGGATAGTAATTAAACAGATTATGCTTTGTAATATATACGGCCAACAGAAATTTATGTTGAAATCAAAACAGCTCTTTTTTTACCCCATAAGTCATTGCGCGCATGATATCTTGAGAAAGTATGTATGGATTGTCATGAAATTTGGGAAATATACTAAACAAATATGTGTGTTTAAAATGATCTACTTTTAAGTATTTACAATGGTAATATTTTTAGTTATTCTACTATTTGTATTCATTAAAAATACAAAATTTTTATTTTTTTTTTACGAAAATATTTTTTTTATATAGTTAATGAAATAATTTTACTAAGAGTAGATCATTTTAAACACACATATATGATAAGTATTTTTACCGAATTTCATGCGAATCCATGCATACTTTCTCAAGATATCATGCGCGCAATGACTTATGGTGTAACAAAAAGAGCTATGTTGATTTCAACAATACACAAATTCCGTAAAGGATTAATAAATTTCTGTTGGTCGTACATTACAAAGCACAATCAGTTTAATCAATATCCAAAATTTCATGTTTATACATAAAAAGGTTTTGAAGATAGACTAATTCAAACTTTGAAGTTTTTCGTTAATTTTCGACGCGTTTAAAAGGTACAAGACCCCTTAAATATGAAATAATCATTATTTTTTACCTAATTGACGTTAAAACAGTATCAATAATATGAAATTTTCATTTGACAGCCTACTCTTAAAATAATAATGATAATAATAATGATGGAATAAGCATTTTATGGTTTTAAAGGTTTCGTTCAACAGAAGAAATCCCATTTGTCTCACTCCTCTGTCTGTTACAGAGTTCGGATTCCGAAGCTTTATGAGTTGATATTTCATAGTTTGCATACAGTATAGCGCCGAATATCCGAACAAGTCGGGACCGACCCTAATTCGGATAAGCAAAAGTTCGGATAAATAGACGGACAATTTGAGGCATGTTTTTGACTATACTAAAACCTTCACGCTTTATCCAGGCTTAGGACTGGCAGAACCAGTTAGTGCTAGTGTGTTTAAAAACTGTTTTTTTTTATCATTTAATATTTTCTTTTTTCTTTTTATCATTTTCTGAGCTTCAGAGATTATAATTTAAGCAAAAAAGCATTCGATTGTTGCTTGCTTCAAAGAAGACATTCTTTCCAATGCTGGCATATCTCGAATTATTCCTAAATACGTTAGTGAATAGGATCAGAGTTCTTCTGCTGTTCGAGCCATTTCATAGCTGTTTCCAAAGATTCAAAGGCTTATTATGTGATGGACCGGGGTTATTTTCAGAGGATTCGTTTTCATTTCTTAAATTTTTTTTTCATCTTAAATCTCATCCACAATCTCATCATCATTAAAAAAATTTTTTTTGAGAGAAATAGGCTGTTCGGATAAATGGAAGTTCGGTTAAAAAAAATTTTTTTTGAGAGAAAAAGGCTGTTCGGATAATTGGAATTTCGGTTAATTGGAGTTCCGATAATCGGTGTTCTGCTGTACTTATAACTGAATATCTCCTTTCTCAAGACAAATCATAAAATTTTGAAAAAGTGTTACACTATTTTAATTAAATGAATTGAGGACTAAGAATGGAAAACACTAAAAGTCTAAAAAAGGAAATTTTTCAACAGAGTAAAAAAACCTCATTTGCCATAATTTGGTGTACAATTTCCGACTTGTTTGAGCTATTACTGGTACGTTTAGCACTTCAAGCGTTCTCGTGTTTGTTAAGCATGGCATTTAAGACATTTTTTCGTAAATAATACTTATATCTTCAATAGAAGAAAGTATTGTAATCGAATTTTTTTTTGACTTCCGGTTTTCGACGGATTTACGCGTTTTAGGGGTTAGAGACTCCAAAAAACAGTTTTATAGAAAATGTCTGCCTGTCCGTGTGTCCGTATGTCCGTGTGCCTGTTGTCATTGTATCATCAAAAAGTGTATGAAGTTATGCATAGAATTGAACCAAATTAAAAAAAAAAAAAGTTTTTGGCTATGGCAAGCAGGTCCTCAATTAATTTGGAAAATATCCGCCGGAAGGGGGCGCTGTAATAGCGATTTTTGTGCATTTTGAATGTTGTACCTTCGAAAAGTTTATGAAATTATGCATAGAATTAAACGAAATTTTTGTGTATGTTTCTGGCCATGGCAAGAAGGTCCTCCCTCAATCTGGAAAAATTACATTTTTATAACAGGACCTTAATTTCTGACTTTTTAGCGTGTGCTAGATGGCACAGTAGACAAAAGTGTTACCTGCTGCAAAAGTGTAGCCTGCTGTACGAAAGGATCCATGTTCGAAACTAGGCCTCGGTGAGTTTGAAGTTTTTTCAAAGGAATATATTCTATTATCTGATAGATTCAATTTTACTGAATATTTATAATTTTTTTGCCCATTCTAAGTACAAAATTGTTGGACAATATTTTAAGAATTACTTTTTAAATTCAAAAATGCTTTTGTTTTGAGACTTTACGAAATTTAAAATTTTTTTAAACTTCCCCTAAGTTCTAGAAATTACGGAATTTTAAATTTCGTTTAAAAAATTTGATTTCTTTTGAAGAAAGATTCAAATACACATTATAGGAGATTACTGGAAAACTGAAACTTTTTACAAAAATGTAAGAATAAAACCTATGATATAATCTATAAACTCGCATACTGGATATAAAAAGGTCGATAAAAGAACACCTTTTTTCTTTTGAAAATATACGTTAAAAATACAACTTTCAGACACCGCTTTTTTGTTAACATACATTGAAAGCAGTTTTTGTCGATATTGATTAATTTACGATGCACTTGGTAGATTAAAATTCTTTTAAACGTTTACTGCATGTCAATATACTTTATTGAGTTCATTTACTAAATGCACTAACAATTATATTATTTGTAACGCAAGGAGCACTACAAAGAACAACAAAAAAGAAAATTATATATATAAATATTTCTCCACTGTAGTTCAATAGCATTCAAAAGTTCAAATGAATGTAAAGGAAATGTTTTTGGATCAGGAAACGTTTTTGGATCACGCAATTTTGGCAGTTTTTAAATAAAGAATTTATTATATATTTTAGAAATATTTTAACAGCCAAAAAGAAAAGAGTGCAACTATTGAAAAAAAATTCAGTATCGTTTTTTGTAAATCCCAATACGCTGCCATAAATAGAACAAGAAAAAAAAATTAATGCAGGAACATAGATTATGAAATACTTTCCATCACAATCAGATTACTGTAACAAAGCTTCAACTTTCCTTAAAACGAAGGATGACGTCTAACAAGGGAACCACTTTTGGTGCTGTTTGCACCTACCATCGAGACTTGGCGCATTTTGTAGTCCTATAAATAAAAGTTAGATGACCGATAAAAATTCCCTGTTAAAATCATATTTTATGTATTTTTCATACTTTTAATTTTTTATTATTGGATTTTTATTTATTTATATCACACCAAAAGTGAGTTAAGTCGCCAAATATGGCGCAACGAATTTTTTGCTCGCCTTATATGTACGGAACGTATTAGTATTAAATCAGATTACGATTTCTTTGATAATTCATAGCATAAGAAACAAGAACTAGATTTTTTTCTATACAGGTGATAAATGTATAAATAGTCAATTTTATTCTGTTAAAATCTTTCAAAATCATTGAAAATTATTTTTTTAGTGAAATATAAAATCAGTAATCTATTTTCTTTTGAAACCGGATGGAATAAAGATTCTAATGTTTAAAATGAAATGTTGTGTCTTTTGGTAAAAGAAATCATAAAGTAAATTACTATTTTTATACAATTTAGAAAATTTACTGTGCCTAATTAGGTCGTACATTACAATATCTACCGAAATCCAAACCACTGTTCACTTCACACACACGACAAGCAGCTATGACATCCGTCTAGGGTTGACAGAAAATTCTACTTTAAAAAAATAAAGCCAACTTTTTACCCTCCATAAATGGGAATATAATGTTGTAATTTTTCAAAATCAAATTCGCAGATTTTTGAAGGAATTTAAAAATTTGTTTCCATATTTTATATTTATTATTAAATAATTTATATTTTGAAATGCTTTTCTTTAAAAAAAAATCGATGTTAGTAGGCCGATAAGTGGCCTCGAAAATAGTATTTTCAGAAAGTCATCCTGTTGTAAAATCAAAAAATATGTTTTTAACATAAATTTTTATCGATTCTCAAACTTCGGAATATATGGCTTTAAAATGCACCAGGTCTCCGTTCTAGGTGCGAGAAGCACCAAAAGTGTTTCCCTAGTAAGTAAACAATTTCGAAAATGCATAACACATTTCAAAATCTAATTTCAGCAATTACCATCTATGGTCCAAAATTATATTCCATTTCTTTGGAGCAGGCTTGCATATGATGAATAATTTGTGTATGTACTACATAGTATGCTAAAATTTAGTTCAATTACAAACGCATAGCACAGTTGGAACTCCCTTTCAACAATTTCCCCAAATCAGCAGACATGTACTCAAATTGTAGTGTCTTAGACATGTGTATGAAGTATAGAATTGATAAATCCCAAGTACAGGGTCAACCTAAATGATTCATCGGGTTTCAAAACACTGTGTATTGAGCGGTATATGACCTATAAGGACGGTTGATGCATGACAAGATACATAACACATTTGAAAACCGATTTTCAGCAATTACTATCTGTGGCCCAAAATTATAATTCGATTTCTTTGGAGCAACGTTGTATATAATGTATTATTTTATATATACTGCATAATATGCTAAAATTTAGTTCAGTTACAAACGTATAACACAGTTGGAACTCCCGTTCAACAATTTCCCCAAATCAGCAGACATGTACTCAAATTGTAGTATCTAGACATGTGTATGAAGTATAGAATTGATAAATCCCAAGTACAGGGTTAGCCTAAAAGATTCATCGGATTTCAAAAGACTGTGTATTGAGGTATATGACCTAAAAGGACGGTTGAAACATGACATGGTACATAACACATTTGATGACCTATTTTCAGCAATTACTATCTGTGGCCCAAAATTATAATTCGATTTATTTGGAGCAGCCTTGTACATAATGTATAATTTATATATATACTACATAATATGCTAAAATTTAGTTCAGTTACAAACGTATAACACAGTTGGAACTCCCGTTCAACAATTTCCCCAAATCAGCAGACATGTACTCAAATTGTACTATCTAGACATGCGTATTAAGTATAGAATTGATAAATCCCAAGTACAGGGTTAGCCTAAAAGATTCATCGGGTTTCAAAACACTGTGTACTGAACGGTATATGACCTAAAAGGACGGTTGAAACATGACATGGTACATAACACATTTGATGACCTATTTTCAGCAATTACTATCTATGGTCCAAAATTATAATTCGATTTATTTGGAGCAGCCTTGTACATAATGTATAATTTATATATATACTACATAATATGCTAAAATTTAGTTCAGTTACAAACGTATAACACAGTTGGAACTCCCGTTCAACAATTTCCCCAAATCAGCAGACATGTACTCAAATTGTCGTATCTAGACATGTGTATTATGTATAGAATTGATAAATCCCAAGTACAGGGTTAGCCTAAAAGATTCATCGGGTTTCAAAACACTGTGTACTGAACGGTATATGACCTAAAAGGACGGTTGAAACATGACATGGTACATAACACATTTGATAACCTATTTTCAGCAATTACTATCTATGGTCCAAAATTATAATTCAATTTATTTGGAGCAGCCTTGTACATAATGTATAATTTATAATTTATATATATACTACATAATATGCTAAAATTTAGTTCAGTTACAAACGTATAACACAGTTGGAATTCCCGTTCAACAATTTCCCCAAATCATCAGACATGTACTCAAATTCTATTGTCTAGACCTGTCTATGAACTATAGAATTGATAAATCCTAAGTACAGGGTTAGCCTAAATGATTCACCGGGTATCAAAATACTGTGTATTGAGCGGTATATAACCTAAAATGGCGGTTGATACATGACAAGATACATACACTCACCAACTTTAAAAGCCCGCCTTGTAGCTCGCGTGCAATAACGCATCACTACTGCTGTGATGAACATCGACAAAGACATGCTGGGTAACGAATGGACGGAACTGGATTACTGTTTGGATGTGTGCCAGGTGACTAAGACTGCACACATTAAACATTTGTAGTATATACCAGAAACTTCGTAGGTGTGTGTATCTTTTTATGGATCACTGACTTTATACGTCGTATACTTGTAAATAAAGAGTTTTTTGAAATTCCGATGAATCATTTAGGCTAACTCTGTATTCTGTTAAAAATTAGATAAATCCAAAAACCCATATCACGATTGAAAATGCACTTGCAGCAATTATTGCTCATGGGCAGTACTGTAACAGAATTTTTTTGCATATCCTAGTAAATGAATGATAAACGCTAAGCGCACCACACTGTACAGTAAGTATTTGTAAATTATATATTTTAAATAGTGTAACAGCATTAAAATACTATGTAAATGAATCTTCCACTATTGACCATAACGTAACGGAATTTTTTTGAGTGCACCTGTAATTAGCAATGAGGTCTACACTCTCCATTTTGAATCCCAAACGTACAATTGTATACTTCAGAAATATATATCAATGACATGGATATCTGAGTATATATACGTGTGCTTTAGCACACCAAACTACGTACGGCCAAACAGACAGATACACCGACGGCCAGACAGGCAGCCAGACAGATGGTCAGACTAACCGAATTCATAAACACTTTTAAGCTATGTTAGAAAGTGTTAAAAAAAGTTAATATAATGTGAATGTGCTTTTAAAAGTGCAATTGTTTCTTTCGTCGCTATCACATATAAAACAATGTAGCACTAAAAGCATACATCACAAACAATAAAGCATTGCATTTATTTCCGTGATTAAGAAAATGTATAACTTGATTTTCCTCTTTAAGCACACTAGTGTACATTTCATATAGAAATGCAATTAACAACGAGAATTCGGTAGAAATAGAAGTTATAAGATAATTTGTGAATGTTGAATGTGCATTAACTTGTCATTGTAAATCTTATTTTTAGGCCGTTTTATTTTTTAAAACGTAATTTTTAAAGTAATTATTTAAAATTCTTCCTCGCTAATTCACATTTAAGTATATACGTGTATTTATAAAACAAACTGCAATTGAAAAGGGCGCTCTTAATGCACATGCACAACTCTTATGAATATATGATAACTTTTGCAAATCAAATTAAACAAGTTGGAAATTGCTCGTCAAACGTGGCAAATGAGATGCGTTTGTACTATAACTAGTTTTATAATACTTTTTTGCACCGCATATTGTATTGAATGTATATTTTAGTGTACTTTATAAGTGCATATCAATTTCATTCTCTTCGGAAGGCTGTAACATCATTAAAATGCATTTGCAATAATTTTCCCCATTGGCCGTAATGTAAACGAAAAATTTTGATTGTTCCTGTAATTAAACTATACATCCGATTTTCATAAAATTTGAAATGAGTCGACAAAATGTTGCAAAAATTATATATTTAAAATTTCAGACCTTTCGGAAGGCTGTAACATCATTAAAATGCACTTGCAATAATTTTTTTTCCCATTGGCCGCAATGTAACGGAAAACTTTTACTGTCCTGTAATTAAACTGTACATCCTATTTTTATGAAATTTGAAATGACTCGACAAAATTTTGCAACAATTATATATTTAAAATTTCAGATCATTCGGATGGGTAGTTTTTGCTCTATTATATGCGGACGGACAGACGGACAGACAGGCAGACGGACGGACTGAACGACGGCTATAGGTGCTACATATTTATATAATTACGAACGTACCTAAAAATTAGTCAACAAAATAAAAAAATATTATTTACAAAATACACCGATTCTGAAAAAAAGACAATATACTATATAGAATTATTTTATTAAAATCCCTAAAAAAATATTTTATTCACAATCCAAGAAGAATTATAAAATGTGAGAAAAATTGTCCTTTTTGTATTTCCCTAACGCAACTGAATAGCATTGAAAAGGAAATGGAAGAAATGTTTGTATATCACGCAACCTCAGAAGTTTTTAATCAAAGAATTAATAATAAGAAGCTTCTGCTTTAATAGGTGAATAGAGCACATCTAAAGAATACAGTATTGTGTGTTATGAATTAAAATCTACCTCACAATAGACTAAAAATGGAATAAACTGTGCAGGTGACATTTTAAAGGATTGCTGTTACTTTCATTGTTATTACATATTATATATAAAGAAGTAGCAGCATTTAATAACAAGAAACGAGTCGAAACCTGTCGTTCGACGAATGAAAATATTTAAAGGAACTGATTGATTGACTTTATAAAAACAATTACAAAAATAATCTTATATTGGTTGATCTAACTCTTAAAACAAATGGTAAACGTCAATAACATCCAAAATTTTCATAGCAATCCGAGTATATTTACGAGTGTTAGAGCGCGTACAGACGGCCAGAGGGATAGACAAACTGTAGTCATAAGTTTTTTTTTTTTTTTTTTTTTTTTTTTTTTTTTTTTTTTTTTATCATGACGTAAACTTTTAAATCAAATATTTTTAACTAAAGTTTAATATCAGCTTTTTAAATTATTGAAAAATTAAATTTTATTTTCACTCACTGAATCCCTCTGAGATTAGCGTTCCAATTTCAATATCAGCGGAAGGAAAATAGTATTGAAAAGTAACTGCTTTATGAGTAAACAAGAAAGAAAATAATGTGTACGGCATAGATTATGAAACACTTTCCAACACTCCCTGAAAGCTTTAACAAAACTTCGTTATTCAGCAGTTACCGTCCATAGCCAAATATGTATTACAATTCTTTCGAACAGCCCTGTATTTGATCTGCATGTTGATATATATATATTATACAACGGGAAAATTTACTTTAGCAAGAAAACGCATAACAGGTTGAAGTTTTTCTTTCAGCAATTCATACTAATAGATGGAAACATACTTGAATACTTTTGTACAGCCCTGTAGTTTACCTAGTATCTTTATTACACGTCACTATTTAGCTAAAATTTAATTCAAACTAAAACACTCTTAAAACTACTGACATCACATTTCCAGAAATTATCATCCATAGACGGCATGTATCCAATTCTTTACGTGACCCTGTATATCTTTTTATCTATATTCTACAAACATTTTTTAATAAACTAAATGCAGTTCAGCATAAAAATGCATAACTCAGTTAAAATCGCTTTTAAGCAATTTGGGCTCATACCCAGTAACCCTTATGATTTTTTTTTTGTCTAGCCCTGTGTATAAATTATACACCATATAGTATGCATAAATATAGGGAAACATAAAAGAGCGTATCATAACTGAAACTTCATTTCCAGCAATCACCGATAATGTACAGTACTTCTGATACATTAGTATCTGAAGTATTTTGTGTGTTCCTGTAAATGCTATGCACTTCGTATTATGCATGAAATAAGTTATAGTAAACCTCAGCGACGTATATCAAATTCATTATATATGAAATAGTTTAACGTAATTAAAATACGCCGCAAACAATCCCCCCCCCCCCATATCATTATGTAACAGAATTCTTTTGTGTGGCCTTGTAAATGAATAATAACTATTCTTTGCAGCGCATATTCTTCAGAATGCATATTTTAGTGCACTTCCTAAATGCATATAACTTTTGTTATGTTTGGATGCGTGTAACATCATCAAAAATCATTTGAAACGATATTTTTCCATTAGATGTAATGGAATACTTTTGAGTGTCCCTTTAAATGAACTAAACATGCTAAAATCTTCATTTGAAATAAGGATCAGGCTATGGTAAACGTCAATAACATTCAAAAATTTCAGGGCAATCCGAGTACATTTACGAGTATTAGAGCGCGCACAGACGGCCAGACGGATAGATAAACCGAAGTCATAAGCACTTTTCAACTTTGTTGGAAAGTGGTAATAAAAATGAGTTTTTTTTTTTTTTTTTCATGATGTAATTTTATGTTAAATTTTGTTATTTTTTTATTGTAATTCGAAATTGTCATCCGTAATTATATGTTAATTCTCATTGTTTCCCTTCTCTCTTCAACAATAGAAGTAACCCGATTACCACCAATGTTAAGACATTTCATAAAGGACTTTTAAAATTACAATTAAAATATAAAAATGGGATTATTTAAAAAAAAATAGTGAGTGCGGGCACATCTATAAATAAACTGATTTTATTAATATATATATATATATATATATATATATATATATATATATATATATATATATACAGGGTGTCCGGTCTCAACGGTGTCCAATGGCTAATTCCTAAACCGTTAGTCATAGACATATAGTTCCAATTACAAAAATGTTTTAAATCAGGTAAAGAAATATTTTAAAAGCGATTTGGGTCAATAAAAACATTTCTTAAAAAATTACGAAATTTAAATTTTTATACGGTCCCCCGGTCCTATAAGTGATATTTAGTGAAATTTTCCTTTTACACTGGCAAGTAATACAAAAAAAGTCCCGTTATTCTACGATTAAAATTGACCGAGTAATAGCTGTTTAAAGTTGGAGCATATTTTTTGCTGCAAATTGGGGGTCATTCACAAATTTAGTCCAAATATAATTTCGTCAGATATAAAAAATGTTTGGGAGTGAAATTAACATTGCAATATAAATTTGAAATCTTTAATCATTCTGGCATATTAATGGAAAATATACAATTTGTAATAAACATTTAAGAAGAAAGAAAAAACAGAATTTTTGTTAAATAAAATGATTCTAAATTAACAGCCTCAATTCTTTACAAAATGAAACGTATTTTAAAATATTATTAGATTGCACAAGCCTGCAAAAGTTGTGTTATGTCATGTTTTTTAGCTTTTGATAATTGATTATTATACATTCTGTACCGCTGAATCCGAAATTGACCTTCATTTTTAACTATCATATCAGGATTTTTCGCAAATTGCAAATTTCAAAGTTAAGAACTTCAATGTTAAAATTGAATTTCCTCCCCATCTCATCGGACCACTCAGCTGTTTAGCTGTAAGAATCACAGGATAAGCAAAAATATCGAATAAATTTTTTAATAAAATAAAATAAAATAAAATAAAATATAATATAATAAAAAATGTTTTACATATATTTTATAGTGTGAGATTTTTGCTATATTTTAACTTACACATTTGCGATTTGCAAAAAAATTCTAACATGATGGTTAAAAATTAAGGTAATTTTCGGATTCAGTGCTAAAAAATACATAAAAGTTAAAAAACCCAACAATCGCAGTCTTGTATTTTCTAATCTAAAACTTTTTCTTAAACTCCTTGGCAGAAATCTATCCGAAATTTTTTGTGTTATCCTGTAAAATAAGTATAAATGGTAACCACCGAAAATCTTAATAATATTAGATTGTTATCGGATTTGCGCCAGTATGTAAAATGCAATCTCGATATTTAAAAGTGGGTTAAAGTTCGAGTACAAATTTTGAACTGGAAAAACATACATACGATTGTTGAAGTAACATAAAAACTTAAAACATAAACATAACATAAAATAATTTTTGTTAAAAGAAATCATAAGAGAAACAGTCTCAAATCCTGACAAAATAAAACATATGTTATTTTAGGCAATTTGAGACTTAATCATAATACTTGTAGGATTTTTTTTTTCAAAGCGCAGATACACACGAAGTAAGATCTTCGAATACTTTAAACACTTGGTATATGATCCCTCAAAGCCAAGCCGAACTCATTTGTTTTCAGAGTAGAAAAGTGGCATATGTCATGCATTTTTAAAGTTTCATAACTCGCTCAATTTTAGCATTATATGAATGGGACTTTTTTTGTCTTACTTGTCAGTGTAATAGGAAAAAATTACTAAATATAACTTATAGGACCGGGGGACCGTATAAAAATTTTAATTTCGTAATTTTTTAAGAAATGTTTTTATTGGCCCAAATCGCTTTTAAAATGTTTCTTTACCTGATTTAAAACATTTTTGTAATTGGAACTATATGTCTATGACTAACGGTTTAGGAATTAGCCATTGGACACCGTTGAGAACGGACACCCTGTATATATATATATATATATATATATATGTTATTAAACTCGGTTCAGTAGAAAGTTCACGCCAGATGACAGTAAAAACAGCCTTGCCTTTTAAATTTTTAGACAGTGAAAATTTAAGTATGCGATTAAAGAAATTTCGAACTTGGTTTTCCTCTTTGAGTCCACTAATGTACAGGAATTGTGTTAATGATGAGAAATTTGCAGAAATAAATTGTATATGATAATTTGTGAATGATAAATATATATTAACTTGTGATCGTAGATTGTATTTGCGGATAGATTTATTTTTTGAAATAATTATATTTAATTCTTCCTCGTAAATCTAATTTAAGTATATAAGTGTCTTTATAAAACAGACTGCAATTGAAAAGGACGTTTTTAATACACAGTTCTTATGAATGTATGATAACTTTTGCAAATCACATTAAAAAATTAGTCACCAGAATAAAAGATAATTATCAAGAAAACACGCCAATTCTGAAAACAAAGAAGATATATACTACAAACAACCTTTTAAAATGTATTTATTCTTATGATCATATGTTCGTATTTTAACCCATATTGAACTACACAGATTAAATATTTTTTAAATTTTTTAAAACTTCAATTATATCATTAATATGGTATAATTAAGTAGATACTAGCAAAATTTTGAAAAAAAGTTTTTAATTTTTTAAGTAACTAGAGGTCCTATAAACAGGACATATTAGTAGGACACATAGTAAGGACATATAAAATGCATACATAAACTAATTTTATGAGCAAAAATTTTATTTTACTTTAAAAATACTGTTTATGTTGTACAAAAATACTCTATGATTTCTCCAATAAAAATATAATAATAACGGTAAAATTCTAGATTATAAGATCACAATTCTTAAAGAAATCTTTAAATAGATTTTTTTCATTTAAATTTTAATTGGTTACTTGTTTTTTTGTTTATATTTTATACTTTTATGTACTTTAAAGAGGTCATAACAAAATGCATCCAAAAAATCCTTACCAATTTTATTTAAAAAATATTTTACTAGCTGTCCTATTTATAGGACAGCGGTCCAATATGGGTTAATGTATTTTATAGAAATAATTTATTAAATTCAGTAAAAAAAAAATTATTTTATCATAATGCAAGAAGAATTATAAAGAATGAGTAAAACTGTCCTATTTGTATTTCTCTAACTCAACTGAATAGCATTCAAAATGAAATGAAAGAAATGTTTGTATATCACGCAACTACAGAAGTTTTTATTCAAAGAAGTAATAAAAGGAAGCTTCTGCTTTAATAGCTGAATAGAGCACATCTAAAAAATGCAGCATTGTGTGTTATCAATCAAAAGCTACCTTACAATAGAATAAAAATGGAATATAATGTGAAGGTTTCATTTTAAAAGATCGCTTTTGTTTTCATTGTTATCACATATTATACAATAAAGAACTAGCAGCATTTAATAACAAGTAATAAACATTGCTTTTCAGCACGCGATTAAAGAAATTTATTACTTGGTTTTCTTCTTTGATCCTACTAATATACAGTCGTGGAGAAAAAAAGTAAACACCCCCTACTAACTCCTCAACAAATTATCGTAGACCAAAGTTACTAGTACCGAATGAGTGGAAATAAAGTCTACTTTTAAATAACGAATATTACGAGGTCATCTACGTATTAAAACGAATCCAAACTTTACTTTTTTTCATAGCAATACCCAATTTTAACGAGATATTTCAAAATTTTGGTTTAAACTATGCCTAGAAACCAAATTTCAAGTCATTTTAATGATAAGTTTTTGATTTATAAACATTCAAAGTTTAGTGCTTCTAATGTTAAATTACATTTTCATATTTTTATTTAAAACTTCGAAAATTATGATCCTAATGTCCTAATTTTTGGTGTAGCAATAATACTAATATACCCAAACATAAATACGTTGAATTTGCAATTTTTATAATTTTCTGAGATGAATTATGAATTATGAAATTAATATTAAAAAAAATTATGAATTACAACCTACAATTTTTTTGATTTATTAAGTACTGCTTTATGGAAATCCAAAATTTCACACTTTTCTTCCAAGTAGTTTTCAAATTATGCTTAAAAAACGGCAAAATGATGGTTTAAGGGGCCGTCTATGATAGAAGTGACTAAATATTTTGAAATTTCTTACGCTATCCTGTAATCTAACAGGCTTAATTGACTGCTTAAGGTCCCTTGATCAAGAAGGGAGCTCTCTCGGTTAACAATCGAGTAGCGCACTTTAATTTGGACACAGCCCTTAAAATACGCTCTTTTTAAAATAATTCTTTTCTCAGAAACATATGGCTCGAATTGCATAAAAATTTGTTTTTAGACTAATTGAAGGGTGTAGAGTTCATTTATGCTGTCAGAATTGTGTACTGCTATTGAAAAAAAAAAACAAAGATATGGTTCGTTTTATTATGTAGATAGCCCCTAAACAAATTTTATTTCCATAATCTAAAAGTTGATTTTATTTCAAATCGTTCGGTACCAGTAACTTTCTTCTACGATAATTTGTTGAGAAGTAAATAGGGGGTGTTTACTTTTTTTTCCACGACTGTACAATTCCATACAGAAATTCAGTTAACGATAAGAAATTTGCAGTAATAAATTATGTATGATAATTTGTGATCGTTAATCGTATTTTCAGATAGATTTATTTTTTGAAATATTTTTTTTTTAATTCTTCCTCACTAAATCACATTTAAATACGGGGTGCTTCACAGTGTATAGAATAATAAAACATTGAATAACTTTTGAACGAAAAAATATTTTTATTTCAAACTTTCAGGATTTACACATCATAACAAAGGAAATTAAAAGATGAGATTCTCAAAATGTGGGACATCTGAGGAGACAACGAAACGAAGTCTCTGCTCAAAATTTGCGATACCATGCTTGAGTTGGTCTGTTGAATCGAATACCACGCTTGTTACCGCTGTTTCTAAGCTTTTTGTTCGATCTATGTAGATCGATCTTCTAGTATTCAATCTCTGACATAGTCCCATATAAAAAGTCTAGTGGTGATAAGTCAGGGCTGTAGGGCGTCCAAAAAAGTGCATAGCCAAAGCGATTGGAGAAGCTTCTAGCGTTGACACGTGATTATCATAGTGACTTTCGAGGAAGTCCAGCACGTGTTCTGTTGAATGTGGAGGAGCTCTATTATAGCGTCTAGAATATATAGTGTTGGAATCGGCTATCCCTGTAATACTTAACAAAGTGCTAAAATATTGGATCCTTTAAATGTCAAACGATGCTGAAATTCAAGGAACTGATCGTTGCGGCATCTGAAGGATATTTTCTAAAACTCCAAGTCGATCTGGTCTAGAAGCTGTATCCAAATTGAAGTTCGGTACTCGGTTGTTGAAATGCTATAGAATGCTTATGTCACTCTTATTAACGTATTATTTTTTAGCAATATGATCATTTCACTCGATTAACATGTTTCGACTATCGCCAACCCAAATATTTCAATAAAATGAGTAAAATATGTATTTCTCGAATTATGCTTTTCTGCACATTATAGACGGCCCCTTAAACCATATTTTGAAGTTTTTTAATCATACTTCGAAAACCATCTCGAAGAAAAATTTGAAATTGACAATTCGCATAAGGCAGGACATAATAAATATAAATCTACGAAAACAATTAAAGTTACAATTCATATTTTTTTCGAATATTAATTACATTATTCATAGTATAAATTTAAAAAAATTACAAATCCAACGTATTTTTGTTTGAGTTCTTCAGTTTTAAAAGCACACAAAAAATATCACATTAGATTCTAATTTCAAGAGATACTAATAAAAATATGAAAATGTAATTTGACATTAGCAGCTCTAAATTTTGAATGTTTATATTTCAAAATTTTATCATACAAATGTCTTGAAATTTCGTTTCTAAACATAGTTTGAGCCGTTGATTTACAATATATTGCCAAAATTGGGTGTTGCTATTGAAAAAAAAAAGGTTGCTCTGTTTTTGATTTGTAGATGAGCACATAAGCAAATTTTATGTAAATCATTTAAAAGTAGACTTTTTTTCCAATCGTTTGGTAACAGTAACTTTCTTCTATTATAATTAGTTGAAGAGTTAGTAGGGGGTGTTTACTTTATTTTCCTTTGTACTTTATTAAATTAATTTATTATATTCACTGGAAAGTGTTCTTATTCAAAATCCAAGAAAGATTGCAAAGAAGGAAAAATTTGTAGGTTTTGCAGTTGAAGAGCATTTATAAAAACTAGAATAAATGTTTGTACATCACGCGATCTCGAATTGTTTTTAATCAGAGAAAGAATAAGTCTAAGCTTCTGCTGTAATAGCTGAATAAAGAATAAATATTCTCACTGCTTAAAAAAATGTAGTATTGTCTCAATCAAAAGCTACCCCACAATAGAAAAAAAATGGAATCTAATGTGCAGGTGGCTTTTAAAGTGTCGTTGTTACTTTCATTATTATCGCATATGATCCAATAACGAACTAGCATTAAATCACAAATAATAAAGAATTGCTTCTGAACACGCGATTAAGGGAATTTATAACGTGGTTTCTTTTATTTTAATATATACTTACGTACCTTTCTATAGAGAAATTTAATTAACAATGAGCAATCTGCATAAATAAATGGGAAAAGATTATTTGTGAATGCATAATGTGACATTTGATAGTAAATCGTATTTATGGGATTCTTTTTTTTAACTCATATTTTGTAATATTAACTTAACCCATTTATGCCTAGCGTCCCATTTTTGGGACGTTTCGAATTTTCATAAATTTTTATAATTTTCTTCTTCTTTACAGCATGGAAATTATATGAAGTAACCCAGCAAACAAAGAAGCAGTGGGCCATCAGCTGGAAAAAATATAGCAGCCAGCGCTGCCATCAGCTGTAAAGTGCAATGGTGCCATTACTTAAACCTGTAAACAAGTGTCCGTGCGGAATGCAGCTGGCCCATCAGTGATGGCCTACAGCAGGCCAGCATTGGTATGCCATCACATTACTTCAATCCGGGACTTTTCCTACAGTGCTACCACCTATCCCACTGCTATGCATTTGCTGGCCAAGCACTTTTCCTTAAAAAAAATTCTTATAGAATTCTATAAAAAAAAAAAACAGAGTATTATGGCTCTTTTCTCTATAAGCTAGTTTCACCAAGAGCTATAGAAATATCTGTAGAAGTGTGTGTCTATAATAGAAATGTCTATTGAAATATTTGAACTTGCAGCGGTTTCCATGTGGTCACCCTCCCAAGTACTAACCGTGCTTGATGCCGTTTGGTTTTCGTGATCGGACATGAACAACTACTCTCAGCGTATGCTACGACCGCTCGTAGGCTTCAAGCTCTCATTACACTATTTCAAGTTTGTTTCTTTTGCGATTTACGTTCCAAATCCTTAAACTGGTATAGAAATTATTGTGTTGTATAGAAATCCTATCTATTTTATACGCTTTTTAGGTGCGTTCGTAATTATATAAATACGTAGCACCTATAGTCGTCGTTCAGTCCGTCCGTCTGTCCGTCCGTCTGTCCGCATGTAACAGAGCAAAAACTACCCAACCGAATGGTCTGAAATTTCAAATATATGATTGCTGCAAAATTTTGTCGAGCCATTTCAAATTTTATGAAAATCGGATGTATAGTTTAATTACAGGGACAGTCAAAAGTTTTTCTTTACATTACGGCCAATGGGAAAAATCATTGCAAGTGCATTTTAATGATATTAGAGCCTTCCGAATGATCTGAAATTTTAAAGATATAACTGTTGAAAAATTTTGTCGAGCCATTTCAAATTTTAGGAAAAATGGATGTATAGTTTAATTACAGGGACAGTCAAAAGTTTTTCTTTACATTACGGCCAATGGGAAAAATTATTGCAAGTGCATTTTAATGATATTACAGCCTTTCGAATGGTCTGAAATTTTAAATATACAATTGTTGCAAAATTTTGTTGAGCTATTTCAAATTTTAGGAAAATCGGATGTATAGTTTAATTACAGGGACAGTCAAAAGTGTTCCGTTACATTACGGGGAATGGGAAAAAATTATTGGAAATGCATTTTAATGATGTATCAGACTATGCGCTTTATGAAGTGCAAAAAATTATACATTCAGTACAATATGGGGTGCAAAAAATAATTATAAAACTAGTTATAGTACGAACGCACCTCATTTGCCACGTTTGACGAGCAATTTCCAACTTGTTTTATTATTGATTCTGAAATGTGTAAATTATGAAAACCGAAATCCTTTGTAACTTAGTAAAACCAGATTTAAGGTGGAAAAAAAAAGTGCGTTGAAATAAAGAATTTATTTATTATCCATTTACTTATTTATTTTGTTGGTGGCAGTGGTGCTATATTATATACAGTTTAAAAAAAAAAATTAAGCTTCACAGCTTAAATTGTGTTAAGATATTCATTTCAGATTTGTGTTTAAATACTCAATGTCTTCGATATTCGCAATGCCACCTAGCGTAAGAGTTCCCAGCAATAATACTGCAAAAGTTCGTGCACTTCCATGTAGAGGTGGGCCAGCGCATGAGATAAAACGGAAGCCCACCAGAATTTTATCTGATGATTTCCAACAGCAAAGTTGTCTGAAGCTGTACAGCAGTGGTCATGCAGTGGTAGGCCATTAGCCAGCACTTCTCCATCATTGCCAGCACGTATCTTGCTGCTGGCCAGCAATTTCCTCTTTGCTGGAAATTGTCTATAAATGTCTTTATCTATTACCGAGAGATGACAGCATAAGATTGATACTAGCAGGATGACAGAGCTAAGCTCTGTCAAAATTAGCCTTATGTTCAATTCGATATTTTATTCTTACTGTATCATTCTTGCTGTTTAAATGGAATTAGCATGATCCTGAGACAGAGTGACCCAAAATGGCCCACTAACCAAATTTTTTCGAACATGCGACCTAACCAGTGCTCTTCTCCAACCCAAAAACGATAGAATACAAAATTTAGCCAAAATCGTTAAAGTCGTCTTATAGATAAAATTAGCTTGACCCACGATAACCCAAAAAGGACCCACTAATCTAAATTCATGGAACATGTGACCTATCCCAATGCTCTTCTCGTGCTGGGAAACGTTGTAGTAAAAATTTTTATCAAAATCTTTTGAGATACAATTAGTTTGACCTTGACCCATTGTGACCCAAAAGGATCCATTAATTTTGGGCCGCATGCTCGAGTTTTCTTGAACATGTGGCCTAGCCCAATGGTCTTCTCAAACCCGAAAACGAATCGAATACAAAATTTAATTAAAATCATTAAAGCCGTTTTATAGATAAAATTAGCTTGACCCACAGTGATCCAAAAATGATCGACTAATTGAATTTTCTCGAACATGTGACCTAACCCAATGATCTTCTCGTGCCCGGACACAGTTTAATACTAAATTTTGTCACAATCGTTTGAGCCGTTTTTAGATACAACTTTCTTGACCCACAGTGACCCCAAAATGACCCACTAATCGAATTTTCTCGAACATGTGACCTAGCCCAATAGTCTTTTCGTGTCCGAAATTAGTAAAATGCAAAATTCAGACAAAAACATTAGCGCCGTTTTTAAGATAAAATCCACACACACAATTTTTGCTCATATTATAATATAAGATTTACTCGCTTAAATGAAGCTCTTTTTCGGAGTTCATTGATTTTTCATTGTCCAAGATAGCGAAATGTAAAAAGTAAGTTTATTGGTATTTTTGTATCAAAGATCTAAATAAATAAGCCATAATCTTATCTAGTAGACTTCTTTGAAATGCGAATTTTTTTTAAACTGCGAAATTATATGTTCAAGCCTATTTTTTATGTATGTTTGTAACGCACAAAATATAGGGCGCTAGGATCAAATGGGTACATATTTCTAATAGCCGTTTAGGGGACAGTTATTTATGTAAAATCCTTTTCAATATGAGTTTGAAATAAATTGTTTTTAGTCTAAAATACAATTATTCTTATTTATTATTAATAATACATGTAATGTTATTAGTCTCAGTAAAGAAATAAATATATTTTTTAATAGTTCATAAAAATACTAATTATAGTATATAATATACAATTTAAAAGCCTAATTTATATAAATATAGACATTTTTCCTCATATGGATATTCCCATATTTAGTACAGTTACATTTTATCAAATAGATACAAAAATATTTTTGCGTAATTTTTTTTAATTATTTTTCCAGTTCATTTTGCAACATTTTAAAATGATTTTATCTACGAATTTGAAGGGGGGGGGGGGATTCAGACACAAATGGGTTAAGGTTTTTATTAGCTATATAACATTAAAAAAAGTACAAAATATTATTATTTAACAAAGATTGCTATTTAAAAATATATTTCTAACACGCAATTCTTATGAATATAAGGTAATTTTTGCATTAAAATCACAAACAAATTTTCCAAAACAGACAATATCTGAAAATGACAATTACAACAATATACAAACAAACATTTAAAATGTACCGAGTATTGTGTACACATGACTATATTCACTGAAAGTTATCTTATTCACAATCCAAGAAAAAACAGAAAGAATGAAAAAATTGTACTCTTTGCATTACATTTTTCCTAATGCAGTTGAATACCATTCATAAAAACAGGAAGAAATGTTTGTATATCACGCGATCTTAGAAGTTTTTAATCAAAGAATTAATAATTCTAAACTTCTGCTGTAACAGCTGAATTCAGAATACCCTCGCTTCTAAACAAAATGAAGCATTGATTGCTATAAATCAAAGGCTACCCTACAATAGAAAAAAAAGTGGAATCTAATGTGCCCGTGGCTTTTTAAATGTCGTTGTTACTTTCATTGTTATCTCATATGATCCAATAAAGCACTAGCATTAAATCACAAGTAATAAAGTATTGCCTTTGAGCACGCAATTGAGGTAATTTATAACTTGGTTTTCCTCTTTGAATATACTTATGTACGTTTCCATAGAAAAATTTAATTAACGATGAGAAATCGGCAGAAATAAATGGCAGAAGATAATTTGTGAATGCTTAATGTACGTTAACATTTGGTCTTCAATCGTATTTTTGGGGTAATATATATTTTTGAAACTCATTTTTTGTATTATTAACTGAATATTTTTCTTACATAAATCACATTAACAAAAGTACAAAGTATTATTTATAAAAGAGACTCCTTTTGAAAAAAATCTAATATTAATATGTAATTTTTATAAATATAAGTTACATTTTTGCATTCAAATGAAAAGCTAGTATTTAAAAAATAATAAATTATTTGAAAAAAATACACAAACAGCCATTTAAACTGTAATGAATATTATCAACATGCGACTGTATTTTAATGTACCTGATTGAATATCTTTATGAAATGCATTAAACTGTATTTAAAACTTCTTCGTTAATTTTTTTTTTCAAGTCGAGTTATTTGAAGTGTTATGAAAATCTAATCAAAAAGTAAAAATATATTAATAAAGTTTTCTTCATTCTATTAAATCCTATCATATGTATTTAATTCAAAGTTATCTCTTGATAGGCAATTATTCTATGTTACCATGGTGATTACGTCCTATTTCAAATTGAGTCATATTGTTACCATATTACTGAATTTAATATATATGATCGTATTAAATTTTGTATTAATGCATTTTTGCATAACAGTGCTACAGCTTTTGCACTAAGATCTGAATATTTTTAAAACTAGTTATAGTACGAACGCACCTCATTTTCCACATATGATGTACAATTTGCGACTTGTTAATAATAAAATCACTCTTAAGTTCGTTGAATAAAGAATGAATTTTCTTTTATGTCACATGAATAACGGAACATAATCATTCATACCAAGGAAGTTTTTAACAAATATTTCCCTGAAAAATTCGTTTGATGAATGCTGGTAACTTTTTCGTGAGAAGTTCGTTACGTGAAAACTATTCAGAGTGATTAAATATTAGTCTGTTCCATTACTTAGAGAGTACCACATGCTAGAAGACATCGGAAAATGCCTTACGATCATCACCCTTATTAATTGTTTTAACTTTGGTTTAACAAGGATGCAAGTTTCTTTAAAATTGTTTCTGTTCAAATATGCACATGAGTAGCGTAGCATTTTACCAAAAGTTAATTTTGATTAATACATAACATGTGAAGAATTAAATGAAACTGAAGATTATTTTATGAATCTTTCTCATAGCGAACAAGCACATGAAAATATATGAGTTAAATTACTTCAATGCTGAGTATATGTTGTGTGAATTAGGTGTTTATTTATTTTATTTACAAGAAAAAGTACTGCTTGAAAGTGGCTAGTGTTAGTGACAGAGTTGGGCAAATTTGTAATTCCAATTATCTGCAATGAAATTACAACTTAATTGCATGTAATTAATTATAGTTAAAATTACATGTCGTAAAACATTCTTGCAGCACTGTAGTTGGAACTGCCCCATCCCATTATTTGGCGAATTTTCTGCTTTTGAATGTGTGTAACTATAATCAATTACATGCAGTTAACTTGTAACTGAATTGCGGATAATTGAGATTACAAATTTGCACAACTCTGGTTAGCGATAGTGTTTCACAGTGGAAGAAATTTTCTGAATGAAGACTTAATCTTAGCTCTGCTGTTTGAATAATAAAATTAAATCAATATGGTAAATTCCAAAATTACGAATATTTATAAGAAATGCTAACATTTTCCGCAATATATTCATTCATTTAAATACAGTTAAAGTCCGACAGTATAAGAAGAGATTCACGCTACTGATGCTGGTACGATATTAGCTTATATTACATTTAACTAATTACTACTATAATGTTTTTTTTTTTTTTTTTACTCCGATTTATTAAATATCTTGTTATTTATGGGGGGGGGGGGTCGGTAATACTACATGCGTATTGTACGAATTTCTAATTACGATGTATAATATATGACATAAATTGGTAATATATGTAATTACATGCGATAAATTGTAAGTAATCTAACAACCACCCAAATCAAAGCTTTGCATTTCAAATTATCATTTTTCATAGATTACATTATACAGTAATTATTAAGATGCTACATGGCGCAGAATGATATACATTTTAAAAGCAACGTTAAAAACGCCAGAATAAACAAAAATTTTGCAGACTAGTTTCGGTGCGGTATTTAACCTGGTTTAAATTAACTCACATTTTACGGAAGTTAAGTCGGAAGTTAACAAGTATTCCTCTTTATACAGCACTGTATAATGTATACATTTTAAAAGCAACGTTAAAAACGCCAGAATAAACAAATATTTTGCAGACTAGTTTCGGTAGCGTTTAGGGTACCGTCCTCAGTGGCACTGAGGTTTTGAGGTGGCACTCAGTGGCACTGAGGCACTTTATTCAATAAGAAAATAATTGCGCAATATTAACCAAATCTATTTATTTACAATTATTAAAAAAATATAAATCGCAATACTTTCAAAAAGATGAAAATTATTTTCATTTTTCGTATTACGCTATGTAGTTTTACAATTCTTACGACTTAAATGCGCAATTTTGTATGCATTTTAGTGCGAGTCTGATAAAACAACCGATACTAGTATAAACGTTTACCAATATCGATTTGTTATCTTAAATTATTAGATAAAATAAGTCACTTTTATTTGAGCTTAAAAGATGTCATTACGAAATTGGTCTAAAAAATTAAGGAACCAGAATCACTCGCGTATTCGATTGAACTACTCAATTTTATTTCCTGACAATATATATCACCACAACATCTTACAATCAAGGAGATAAATTAGTATATGCTTTTCCAGTAGAATGTAGTTATTTTTATTTTTTATTTTTTATAAAATTTAAAAAATATACAAAAGCTTTTTATTACAAATGGAAATGCCTATTGTTAACAATCTACTTTTAAAATGTTTTACTCAATTATTAAACTCACATATTTCTACTTTAACATTGGAAACAACACGATTAATCAAAAGTAAAACATTAAACTATTACATTAATATTTTCGATGTGAGTATTTTAATCGTCCTATAAACACTTTCTGATTCAATAAACACGCGGATATACATATATCCGCGTGTCTACTTTTAAAATGTTTTACTCAATTATTAAACTCACAACTCACATATTTCTACTTTAATATAGGAAACAACACAATTAATCAAAAGTAAAACATTAAACTATTACATTAATATTTTCTATTTCAGTATTTTAATCGTCATATAAACAATTTCTGATTAAATAAACACGCGGATATACATATATCTGCGTGTCTACTTTTAAAATGTTTTACTCAGTTATAAAACTCACATATTTCTACTTTAATATTGGAAACAACACAATTAATCAAAAGTAAAACATTAAACTATTACATTAATATTTTCGATGTGAGTATTTTAATCGTCCTATAAGCACTTTCTGATTCAATAAACACGCGGATATAGGATTTGCTGTGCTAGAAATTCTATTGTTAATATAGTGATAGAGATTTTTTTCTGTGAAAAAAATTATTATTTTTCGAAAAGTACTTAAACAATCCCCACGAGCAGAAAAATGCTGAAATTTCTGAAATATATTTCGGATCAAAATTAACGGTGAACATTTGGGAACAAATATATTATATTGTTACTGCATTTCTTTCAAAAAATGAACTAATGGAACATTATTTTTTATCACATCCATTGCAAACGGAAATGCCTGCTGTCATGAATATATTATTATTTGCCCTGCATTTTAATAACTGTAAAGAACAGTTAAATTTTTATTATTCTATGAAATTAAATTGTAAGTACGAACGAAATTATAGAATAACCTGTTCCGTGTTATCCACGATCCTGAAAAGTATTCTTTAAGTTTAAAAATCTCAGAAACAAATATACTTTTGAGATTTAAAGAAGCACTTACAGGGTTCGAACGCGGAGAAGTTTAATTTTTGTAAAGAAATTTTACAGGTTCTATCAACCATCAATAATTCAGATGCGTAACTGAACTTATACATGCAAGAGTAACAAAATAATATTAATGTTACTCTGTTAATAATGTTAATTTATCAAGTTCGTCTATAAAACATGTTTGTTGGCCCTGAAAATGTCTGCTTCAGAATCGATAGCATCCAAAAAACTTTTATTTCAAATTCAGAAAATTATTTAATAGACTAAACAATAACTTCCCGGAAAAGTTTCCAAAATTTGTGGCAGCGAAACAAAATTTGATTTTATAAATGCTTATGTAAATCTCGAAAACATGTTACTGAGTTTTTTAAAAATAAAGGGCACTTAAATTAGGAAGAGGATATTGTATATTTTCGTTTGATGTTATATTATATTTTTCCTAAATTAAGTATTTTTCTTTTTTATACGGTGTACTGTATTGAAATAAAATTATTCAAACGTCAGATATTCATAATTTTCATGTAAATATTTAACGTCTTTGAAATGCATACTCATTCAATAAATATACGGATATAATTTCCCTTATTAGAAGTGCTTGTACAACTGATTATTTTGGTAAAGAAAAATCATTACTACCTCAAAAGCACTTACATATCTCCCACGAGAAGGAAACCACGGAAATACATTTCTAATCGAAATTATCGGAGAACAAATTGTGGATAATGTATCATATTATTATCACGTTTTTTTTCAAGACGGACTAATAGGGATATATTTTTATCGTGATTAGTATAATCACGACTTATTAGAAAAAGAAACGTTTATCGTTATGCATTTTACTAAACTACACACTAAAAAAGAAAAATATTTCTTATAATATGAAAATATAATATCACCACGAAAAAATATATATAACAATCCTTTCCGAGTTACCCAGGATTACGAAAATCTATCTTTATGTGTAATTTTAATTAATTTTTCGATTAATTTTAAAGAGTGAAATTACGTTATTATTGAATATTAAATTCGCGAATTACTACACTGCTAACTAAGCGTAAAACCAACAAATTAAAAAATATCCAAGCCGGGAATAGAACCAGGATCCTTGGAATAACGCACCAATGATCTACCGTTTGAGCTACGAAGGCGATATCCAGCCGGGCATCTCTCACTCACATATGTCGGTAAGACTGCAAACGTAGCAAAAGATGGAAAAGTTATCCTGAGAACACAACCCCGCCGAGAAACATGAGACGCAAATAAAGTCCAGCATAGCTGAACACATATATGTTCACCTATGCTGGGCTTTATTTGCATCTCATATTTCGCGCGAGGTTGTGTGCTCAGGAAGACTATTTCCCATCTTGTACTGCGGGTGCAGACTTAGCGACATATGTCAGTGAGAGATGCTAGGCTGGGTATCGTCCTCGTAGCTCAAATGATAGGATTATTTCAAGGATCCTTGTTCGATTTCGGGCTTGGACATTTTCACTCTGTTGGTTTCACGCTTAGTTAGATGTGTACACTTCACGCGTTTAATTTAAGTTTTTTTTTTTTTTTTTTTTTTTTTAGAAATCTGAGAAACCAATATATTTTGATATTTAAAGAAGCATTTTTAGAAGCGTTATCAGGAGCACACAACCCCGCCGCGAAACATGAGTTTCAAATAAAGCCCAGCATAGGTGAACACAGCACAAGATGGTAAAGTCTTCATGTGCACATAACACTGCCGCAAAACATGAGATGCAATCAAAGACCAGCATATGTGAATATATATATGTTCGCCTATGCTGAGCTTTATTTGCGTCTCATGTTTCGCGGCAAGGTTGTGCGCTCAGGAAGACTATTTTCCATCTCGTACTGCGGGTGCAGACATATCGTTATATGTCAGTGAGAGATACTAGGCTGGGTATCGTCCTCATAGCTCAAATGGTAAAGCATTGGAGAGCTATCCCAAGGATCCTGGTTCAGTTCCGGGTTTGGGCATTTTTCACTCTGTTAGTTTCACGCTTGGTTAGATATGTGATACTTCACGTATTGAATATCCGTTCTTTATTTTTAAAATTTTTAGAGACCAATATATTTTTAATATTTAAAGAAGTACTTATAAATACAAAGTTTCTTTCACTGCCGCTGACTTTGTGAAACTTTTCAGAGTAACTTTTTACTGTGTATAAATCAGATTTCTCAGCCAGCATAGGTGTTTTTCGGATTCTAAGAATTCTCATGCAAATAGTTTATTGTTCAAAAACATGTTATACAGAAAAAATACGATAATTTAACAGCATTGACATTAACATTTTAGGAAACATTTCCAAGTTTTTTTATAGTGCATTAATCAGCTTCCTCAAACATGAATATATATTTGTTTGCCACTATCAATTTTAAACTGACCCTTTTTAATTGCGTTATGCACCAATAAGTTATACACCACTATTTTTCTAAACATTATGCTTAATTGAACATTAACTGGTTAACAACATCATCATTATTTACATACACACAATTTACTCCATTGAACTCATATACTAATTATTGCTTGTTTATCTTGCAACAGAATCGCTTAAACACAACATGCAACATTTTAATATCAACATTTTATCATCCTAGATCAATGAATATACACGTACAATTTCTTTTTCTTTCTCAAAACACCAGTGCTATCAATTTTTGTAGTAAAGAAAAAACTATTACTTCCTCAGAGCACTTAACCATGTCCCATGAGTGGAAAAACACGGAAATTCAGAGAATATAGTTTCGATCGAAATTATCGGAGAACAAATTGACGATGATGTATTATATTATTATCTTATTTCTCCCTTTTTAAACATTAACTATTCAGGTTCCTTTTGTTTGTATGAATATTTTATGCTGTTGTTTTCGTAATACGTGAAGACTTCGTCTTTAAAAGTTTTTATTATACATATATCATTCATAGGTATGTTTAATTATCCTGTATCATTGCTGCTTTTATTTATTTATTTATTTTTTTTTTGATATATCATGACTGGTAATACCCTCGTCTATATTATTTTTAATCTAATTAATTTTGTTTCAACAATATTTTATTTTCTAAATCTTATTCTAAGACATCGTATTATTTTACATAATTGTTTACGTTTAAATTTATTTAGTGTGTGTCATTCTTTATGTAAAGTATAAATGATAATTGAAAAAATCCCTTATATTTAAACTTCTTTTTTTGTATTCGCTAACAAATTATGGAAAGAAAAATATACCTATGCAGCAAATTATAACAGCCAGTAATAGTTCTTTCAATTGCTAAAAGGTGTAAAATAAAAACTTTAAAATTAGTAAGAAAGATAGGTTTTATTAGAATGTTTACATGTTTCCGCTATATCGAAGCCATTATCAAAACAAATAAAAATGTTCTACAGCTGAACAATCGGGCGATATTATAAGTGAAAACGTGTCCGTTTGTAACGCTGACGTCTTTTTGACAGCAGCAGCTGATTACATTTAACTTTTATTAACTTTTATTTAAATTTTTTAAACTTCTAAATACCGCTGTCGAAAAGAGAAAAAACTGCGCTTTCAAATGCTGTATCGTAATTTATTTACAAATTCTATCGCAATTTGTTCGAAAATTGTATCGCAATTTACGCAATTGTTATTGATTTTAAAATAATTTTTAAGCATAATTTTTTTTCATCACTGTCGCGTCTAATCTATTAAAAATGAAACCGTTAGCACTTAAAATAATATAAATAGTTCATCATTCGTTTGCACCTCATATTCAATCATTCATAAACGAATAAATAAAACAATAAAATATAAATAACACACAAATTTAAGACATCTAATTGAATTTCGCGTTTAAACCACTGAAATGAACATAATAAAAAAAAGACTGAATGTAAATAGCGGTCTTTGGCAATTTCTTCGGCTGTTTGTTCCTGTCACGAGGCCATAATAAATATCGCATTTAATGCGTTCCAAAGCTTTATTTGAAAGCATTATAGCTATTTTTCATGTAAATATGATTTTGTAGTGTTAATAAGCTTTCTAAAAATATATATTAAATGTAAAATATATATTAGAGTTAACAATAAAAAATAATTCAGTAAACCCGTGCAAGGCTATCTCAACATAATCTTGAAGATTAATTGCTGATACGTTTTTTTCATTAACTTTTGATTAACTGCATTTTTTAAAAACCGAACAACATTTTTTTAACAATATATAAGTATGCTAGTTCAATGCGTTTCAGAGCTTCATTTGAAAGCATTATTGCTATTTTTCATATAAATATGATTTTTGTAGTGTTAATAAGCTTTCTAAAAATATATATTAAATGTAAAATATATATTAGAGTTAACAATAAAAAATAATTCAGTAAACCCGTGCAAGTCTATCTCAACATAATCTTTAAGATTAATTGCTGTTACGTTTTTCATTAACTTTTGATTAACTGCATTTTTTTAAAAAACCGAACAACATTTTTTAACAATATATAAGTATGCTAGTTCAAAACCCCCTTGCAGAACATATCGAAATATACCTCATTCATCTATGTGCCTTCAGTATGTGCAGAGAAAAGAGGATTTTAACTGGAATAATACAATATGATGGTTTTCACCTATATACTGTAACCCGGAATTTTCGGGTTTATCCCCTTGTAATCCATACATTATAATAGAAACCATAGAGATTGTAACACGCAAAAATGCAATATGTAACGATGCGGTATGGTTTAACTTATAGGTTGAAATTATGGTTTGAGTTACTCCATGGTTAAGAATATGGATATAAACAACGGACTAAAAATAACTAATAATTTGAGTAACCTGAAACAGAACTAGAAAAAATCAGTGACGGCGTTTCAAATCATTACATCATAAGATCGTGCAATTATAGTAGAATGTTCTTGTTTGTTTTGATAATCACTCGGATAGAGCAGAAACATGCAAACAATCTTTTTACTGTTGTTAAATTTATTATTTTACACCTTTTACCAATTAAAAAGAACATACAAATATCACATAAATATTAAATCATATTCTTTTCAAAATTTTTAATGAAATGTTTTTAATTAATACATGACATGTTTGAGATATTTAAAAGAAATAACAAACAATAAGGCATACAGCAAGATTTTATAATCCACAGTCTTAAAAAATTACATTTCTGTCTACATATCTATCTAAAACATTTTTAAATCCTTCGATAACATAATGCATTTATTTTCTGGTACTTTTTAAATAATTCTAAATTTCATTTTTTTAAATACAGCGTGTAAAGTATAAACACAACTTTCTTTTTAAAAATTCAATTAAATCTGGAAATAATCTTTTTAAATTCTATCTACATCATTTATATTTTTCTTGTCTTAATTTTTGAAAACATTAAAATTTATTTAAATATACCTCAGAAAAAGTAAATCATGTTCTTCTGCTAATTCTTGCTAAAAGGTTTTTATTTAAATACACGAAAGGTTTTATATTAAACAAAAACATTACAAAAAGGTATTGTATAGGATTTAATAAACTATATCTGGTGAAAAAATTACATTTATGTCGGAAATACTTTTAATTCTATAGATAACTGAAAACATTTATTCTCTGATATTCAAAATTTTACAAAAGAAAAAAGTAAGACAAAGCATGCACTTTAGAAATACTTTATCTTAAATTTAATCCTTACCTAAAGATTTTAATATTTTTTAAAAACAAATAAAAATTCATAAAATTATTTTTAAGAAAATGAAAATTAACGAAGAATTAATTCAGTGAAAAAAAAATGAGAATTCTTGAATAATTGAGAAAATATTCATATGTAATGTAGAAGTAAATTTAATTTCTTTAACAAAAAATTAGTTTAACGAAAAATGTATTAGAGTTTTTATTTGCAATGTCTCTGTATTAATATTTAATAAGGGATGAATATGCATAACTTTAAGTGAGGTTTTTTGAACTGTTAAACTTGATTTAAATGTAAATTACATAAATAGAAATATTTTTAAACAAAACTGCATGTGTAAAAAATATATATATATATATATTTTATAAAAATGTAATACAACGTAAAATAAAAAGTTCCGACATTAGCATTACAAAATATTTTGTACAAAGAAATTTTTGCTAGCTCAGTTTTATGGAATAAACTTGGTTTTCTTATTATGCAAATAGTGCAAAATACTTTTTTTCTAAACTTCTTATGAGAATTGTTGTTTTTCCAATGTTAGAATACTTCTCTGATCTGAACATGGAATACTTGTAATTTTAGAAACTTATTCTAACCCTTTTACTTTCATTTTAGAGGTTGTGTTTGCATAAAGATTGATTTACTTTTCGTGCAGGCTATATTTTATATTTTTAGTAGAAAACATTTTACAGAAATTTATACTAAATTAGGATTAAGGTTAAAGGAAAATATGAACATTTTCATGAAGGTATATTCTAAGTGGCAAAAATAAAAAAGGAAATTTATTATTATTATTATTTTGCATCAACAAAATAAAATATTTAGTTACATTGATTCTTCAATTAGATTTTGTTGCATAGATTATTTTTTGTGTGTTTACCATACATGTTTTGAAATTAATGTAAATATATATACGAGAAGAACTCGGTAAGTACTTTATAAAAGACAATAAAACAAAGGCAAACCAATTTACGCGAGTTGGGGTACAGATAGACAGACGGAGTGACGAATTGAATTCATAAACACTTTTCAATTATGTCGCAAAGTGTTAAAAACTTGTTTTAAGAAAAGCGTGTTCAAAGTTTTAATCAGCACTATTGTTATACGCGAGACCGACCTTTAAACTTGTTGTGACGACTTAAATATTTTGTTGAGCAAAATAAATCAAGTCATATTCTTCGAGGATATATAATATTCAAAGACGAAAATGTTTTTTTGAAAGTTAAATTATGATTTTTTTTTAAATGTAAAGTAATTATTTCGTATTATTTTGTTTTGTATAATGTTCTATATATTTTTCTTTTATCCCTTTCCTTATATCGTTTCATATTCCACTTGCTTTATTTTACTTTCGTGTTAAAATTCTATATCTTCCTTATTACAATCACTGAAGACACATATAGCAGCATATGACAGTAACAAAAGTTATATAAGGAAACATATTATTATTCAATTTCAATTTCCATGCATAACTAAATAAGATGAAAATGAAATTCAACTTTCTTATGTAATCATCTCGATCAAAACTTGAATTATAAAAATGCATGACATTAATATTCCAAAAATACGAATAGATGTGAAATAAATTGAGATTGAAATATATGCTAAAAGAATATTAGAAAACACCTTTCTTTAATTTTTCCATACGTTAATCAGCATCCAATTCTGGTAATACGACACCCATACATAATTAGAAAGTGCACTTTTATAGTTTCAATTTTACAGTTTAAATTAGAATAATAATTGAAATTCAGAAATAGAATTACTCGCAAAAAAAGAATCTAAAATTAGAAATATATCAGACTGAAAACTAAGCGAAAATGAAATATAACATTTGATTAAAATTTTACGCACTTATTTCTCTTTTTATCTTCGAAATAATTTTTGTTTTTTGGTGCTATATTTGTATAATTACTTATGTAGAAAAAAAATCTAAAAAAAATAACTTGAATTTTAATTTAAATAGTATGAAATATTTATATCGATCCCATGTGCAATATATGAAATAATACACACACACACATACAGATATATATATATATATATCGCACCCTTGCTTCAAATGTGGCTTAACTCAAAATACTTCGTTTTTTCAAAAATACGAAAAACTATTTACAGACTGTGAAAGGTCAATGGCCACCTTGCAAACACAACTGCTACCTTGTGGCTGGATTTTCAGCGTACTATTTGGTACTTTAGGTAATTGGTAGAGGCATAAAAATCAAATAGACTGTTAGCCATAACATAAAAAGTCCAATTTTTTGAGTTGTGTTACTTTTCAAGCAAGGATGCGATATATATATATGCAGGGTGCCCAAAATTCATGGACCAAACTGTAAGGAAATGTAAAGTACACAAAAAAGTAATTTTTCTATAGCAATGTGGGATCGGAAATGAAAAGTTTTGGCGAAAAACAAGAAATGCGGAAGAAACGAAAATAAGCGTTTTATTGACATAATAATTACAGAATGACATATTAATTACAGATTGACATAATAATTACATAATAAAGATCAAATGTGCCGCTGGCAGCGCCTAGCAAGTGATTGGCGTACATTTTTGCAGATTCCAAGTGTTTCACGAACATTCGCAACAACGACTGAAAGTTTGGTAATGGGGTTTCATCAGAGTCAACTGATGTCTAATAAATGAGACATCTGTAACTTTCGAAAGGGTACGTCAACCACTTAGTAGACGCTGTCAGGTACGGAAATATTTGAGCACTTACTTTATTAAGTCAATAAAATACTTCTTTTCATTTTCTCCGCATTTCTTGTTTTTCGCCAAAACATTTCATTTCCGACCCCACATTGCTGTACCAAAATTGCTTCTTTATATGTAATTTACCTTCCATTACAGATTGGCCCAAAAATTCGGATACACACATTATAACGCTAAAGTACGTGCTTCCGAAAAAGCGGTTTTTTCTCTTTTGCCGATGGCAACGAGCGGTTTGTTTAGAAAGTCAAACCTGCTAAACCTACTTTCAGCCGGCTATATTATTTGTTTTGGTGAGAAATACTATTGCCATTTCTCTCAAAAAAAGAATCTAAAACAATATTTTGATTACAATACAATACTATACAATTTTGATTACAATTACAATATTTTGATTTGATAAAATGCTAAGATTATTTCTTTTTTGCCTATGGCTACAAGTGTTTTTTTAGAAAATCACACCTGCTAAATCTAACTTTAGCCGGCTTCGTTATTCATTGTGGTATTTCTCTCAAAAGCTGAGTTACTTACGATTAGAATATTTTGATACGATGATTTTTTGATGATGTTACAAGGATTTTGTTGCTGTAACAGCGTGTCGTGATGCGACATTTCATGGGACACGCTGATGTGTAAAAAGTACTAACTTTTCGCTAATCTTCTGCTAATTTTATTTCATTATATATATATATATATATATATATATAGATAGATAGATAGATAGATAGATATATATTTGAAAAAAAGTGGGTTTACAGCGTGAAGATTGTAATTTATGCAGAAGACAACGACGCACGGCGTGCCGCTGAAAAAGTGGGCGAAATGTTTGAAGAAACATCCATTAGAAACAAAGATGATTGGCTTAAGCGAGCCGCAGGACGTTTCAATCAACGACAAAATACACTCATCCAGGTAGAATAAACTGCGCGAACTCACAGTTTGAAGTGAACATCGCTGAAAATAGCTGCGAAAATATGGCTGAAGTTAGCCATTTTTAGCGCAGACGTTCTGCGCAGAATCAGTTAGTATTTTTTTAAATGCACAAAAAACCAGTACACTAGATTTAAAAGAGTAAAAAGGGAAGTGCCCAGTTAAACTGATGGCATTGAGCTCACAGTCTACTCACTGTTGCAATTGTATATTGCACTCTTATTTCAAAGAATAATTCTTCTCGAAAAATAAATTACTATTAATTTAACTACTAATTAAAAACTCCTCCCGTTTCCCCTTTATTCTTAAACAATCAGACTCCAAATCTAATCAGGGAAGCGCCTTATCTGAATAAATTTGTATATCAAATTTATATAATCGGATAATTCTGCATGAAAAACACATTTAGCTAAAGTAAGGAGGGTAAATTATCTCCCCTATTTCCTCCTTTATACTTAAGGAATGAACTTCCAAATCTAATCAGGGAAACGCCTTATCATAATAAACCGCTATGATAAATATGAAGCAAATTGGATAGAAAAATCCATTTATCTAAATTAAGGGTTTGGGGATTAGCCCCATGTTCCTCCTTTATACTTAACGAATGAATCTCCAAATCTGACCAAGGGAGCACCTTATCAGAATAATCCGGTATAAAATCCGTCAGCAAATCTGATATTTCTACATGAAAAACATGTTCATCTAAATTAAGGGGTGGGGGATTAGCCCCGTACCCCCCTTTTATAATTAATCAATGGAACCCCAAAACTAATCAGGGAAGCGTCTTATAAGAATGAACCTAGAAACAAAATTGAAGCAAATCGGATATTTTTATCAAGAGTGATTGCGTTACGTACATGCGTACATACCTACATACATACAGAACCTGCGGGCAAATTAGCTTTCAATCTTTGATAGCCTGTGGGCTAAAAAGCTATAAGTTACTTCTTTTATTATTATTAGAGTTTTACACGGTATGCCAATTTATTCCCTGAAAATTAATTTATGTATTCAAAATAAATTTATATTAATTACATGTGCAGAAATGATTTTTTATGATAGTCTGAGTATTGAAATCCTTTTCATAACAATGAAATTAATTTAAATTACTCATTGTTAAATATACCTAAATATATAAGCAATATAGAATTATAATTTGAATATTTCGGAGTTCGTATTAGTAATTCAATTGGCATACGATGTGCTTACAGTATAAGGAATTTGGAGTATAACTGTGTTGTTGTAGTTATTTGTGACGGTCGATTATCCACATAAGGTTATAGGCCTGGACGGGGTTGCTCTACGTGAGGATCTTCCTAAGGGAACCTAACTCGTATTTACGCAAGGATATCCAAGGTTGGAAGAAAACCATGGGAAACAAAGAACGATTAGGCGGACGGGCGCAATTGGGTTCAAACCCAGCACCTCCCGTCTACCAGTTTTGAGGGAAGATCCTTTCGACAACTGGTGGGGCGGATTATCCTTGTGAAATATAATTATGATTATAATATCATAATATAAATATACAAATATATATATATATATATAATACCAGCGAAAGCCATGTTTTGTTTGGATTCGCGAAGCATTTTTTAATAAGATAAATATTTGAAAATATCAATATTTTTTTATTATTATTTTTTTGCATCTTTATTAAACAAAAACGTTATTTTATGTTTCGGGGCGCATTTTAATTTTAGAAATGTAAATTCAGCCAAATAACTAAGAATTTCCTAGGAATTCTTTACTTATGATATAAGACTGGTATAAATAAAAATATTTTCAAAGCAAAATTTTACAAAATATTTTTAAATTTTCAACTCAAAGCTCTTTTAAAGATGTTTTTACATTTTTCAATAGCCTCTGGTGTTTACTGAAATGCTTTGAAATAGGTATGTTTCCAATATTTGTAATTCACATCAAATAATCTTTGATAGCAATCTTAGAATAATATATTCGAAGAGAGCTTGAAGAAAGTTACTTCTTCAAAATCCCATTTTCTGGAAAAACGTTTGAAATCTACTCTCGTTTATACTAAGAATTATTAACTTATTATATTATTGTTATTATTCAACCTTCAATATCGAATAAAACTTTATATAACGAATTTAACAGTTAATTTTATTTGTTTACAATTCTTTTGTTGCCTCTTTACAAAAAAAAAAAAAAAAAAAAAAAAAAAAAAAAAAAAAAAAAAAATCATAATATAATTCTTTTAATCTGCATAAGAATCGTCTGCGTACAGATCATATTTTATTTCTATCAAGTCCAAAAATATTTCTTTCCTTAATTAAATTTAAGAAACAGTTATTATCATATTTTGGCAGAATAATAAAAATATATTGTATCTATTTAATTAATCACGAGTCTATCTATTATTACTAATTCCATGATTTATTTTTTCTTCTGAAAATATGCGTGTTTCATATCTTATTTGCAAAAATGCGTCCACAGTGGAAAAACATGTAAAATAAATTAATTAAAAAAATAATTTTTTTAAGGTTATACTGTAAAAAATAAATAAATAAATAAATAAAAAATAAATAATATTGTGCAAATCTACGGATCATAATTTATTTTTATGTTTAATTTCAAGTAAAAATACTGAATGGTTTTTTTCGTAAAGAATACGACAAAACGTAATTTGTGTAGCCTAGTAGAGGATTCGCTTCGCTCATCCTAATAAATATAATTATGGAGTATAATGGTAAAGTATAATTCTCCAAATTGTTTGGAGAAATTTAGACTAAAAAAAAAAAGCGCAACTATTTGAACAAGTTTAGTGATTCAGTAAATTTTAACCAGCTACCTCGTAATTAATGTCCTGTACATTTGTTTAAGTCAATAAAATAACACTATTTTATATAGAAGCAATAAACCATTTTTCATCAATTTATTTTGAATTTTTCATCAACCTAATGCCTTTTGCTTCGTATATGAAATTAATAATTAGAATCTACAGAAAAGAAAGAAATTAACCCAGTTTATAATGTACACTGCAATTAAAATTTAAATAATATAAACTATTATTAAAATCTCACTGCATCACATGCAGTTATTCCCTTGGAAATTGTTTAACTTATGTTGTATGAAATATTTTTATAAGGTATATCAAAAAACCACATTAGACTAAACAATAAACTGTATTTCGCAAGTATGCTGTAAAATTTTGATTTACATCACTTGTATTTCGCACGCCTCATATATAAAATTAATAACTAGGAAATAAAAAAAGTAATAAATCTAGCTTAAAATGTGGGTTATTAAGTCCACGGTTTAAATTATTGTCATAAGATTAGTTAATACTATTTGGTATCAAACACTTTTAAAGGGCTTATAAAAAATACTGTATCAATTTAAGCAATACACTGTATTTAAATATTTTATCAATTTAATTTGATTTACATTACTTGTACGCCTCCTACATAAAATTATTAGCTTGAATACTTAAAAACAGAATAAATGAATGGAGATTAAAAGATACGCTGCAGTGAAAATTGAAAGAAAATAAAGTACAATTTTTGATTAAAATCTTACGGCCGGTTCTAATTATTCCCAAGAAATTAATTTAAATTATTCGGTATCAACTATTTGTGTAGGGATCATAAAACAATATTGTATTAAACTGCGCATTAAACTCTTATCGAAAATTTTATTTTAAATTTTAGATTTCCATCTCTTATATTTTTCACGCCTCATATATTAAATTAATAACCAGAAAACATAAAAGCAGAGGAAATAAATCAAGCTTAAGATACATGCTACAATGAAAATTGAAAGAAAATAAAGTATAATTTTTGATTAAAGTCTTAGGGCCACAGTTTCAATTATTCCCACGAAATTAATTTAAATTATTCGGTATTAAATTTTAACGCATCAGGAATCGACCATTATTTCCCAAGAGACTACTATCGAAAAACTAAAACTTGCAGCTGCTTTTAAAAAACGATATTTATTAAAGTCGATAAAAAATTTTACCAGAAGTATTCGTTTTTGGTTAGGCTCCAAGGAGTAGTTTTAATGAAAACGTTTTCCAACAAGAAAAAGAAATCAATAACTCCAGATTATTACATTCTTTTGCCGAAAACTTACCTAGCATTGAGCTGAAAGTTATTAAATTTCTTTTCCATTAAGCGCGATATTGAAGACAGAATATTTTGGTTAAAGTACTGTGCTGCAAGTTTTTTCTTTCGAGAACATGTGCCATCTTTTTAATGTTATATATTGGTTTTTAACTTTATAATGTTATTCTAACGTGAAATATATATTTTTCTATTTCTTTTTCATTTGTGTTCTGGATAGATTCTTTTAGGATGAAACAATTTCTCCGAAAATTTGGATTTTTTTCTTGCTTAATTCGTTTTTAGTACACCTAAAAAAATTCACTATTAAAAAAGTATTTTAAAACTATCATTTTATTTGTACGCATTTCAAATAATAAACACATTAAATGTATTATATGTTATACAAGGTGTCAAATCTGAAAGTAGCCAGGAAAAATGTAAATTTCATAAAAAGTTGCAGGATGTAAACCATAAAAATTACGTCATACCTGCATGTTTTCAAATCTTGTGGCATAAAGCACATCTTGGCGAAAATATGACAATATTACCAAGACCCTGAAAATGTGACAATACAGGGTGTATCAGAATTGATCGTTCAAATTTGGTGGGAAGGTAGAAAACAGCAAAAAAAAAAAAAAAAAGGACAATATCACACAGGAAAGTATGAGCGCAAACTAACGCATGAAGTTGTAGAGGGCGCTGTGTATCCAGAACTTTTGATCAGGTGCAAAGCTCAAGTTTAGCCGTTAGTCATTCGACAAGGCGGCTTTGCAGGAGTAACATGTACCATTATGCGTTAAACGACTATGCAGATATACATCTAACATGCGGTACGATAGAGGAAAACGGTCGGAGAGCTGAACATGAGTATGCTGAACGCTACTCCAACCGGCGCAAAACGCAGCATCGCCATGAACAACTGAAAAGGAATGCAAACGCTCCTATTTCAGTATCCGCCATGATATTGAGTGCGAATCACCCAACTTTCGAGCAATACCTCGTGTGCTGAAATATCGTTGTTCTTCGGCAGACTGCAAGTATCCTTGTGAAATATAATTATGATTATAATATCATAATATAAATATACAAATATATATATATATATATAATACCAGCGAAAGCCATGTTTTGTTTGGATTCGCGAAGCATTTTTTAATAAGATAAATATTTGAAAATATCAATATTTTTTTATTATTATTTTTTTGCATCTTTATTAAACAAAAACGTTATTTTATGTTTCGGGGCGCATTTTAATTTTAGAAATGTAAATTCAGCCAAATAACTAAGAATTTCCTAGGAATTCTTTACTTATGATATAAGACTGGTATAAATAAAAATATTTTCAAAGCAAAATTTTACAAAATATTTTTAAATTTTCAACTCAAAGCTCTTTTAAAGATGTTTTTACATTTTTCAATAGCCTCTGGTGTTTACTGAAATGCTTTGAAATAGGTATGTTTCCAATATTTGTAATTCACATCAAATAATCTTTGATAGCAATCTTAGAATAATATATTCGAAGAGAGCTTGAAGAAAGTTACTTCTTCAAAATCCCATTTTCTGGAAAAACGTTTGAAATCTACTCTCGTTTATACTAAGAATTATTAACTTATTATATTATTGTTATTATTCAACCTTCAATATCGAATAAAACTTTATATAACGAATTTAACAGTTAATTTTATTTGTTTACAATTCTTTTGTTGCCTCTTTACAAAAAAAAAAAAAAAAAAAAAAAAATCATAATATAATTCTTTTAATCTGCATAAGAATCGTCTGCGTACAGATCATATTTTATAAGTCCAAAAATATTTCTTTCCTTAATTAAATTTAAGAAACAGTTATTATCATATTTTGGCAGAATAATAAAAATATATTGTATTTATTTAATTAATCACGAGTCTATCTATTATTACTAATTCCATGATTTATTTTTTCTTCTGAAAATATGCGTGTTTCATATCTTATTTGCAAAAATGCGTCCACAGTGGAAAAACATGTAAAATAAATTAATTAAAAAAATAATTTTTTTAAGGTTATACTGTAAAAAATAAATAAATAAATAAATAAAAAATAAATAATATTGTGCAAATCTACGGATCATAATTTATTTTTATGTTTAATTTCAAGTAAAAATACTGAATGGTTTTTTTCGTAAAGAATACGACAAAACGTAATTTGTGTAGCCTAGTAGAGGATTCGCTTCGCTCATCCTAATAAATATAATTATGGAGTATAATGGTAAAGTATAATTCTCCAAATTGTTTGGAGAAATTTAGACTAAAAAAAAAAAGCGCAACTATTTGAACAAGTTTAGTGATTCAGTAAATTTTAACCAGCTACCTCGTAATTAATGTCCTGTACATTTGTTTAAGTCAATAAAATAACACTATTTTATATAGAAGCAATAAACCATTTTTCATCAATTTATTTTGAATTTTTCATCAACCTAACGCCTTTTGCTTCGTATATGAAATTAATAATTAGAATCTACAGAAAAGAAAGAAATTAACCCAGTTTATAATGTACACTGCAATTAAAATTTAAATAATATAAACTATTATTAAAATCTCACTGCATCACATGCAGTTATTCCCTTGGAAATTGTTTAACTTATGTTGTATGAAATATTTTTATAAGGTATATCAAAAAACCACATTAGACTAAACAATAAACTGTATTTCGCAAGTATGCTGTAAAATTTTGATTTACATCACTTGTATTTCGCACGCCTCATATATAAAATTAATAACTAGGAAATAAAAAAAGTAATAAATCTAGCTTAAAATGTGGGTTATTAAGTCCACGGTTTAAATTATTGTCATAAGATTAGTTAATACTATTTGGTATCAAACACTTTTAAAGGGCTTATAAAAAATACTGTATCAATTTAAGCAATACACTGTATTTAAATATTTTATCAATTTAATTTGATTTACATTACTTGTACGCCTCCTACATAAAATTATTAGCTTGAATACTTAAAAACAGAATAAATGAATGGAGATTAAAAGATACGCTGCAGTGAAAATTGAAAGAAAATAAAGTACAATTTTTGATTAAAATCTTACGGCCGGTTCTAATTATTCCCAAGAAATTAATTTAAATTATTCGGTATCAACTATTTGTGTAGGGATCATAAAACAATATTGTATTAAACTGCGCATTAAACTCTTATCGAAAATTTTATTTTAAATTTCAGATTTCCATCTCTTATATTTTTCACGCCTCATATATTAAATTAATAACCAGAAAACATAAAAGCAGAGGAAATAAATCAAGCTTAAGATACATGCTACAATGAAAATTGAAAGAAAATAAAGTATAATTTTTGATTAAAGTCTTAGGGCCACAGTTTCAATTATTCCCACGAAATTAATTTAAATTATTCGGTATTAAATTTTAACGCATCAGGAATCGACCATTATTTCCCAAGAGACTACTATCGAAAAACTAAAACTTGCAGCTGCTTTTAAAAAACGATATTTATTAAAGTCGATAAAAAATTTTACCAGAAGTATTCGTTTTTGGTTAGGCTCCAAGGAGTAGTTTTAATGAAAACGTTTTCCAACAAGAAAAAGAAATCAATAACTCCAGATTATTACATTCTTTTGCCGAAAACTTACCTAGCATTGAGCTGAAAGTTATTAAATTTCTTTTCCATTAAGCGCGATATTGAAGACAGAATATTTTGGTTAAAGTACTGTGCTGCAAGTTTTTTCTTTCGAGAACATGTGCCATCTTTTTAATGTTATATATTGGTTTTTAACTTTATAATGTTATTCTAACGTGAAATATATATTTTTCTATTTCTTTTTCATTTGTGTTCTGGATAGATTCTTTTAGGATGAAACAATTTCTCCGAAAATTTGGATTTTTTTCTTGCTTAATTCGTTTTTAGTACACCTAAAAAAATTCACTATTAAAAAAGTATTTTAAAACTATCATTTTATTTGTACGCATTTCAAATAATAAACACATTAAATGTATTATATGTTATACAAGGTGTCAAATCTGAAAGTAGCCAGGAAAAATGTAAATTTCATAAAAAGTTGCAGGATGTAAACCATAAAAATTACGTCATACCTGCATGTTTTCAAATCTTGTGGCATAAAGCACATCTTGGCGAAAATATGACAATATTACCAAGACCCTGAAAATGTGACAATACAGGGTGTATCAGAATTGATCGTTCAAATTTGGTGGGAAGGTAGAAAACAGCAAAAAAAAAAAAAAAAAGGACAATATCACACAGGAAAGTATGAGCGCAAACTAACGCATGAAGTTGTAGAGGGCGCTGTGTATCCAGAACTTTTGATCAGGTGCAAAGCTCAAGTTTAGCCGTTAGTCATTCGACAAGGCGGCTTTGCAGGAGTAACATGTACCATTATGCGTTAAACGACTATGCAGATATACATCTAACATGCGGTACGATAGAGGAAAACGGTCGGAGAGCTGAACATGAGTATGCTGAACGCTACTCCAACCGGCGCAAAACGCAGCATCGCCATGAACAACTGAAAAGGAATGCAAACGCTCCTATTTCAGTATCCGCCATGATATTGAGTGCGAATCACCCAACTTTCGAGCAATACCTCGTGTGCTGAAATATCGTTGTTCTTCGGCAGACTGCAAGATAGCTTCCTCCATTTGAACTGTCCATGTCAATCAGTTACAACCTTTGTCATGATAGGTACTGATAACCAATCCAGTTTCTCACATTTGTTGATTAACGCGTGAGAACATCTGATACAGGGGTCTGCGCTGGTTTAAGTATTGTTTTACACACCTTTGTGTAATTTATCGACCACTTTCCCCTGCTGCACTATAAGTTAGATGCATATCTGCATGTTTATTTAAGGAATGATGATTCAGGTTACTTTTGCAAAGTCACCATATCGAATGAAGATCGACTGGATATGTCACAGATCTTTGTGTGTGATCAAAAATTGAGGATACGCAGCGCCCTCTACCAGCGTCTGTTGTCCTTTTAAAGGTGTATATATTTTTTCTTCTCAGAACAGTTTTCTCAGAAGCAGACAGAACTGTCCATGTTAATCGGTTTCCTCCTCTATCATGATAGGTACTGGTAACCAATCCTCTCACATTTTTTTTCTCACATTTGTTGATTAACGCGTGCGAACATCTGATGCAGAGGTCTGCGCTGGTTTAATTATTGTTTTACATACCTTTGTGCAATTTATCGACCGATTTCCCCTGCTGCAATGCAAGTTAGATGCATATCTGCAAATTTATTTAAGGCATGATGATTCAAGTTACTTTTTCAAAGTCACCTTATCGAATGAAGACCGGCTGGACTTGTCAGATATCTTTGTATGTTATCAAAAATCGTGGATATACAGTGCCCTCCACCAGCGCTTGTTGTCCTTTTAAAGATGTATATATATTTTTTTATTCTTCTCAGAACAGTTTTCGAAAAAGGAAAGGTACGTTGATTATGAAAATTGACCAGAAAAACTCCAGCGAATTTATAAAGATATTTCCAATAAAAAAACAGCTTCATCATAAGGTTTTAACGACGTACCACCGAGGACAAAATGTATATTTCGAAGTAAAAATGTAAAAATATTCACTAACTAGACCAATCTGATCAATATATATATATTATCTTGCTATAAGATATTTTTTATCATCAATTTTCGAAACAATTGTTAGGCAATTTCTAAATATATATTTTTAAGCATCTCAAGTATCAGTTGAAATTACACATTAAACTGTGATATAGTAAACTTTAAAAGGAATTGAAATATAGCTTTTTAACCACTTTGTTTCTACAACCGAATTCCTTCCATTTCTTCTTTTACCTAATGAAAAGCAATAAAGTAACTAAATAACTTCTTTTCTGAAAGTGTGTCATTTAACCAAGAATAAGGGAAAAACCTGAATTATACGAGCAAAAGATATCAAGAATGTCTCCATGTCTTTATTGTCGGTTTGATTTTGTTCCCTTTATTTTGATGCGGTTAGGTCAATGCTTTGTGCATTAAGACCCTTGATTCTTTTTTATTTGTGATGTAAATATAAATCATTGTGGGAAAGGCACTGAAATCTGTATCGGTACAAAAGAAGAAAATATCTTAAAGGAAATAACTAGTTGATGCAATAAAATTCATACAAACTATTTTCCTAATTAGTTTTGTGCAATTTAAGAGAGAATGAAAATAAATCTTGCAGCCTAAGTAAAAAATGAGATCAAATGCAGGATGTCCATAAATTACTGAAGGGGTACCTCATTACTTAATATACTTCATTAGTGAAGGGGTACCTTGCCTCAAAATTTTAATTTCAGAGCATGGCGAAAAATATTATATATTCTTAAAAAGCAAATCAAAAAGGTTTTTTTCAGTAAAGCAGAGAAAATTACATATGCGTAAAATTGCAACTCCAAATGTTAATAATCAAACGTTAGTTTCCTAATAAAGTGCTGTACTTAACGGGAAAAAATGTGTTAAATATGCCTAAAAAACAATAGGGATGATGTAACGTTTTATTCTCAATTATTTTCTATCGTATTTTTTATGTATTCGCAGCTTGAAGCAAAAAAAAAAAAAAAAAAAAAAAGTAAAGTAAAGTAGTTCGAAAGTAAAGTCTCTTTTAAGGCAACAATAAATTTTAAAACCCTAAAAGAAAATATCTCGAATTTTACTTTTATTTCAGAACAATAAATACACAAAAATTCTGTTTTCTTTCAGTTTGTGTTTATCATTAATACTGAATTTTTATGTATAATATTTTTTTAAATGTCGCAGGCACTTAGCAACTAGAATGAAAAATTAGAAATAAAAAAAAAATTATGAAACACTTTCCATCAATAACAGATTATTATCCATAAATTTAATGTTTTCGTAGAATGAAATGAGATATCTAAATGTGAAATTAAAAAAAAACACATATCTCAGTAAATATCCATTTTTAGAGATTGCTGTTCATATGCCGTAACGTACGCAAATTATGTCGTGCAGCCCTGAATATCATCTATAAAATTTATACACACCACGTGATAGATAAAATAAACAAGTTTAAAAATACATACCACAGCGAAAAAGGCACATTCAGCAGTTATCGATCAAAATCAGATCTGCAAAAGTATTTTTTGTTCTCCTTTGCAAATGAAGGATTTTTTTTTTTCAAAACGTAATCTGAAGAAGTATTAAGTTTGAGGTATTATAAGATTATTAAAATGTACCGCAACCAATTTTTACGTATAGGTCATAATGTAATTAAATTATTTTATGCGTTACTGTAAACGAACTACCGTATATTTCCATGTATAAGCCGAGAATTTTTGGGCACTTTTCAGCTCCAAAAATAACCCTCTTTCTTCCCTTAAAGAGCCATTTTCAAATTTTATATTCCAAAACAAGTGGGTAAATGTGATCACAGATCGCACAGAGGGTTTCGTTTAATATTCCTTTCAAAACACTTTATCCTTTTGCGAAATCTATTAGTTCCATATTTCGCTATCAGGGGGCGCACTCTATTCTACACACACCTCTATCCGAAAGAAACTCCGTTTTACAACCTATCCGTAGGTATATTAGTCGAGGGGATCGGATCTATAGCACCCGAGATAGGTAGGCGTCCCATGGCGGTAAAAAGTGGAACTGAAATATGTAAGGCTATGTGCATAATATGAAAGAGTGGTCAAAGTGGTGTCGGCAAAAGTTAGAAAAGTACCTACCGGGTGCAATGTGGAGGGGGGGGGGGGGGTAGAAGAATTGCTTAGAATACACAAGTTAGAGCCCGGTGGGTAAATAATATAAGACTTTTTGAAAATTTTATGATTTTTTTGTGCGATTGCAAGTGTTCTGCTATACGTATGCAAAATTTCAAGTCTTCAACTTAAATAGGGGCTCAGTTAGAAAAGAAAGCTTAAAATACACAAGTTAGAGCCCAGAGGGTTAAATATAAGGCTTTTTCCAAATTTTATGACTTGCCGTTTGATGTGAGGTGTTCAGCTATAAGTATGAAAATTTTAAGTCTTAAACTTAATTAGGGGATCAGTTAGAACAAAAAGATTAAATTACAAAAGTTAGAGCCCAGAGGGTTAAATATAAGACTTTTTCAAAATTTTATGATTTGTCGTTTAATGTGAGGTGTTCAGCTATAAGTATGCAAAATTTCAAGTCTCCAACATATATAGTTTATGAGAACGGGCACTATGACGGCCAGACAGACAGACAGAGGAGCAAGACGAATAGGGTTTCATCAGATGAACGAAACTCTAATAAAAATTATGGTAAATATATAAAAAAAAAATCAAAAGGCTTAATAATTTTTAAAAATACTTTTATAAACCATTTTTTTTAAATGCAAAAGTACCAATCATCATTTACTATGCAAATCATTTTCAGAATTTTCAGAACTCCTTAGAATTCCTTTCATTGGCACATCAGGATGATTATCGTCATTTTCTAGTTCATCAGCATCGCCATTTTCTTCGAAAATGGCATCATCTTTAGTTCCATCCATCGCATTATCGATGTAACATTTTTTGAAAGATCGGGTGATCCTTTCTTATGGTAATTCAGGCCAAACTTCTTTCTCCTTTCAGATGTAGCAACGATATTAACTTTTTTTTAATTGCCGCCATTTGCCACATCTGCGAAAGCAGATGACATTCATTCAGTCCATTTCGAACGGACTCTGTCTTTAAATAATCCATTTAGAAAAATGTCCGATTTTTTTAGAACCATCGGGGATTTACGGAAGATCTCTAGGAGATATCAATAATTTCGACGAGCGCATTTTTTACTATTAGCTGTGCAAAAAAAAAAAAAAAAAAAGTGCTAATTTTTCGTTCGATGAATTTTTTATTACATTTGTTTAACACTGGCTTATATACGGGTTTCCGATTTTGGGCATTATTTCACTGAAAAGTTGTATACTCGCTTATACACGGAAATATACGGTATAAATGCTAATAACAGTATACTGCTGAAAAGCATTTTGTTGTCCACATCAGTGATGCATATCATTCTCATAAAATATGAACTATCGTAACATCAATAAATTAGACCACGAACAATTTTTCCCAATATAACATAATATAACGAAATTCTTTTGGATATCTTTGTAAACGAACTATAAATGCTTACACTTCATTTTCAATACAGAAAATTCTATTCTAAACTTTAATGACTTACAACAATAACATGGTATTTTAACACGAGTAAATTTACGAAAGTTAGAGCACGGGAAGGCAACTAGACGGACAGACATAGAAAAGAATTCATAAACACTTTTCAACTGTGTTGGAAAGTATTAACAATGACATAGTTCCCCTTCTTTTGCTGCCTTTAACGGGTTCTGTTATTTAAATGAGTTACAAAGTACAGCAAAGCATATTTTTACTCTTTAAAATGAATATGATATTTTATTCTAAGGAAGTTAATTATAAAATATAACAAGTCGGAAATTGTATGTCAAACATGGAAAATGAGGCGAGTTCGTACTATAACTTGCTTTATAAATATTATTATCTTTGTGCAATAGATGTTACACCCTTATGTAAAAATGCATGAAAACAAAAATTATTACAATTATTTATATTAAATTCAGTTATAGGAAAAAATATGACTCAATCTTAAATAGGACGTCATCACCATGGCAACCTAGAATCATTACCTTGGAATATCATTGAATTTATGTGTGATAGGATTTAACAGAATGAAGAAAACTTTTATTAATATCTTTTTAAGTTTTGATTCGATTTTCATAAAATTTGAAATGAGTCGAAAGAATTTTACAACGATTATATATATTAAATTTCAAACCATTCGGTTGGGTAGATTTTCCGCTGTTACATTTTGAATGACGGACGGATCAGACTACGCCTATTGGTGCTACGTATTTATATAATTACGAACGAACCTAATAATTTATTATTAAAGTACACAAAATTTAAGACAGACAATAAATACAATTAAATACAATATTCCCATATGGTGTGAAAAATAATTATCATTTACGAAATTAAATACTAAACGTACAGAATGTGATATCAAATTTTGTAAATCATGATATTGATTGATATAGACTTTTACTTTCTAGCTCTTTTTTGAGTATTTCTCAAATTTTCGTAGTTTAAATCAAACAAACAATACTTTAATTTTCTTGAATCAAACCTGAAGTCTTTTTAAAAACAACAATGAACTTTAAAACCACAAAAGCAAATACTTCGTATTTTACTTTCACTTTAGAAGCAATAAATACACAAAGATCCATTTTTTTTCTAGAAGTTCATCATTAATCCTGAAATCCGAAATAAAATCTTTAAAAAATATCGCAGACAGTTATTAAAAATGTCTCCATTTCGTTTCTTTCGCAGTAAAATTTTTTCTTTTGGTTTTCTACGAGTTCTGTTGTTTATGTCATGCTTCAAAAGATTTGATTCCTGTTTTAAGCTGAAAATATTTCTCATCATGTTATTGGTTTTCGAGGAAGTGGAGGTCGAATCCGACAGGAGAATTTATAGTAAGAAAAGAATTTAACTTTTAAGAAGTTTAATGTATCGGTGAATTGCGTTTGTAAGTTTTTTTCGCGGCGTTTACTTTTTAAGTTTCGATATGAATAAATTTAAAGAGTTGATTGTTTTTTCTAAGATCGTTCTTTCTAAGTTAATTGTTTTTCCTAAGTTTTTTCTAAAACTGAAATACCGTAATTTAAATGGAAACGTTTCAATTAAATGTTTAATGTATTTCATATAATACTGGCTCAAAAATAAGTCAAACAAACTATAAACAATTATTTCAGTCATATGCATAGATTAACAACATAATATTAAATACAATAAAAAAAATTGGGTGAATTACATAATATGGACGAGACTTTGTTCCGTAAATCAAATGTGTATATTTTCATGTTTGCCACGTCCTTTTGTGACACGCGTGCTCTGACTTTAGATGCCTGATTTTGGGTACTGTGTAAATATTTTACAATATTTACAAAGTATTGCTTTGTGATTTTGAACATTCAAATACAAAATACCCGTCCAACAATAATATACATAGGGAAGACCGGGGATAGTTGGCTACAGGGGTAAGTAGGCGCAGTCCTCATAAATCGCCTGTTTCTTGCGCAACCAGTCGCAGAGTACCTTTCTTATTGCTTTTTATAATCCTCAATGTAGTTTTGCATCGTCACCTACGTGCAGTGGACATTTATTATCATTTTTCTGTTTTTTGCACTCATGAATAATTTTTTGTTGCTTCATTCTTTTTCTAATTTCTAATACTTGTCTTAATAATTGCGATTTAACTTGTGCAGTTTTTCTTAGTATATGATTAACTGTACCTACCCCATATTGATTTATTTGGATTATTTATGCTTAGAGGATTACACATCATTTTTGTGAAGAAATTTATTATGGGGCAAGTAGGCGCATTGAACACGGGGCAAGTTGGCTCGGCGTTTGGTGTGCACTGGTAGCTTAAAAATCAGCAAACAACTAGAAAAATGGTTGCAATGCAAGATTTTGGGCACACGTGGCTTGCCGAAGCGGAGACACCCGATTTTTTATTTGTGACAACTGTAACTCTGACTATGATATAGAGTAGGATAGAAGTTACTCAATGTTAATGTTTTATACATTATTTTTATGTCTCTTATAATTTAGAATTTACATTGTACGGCTATATCGCCTTAGTCTAAACTTACTGGTAATAATGAAATTGATTTCGCTTAACTGAGTGTCTTATTTGAGCTTCATTTAAATTTTTATAAAACGTGTGCCAACTTACCCCATAGGTATAGGCAACTAGCCCCGTGACGGGGTAGGTTGGCGCACAATTTTCCTTTTAATTTAGGCTTCCGCTAAACATAAACTACAAAAGCTACAAACTCAAAACTCCGGGTATTTATAGCAAAATGTCTGTGCTTTAAAAGTGCAATTAAAGTTTGTTAAAAAACTTAAATAAAAAATTTATAAAATCAAAAATTAAAAACTGCGCCTACTAGCCCTGGTCTCTTTTAATGCCTGTTAATGAAGATAAGATATCAGTAGCTCAAAAGATAAACCTAAGATCAATATTGTTATTTATTATAAAAATACAAAGTAACGTACAAATTCTAATACTACCCTCTAATATTATTATCTGTCAAATTTTATGTACACCGAAGAGACATTACATTATGACCACCTGTTTAATACGACGTAGGACAACCTTTTGCCCTCAAAACGTGATTACACGGCTTGGCAGTGACTCGACAAAGTGCTTATAGGTATTCTGAGGTATCTCGCGCCAAACGCTCACCAACTGGTCCTGTAATTCTCACACATTGCGATGTGATTGCCTGGCAACACGAATTGGGATTTCCAGGTGGAACCACGAATTTTCTATTGGGTTCATGTCAGGTGAATTTGGAGGCCAGGACGTGATTTGAAACTGACTGGAATACTTCTCTTACCACTCTCTGACGATTCGACCCGTTAGACATGGTGCATTATCCTGCTGGTAAATGCAATCACCCGCCGGAAGCACTTCTGTCATGAATGGCTGCACCTGGTATGCAACGATGTTCAGGGATTATTCAAACATCAGGGACTGTTCTATGGTCATTATGGCTCCTAATGTGATCCATAAAAACATCGCCCACACGATAATACAGCCGCCACCGGCTTGTTTCCTACCAACTTTGCATCTGGGAGCCAGGGTTTCCGTTTAAAATCGCCATATTCGCACGCGCCTGTCGATGTGATTGGCCAGGAAACGTGATTTGTCGAACCAATCAACTCTCTTCTATTCTTCTATGGTCCAATTTCGATGTTCATGGGCCCACAGCAGGCACTGTTGGCGATGACGTGCCATCAGCGCAGGAACGTGCTTCGGTCTCCGGCTGCGTAGGCCCTTACGCAGCAATGCACATGACACTGCGTGTTGAGAAACACTGTCTGTGTCTGTTGTAGTTGTTGGTGATTTCGGCTGTTGGAGCTCTTCGGTCACGACGATAAATGCAAAACAATCTCCGCTCTCCTCAGGAATCAATGCGCCGCGGGCGACACATCGCTGGCCGGCGTCATGTCTTTTCACCATCCATACGCCAATTTCGATACGTGCTCTCAACGACTGCACGCGAAGAGCCCACCAAACGCTTCGTTTCCGATATCAACGTTTCCAGTAGCCGAGCCATAACGATTTGACCTTTATCAAAGTCTGATAATTCTGCTGTTTTTTCCCATTAAGTCGCTAATCACGCTACATTTTAAAATACAGAGCATAGACGGTTTATATACGACAACATCAGCCGCATACTTGCCGTGGTTTTGTTTCTGGGCGACCTTATTGTAATAGATGGAGGGTGGTCATAATGTAATGGCTCTTCGGTGGATATATATATATATACATATGATATATATGTTATTATTTTTCGAATAAAACGGTGACATTGAGATCTAAAATATTCATATATTACGTTCACACACCTGATTTTTCAATTGCATTTACAGAATAAAAAGTACGCGACCCATACGAAAAAAGTTCTATTTGAAAGACCGCAACCTTTCGTATATTTTTACCACAAAAATCGCTGCGTAAAATTCTTTACTCTTTTTTTCACGTTTTTCATGTAATTACTTAAAAAAAAAAATTATTCTTTTTTTTATCATATTACGCATTTTAAAAGATAAAAATCATTCGATATCTATGACAAAATTCACGATCATATGGCTATTTGCAAAGATAGTGGAAATTCCTCGCTTAAACACCTACATACGGTCATAATGTTTACAATTCTTCCTGCCGCAGGTAGAGTTCCTTCTATTTTTTTAAAGGAACTGCCAGGCTTTAACGAACTTCAACAATTTTACAAATTTCAAGTCATTCGACCGTTTTTAAAGAAACATGTTACTTAATACTATGTTCGCACTGAGATAGTTGAGTCACTTAAATTTATTGAAACGGGATACACGGAATTATGCTTCACCTGATAACATTGCAAAAAGTTTCAAGAGACTTAACTTATGTTAAATTTGTTACTACAACTTCTAACTATATATAGTTTAATATTGTTTTTATTCTTTGCGGCGTGTTAATTAAATAAACAATTCAAAAGATTATTTAAAAAAACTGAATAATTATTTGTAGAACTCAACTCTAATTATAATTCTAGTTTCAAATAAGAAAAAGAGCTCAGCAGGTAGATTTCCACTCAACTCATGGTTAAGAGAGTATCAAAGATTAAGTGTGTTTCAGAAACTTGCTCAAGTCATAATCTTGATTCCGGGTACGTCCCCTTCAAAAAACTTAAATTTACGTGACTCAACTATCTCAGTGTGAACATAGTATAACCGTAAATTAAGTCTAATCGGGCCATAATCTGGGCACTAATATGATCAGAATGGAGTTAAATGACGGTTATGAACCGTTTTCTATAAAAACGGTGTAATGACTGGGCAATTTACTATAAATTTTTAACTGTGTACTCTCCATATGATAGGATCGTCTCCAGCCGATGTTGTTGCTGTTGGTCAACCTAATCATCCCTTTGCAATAAATAGCTCATCTAAAACTAAATGTAAGCAAGACTGTAAACAAGGTGCATAATATTATAGTGTAACATGAAGTAGATGGGATGTTTCCTGCAAAGAAACGATTAAGTTGACAAAGAGCAACACATCTCGAGACAACTCTATCATATATGAGCGTTGACTTAAGAGCCTACACTAGTCACTCAAAAACACCCGGATGGTAATGTTAATCCTATGGGGAAGTTATTTTCAAATATCTCGCTTGAATTTTGTAATTTTGGAATGATTTTTTTGCATATGATAGCTGAGGACGATCTACAACCGGGCTAGTTTTTACTTTTTAGATTTTGATTATAGTTTTTTTTTAATATTAGGATAGTTTCAATTTCAGAACCGGTTCAAACCGGTTCCGAAAGTAAAAGTAATTTTTTAAAAAAGTATGAAACCAAAATCAAAAAAGTAACAACTAGCCCGGTTGTTGATCGTCCTCAGCTATCCTATGCAAAAAGAAAAAGAAAAAAAAAATCGAAAATATAAAAATTCAAGCGAGATATATTTGAAAATAACTTCCCTATAGGATTAACATTATCATCCGGGTCTTTTTGAGTGACTAGTGTAGGATTTTAAGAGTTCCTGTAAGAAAATAAAGGAAGCTTTCTTTGTGGCAGGAAATAAGACTGATGACCATATCTAGGCGGTTAAGGGGCTACTTCAGTCGTTATAAAACAGCCGTTCGCTAGTGTTAATCCAATGAGAGAAATTTTTAAAGATATCTTGTTTGCATTTGAATATTTTTTTTATTTATTTTATTTATTTATTTATTTTATTTTATTTTATTTTATTTTATTTTTTTGCATTGGATAGCTAAGGTCGATTTCCACAAAGTCCGTTGTTTAGTTTTTTCATTTTGTTTACAGGTTTTTTATGAGGATGTTATCACTTTCGAAACCGGTTCCGAAAATGAAAGAGTCCTCATTAGAAATACCCGTAAACAAAATAAAAAAAATGTGCAAAATGACCTTTGTAAAGAACAACCTTGGCTATACAATGTAAAAAAAAAATCAAATGCAAACGAGATATTGTAAAAAAATTTCTCCCATTGGATTAACATTAGCGAACAAAGCGTGACAAAGTAGCCTCTTAAGAAAGGTGAATAGCAAGTCATTGTTATTGTGATCGTGAATAGCAAGTGCTCTTATATGCCGTCACAAACATCGAGTGGTCATAAACTTTTGTTAATAAATGTATTACTTTAGAGGAAGTAGAGATCAAATTCGACAGGAAAATTTAAAGCAAAGAAAACAGTAAATGAAGAAAAAAAAAAAACTCTAATGTATCAGTAAATGAAATGGTTTCTTGTTTTGAGATTAGAAACGAATAGACATTTATGTACACGATTGATTGGTTCTCTAAAAATCCGAAAAAACTGAAATTGTACTTCTTTTAAACTCAAATGTTTCATTTTTAACATTTAAAAAAATAAAAATTTAATTCAAAACTTCCCTTATATATTTGTCTTATGTAATTAATGTATCATATAAAAAAGCTATTTTTTTCCTTCAACAGACAATAAAACTTTTTAAGACGGAATCTCATGGGCTGAAAAACCTTCCTTTTTAAATATGTTTTTGTCGTTATAGGCGTGTCTAACTGTCTATTTTAAATATATGGTGTTCTTTTCGTCGGAACATGGAATTTAAATTTATTTACAGCTCAAATTTATGATTTTGAAGCAACAGAAAGTTAATAATGTTTTCTTATACAACAATTCGCACAAAATAAATAAATAAATAAATATAAAAATCTTTCTCTAATACTTCGGCATTCTTATTTTAAATCTATTTATTATTAATTTCGCACATATATCTATCTAAACATCCGCTATAAAAATATGCAAAAAAAAAAAAAAAAATGTTCAAGTTGCTCTCCTAAAAGAAAACGAAACAAATACATAATGAAACTTAATAATGAAATCAATACATTCTTAATGAATTTTTGAAGATATACTCTACTCTTCTTTTTTATGCAAAAATTAGATTGATCATCCTTTTGAACAGATTTATGTAACGAAAAGAAAGTTCTGCTTTCTGTATTTTATTATGTGAAATGCAAAACTAATTATCTTAGATAGAGCAAGCAATACGCACTGAATTTACCGGCTTTGAAATTTAATAAGCATTTCCTTCTGTGGATACGTGCTTTTCTTAATGAAGTTTTCTTTGATGATATATTTGTACAACTGCTCGCTTTTGAACTTGGTTTCGTTTCGTTTTCGCATTTATGAAAAGAAATATTTTCTCGGTTTTATTGAAAACATACGCAAGAATTGCTAAAACCATGTCAGTTCTCGGAATTTTTGTGCATCCTTTCGGTTGTTATCAAATTTTAATTCTGTTGGGAAAATTTACTATTGAATAAAAGATTATTTTTAATTGCTTAAGGTATCATAGATTTCTAATATTAGAATTCTTGGAATGTAATGAATCTATTTGCATTACAGTTTAAAACTTAAACAGTTATCTTTCTTTAATAAAATAAAGAATTCACTCAAGGGTACATTGGACCGTCGAGCTCATTTTTATATTTTTTTAAATATTGCAGTTTAAATGCTATTCAAGGGCAAACTACATGAATTATGGCATATATTTATCACACAAGAAATTAAAAAATAATAATTGAGGGAGGGGAGAAAATTAAGGAATTTTCCTAAATATTTAAAGCGTTATGAAGAACTTTTCAAAATGCCCCATGCACATTCCATATCAATTAAAAATCATCAATATTTTCTATGCCAGTTTGGTTTATATATACAAACAAAACTGTGGATCGAATTTCCTATATTTGGATATAAAGGTAAAGGTAAGAAAAAATATGTTTTTTAAATTTTATGAAATTTACAGCATTTTTATATCATATTTCTGAATTTAATTACCTTTAACATTTCCAATAATATTTAGTTTAAAAAACCATGCACAGTTTTATTTGTATATGTAAACCAAACTGGCATTAAAAAAAATGCTAAATTTAATAGATATAGAATGCGCTCGTTGCATTTTGAAAAGTTCTTTATAACGCTTAAAATATTGAGGGAAATTCCGTATTTTTCTCCAAAAAAATTATTTTTAATTTCTTATGTGATAAATATATGCCATAATTCATATAATGGGCCCTTAAATAGTATTTAAAGTGCAATAAAAAAAAAAAATAAAAAAAAAAAATTGATGGTTCTTTGTCTCCTTTACCACAATTGTCTTTTTTTTCTCTAAGCATTTACAAATGTAGCTAATATGTTACATTTTAATTTCATTTCTTTTTCTGCGTGTCTTATACCATGTTTTTATGACGAAGTCTTTAAACCCACATCTTACTTATTACAAAATACCTGTAAGTGAAAATAGTAGCTATCAGTATATTGTTCTGAGTTTTGTGTTACTATATGCATACAAATGAAAACTAAACGTTAACACATAAATATTTTTAGTGCTTTTATATGACCGATCATATAACAAGTAATATAAAAATTTTGTTTTTAAAGTCAATTCCTACTTAAGTCATCAAAGAAAAATTTAATCTAATCCCTTAAGCTAATATTAGTTTTTGTTGCATTAAAATATCTCAATTTGTTGATTTTCTATGAGCAAGTAGATTTACAATGGAAGTCTATGGGAATTTGGCGAAATATTAGAGATATCGCCAAGTTGGCGTTACTTTTGGCGACTCATTTTGGTCACCAAATTTGACGATATAACGCCGAGCTAGCGACAAACTTGGCGGTATTTGGCGACAGACAGGGTCCCCTACGGTAACCCCCCTTATAGATATGAAGATGCATTAAATGCTTCAATAACCAATGGACGCCATTTTGTCTCCCATGTAGAACTAAAAATAATTAATTAAAATTTAATTAATGAATTAATATTTGAAAAAACTGTATTAACATCAATAATCATCCAGTACTAGTTTTAAAAAAATTATTTCAACTTGATAGGATGAATAATAAGTATTTTATTAACGATTGAAAATTTGAACAAGATATATAAATAAATAAATAAATAAATATAGGGAGAGTGTGAACTAATAGTAGGAATTGAAAAAAAAAAGGGATGTTAAATGTTACGATTACAATTTGTAATGTGCGGTACTAAAAAATGTATTGAAAATTTTATGTCATATAAATTGAGATAATGATTAACAATTAAGGAGTCAAAGAAATGTGTTGGCTGTCTTTGAATCAAGGAAATACTGTATAGAAAACGAGCGTCATAGCACAGAGCAAAAGGCTGGTTTGATTGTTCTGTGTATAGAAAAAAGATAGGGGTGGAGTGCGTTTTTCCATTAATCCTTCCCTTGAAGAGTGGCACCAACATAACCGGTCTTACTCAAGTAAAGGTTTCCAGATTTGGTTCATTACCGCTTGCTTGGCAATTTCAAATTGATACCGGTCGTGAAAGAAAAAATTATAAAAATACTCAACATCCACATTAGGCATATGAATTAGTGCAACAACATAAAAGACAACTTAACCCTTAAATGCCTGATTTTTCAAAAATCATTGTAATAATGTTTTTCGGCTTTCATTTTTTAAATAAACCATGGGAAAAATACTTTTAAAAAATCATATTTTGTTTTAAGTATAGTTTACGGCTAAAAAACAGCATGTTACTAATCGGCAATACTGGTGTTTAATTGAAAAAATAATTTGCCTTGATAAAATTCTACAATATTAAACACACAAGAATTTTAGGAACTATAATAAGAAATAAATTTTACTTGCCCACTGCAGGTCAAAATAGGGTATTTCGCAAGCTCCCAAACAAAACAAAAAGAACAAGTAGCAACAATGGAAAAAATAAATCTATCTTTATTCTTAAACAGCACAAGTGTTGCCATCTACACGTTGAAAATCAATTTAATAATATTTTCAGAATGTATTTTATTGGCAACATTAGGCATTATAGATTCAATATTATTCTAATAGTATTTTAGAGCCTAAATTGGGTATGTTGCCGAAAAAGCAACACCAAGCATTTAAGGGTTAAAATCTGTTTTAAATTACTAAAACTAGATTTTCACTTTAATTTAACTCTACGGTAATTTGTTTAGTTTCCTTTCGCAAACATACGCGAGCACTTGGAGATAAAAATCACGTGACTGTTACGTTGGTTCCACTTTAGGATTACCAAAGCTCTTTCTATCCCTATCTCTTCTCTATGATTCCGTGCCAGTGAGTCACATATATTGTTTGTTGAAGTTATTATTGCAAGAGATGACGTCTCTACACGCTCCACCTCCAGTCAAAGCACCTTAATTAGACATTGGCTTGTGATCTTTGGCTATTTACTGCTAGGTTTTGCCTATTGGAGGTGAATTTGTTGTGTTACTGCCATCTGCTGTGAAAGTTTTGTGTTTCTTTTCCGGGCCACCAATGTAGAGGTCAGAAAGGCATTGGATGGGTTTAAACTAGGGGCATACTATATAGAAGACAAACGCCGCAGCATACAGCAAAAGCCTATCATGATTGTTCCGCTTTCTGTGGCAGCGATTCATCATATATTGTTTGTTGAAGTTGTTGTTGCGAGAGATGACGTCTCTACAATCTCCGCTATAAGTGCGTGTGTGTGTTGTTTATGACGGCCAATTACACGTGGGATATGGGCCCAAGGGGGGTGCTCTCCGTGGGGGATCTTTATAAGAGAACCTAACCCGTATTTATGCAAAGAAATCAAAGTTTCGAAGAAAACTACGGAAAACTCCAAACAATTATACCGACGGGCGCGTTTGGGTTCGAACCCAGCACCTCCCATCTACCAATTTCGACAGCAGAATATCTTGGCCATCCACCACAAATAAAAGCGTCTTATTTAGATATTGGCTTTTGATCTTTGGGTATTTGCTGCTAGGCTTTGCCTACTGGAGGTGAATTCGTTGTGACTCTGCCATCTGTTGTTAAGGTTGCGAGTTTCTATTCCGGACCACTAATTTAGAGTTCAGAATGGCGATGGCTGGATCTGAACGAGGGGAATACTATATAGAAGACGAACGTCATAGCCTGTAGCAAAAGGCTAGCGTGATTGTTCCGTGTTCCATGCCAGTGATTCACGATATATTGTTTTTTTGAAAATGTTGTTACGAGTGAAGACGTCTGTACAACCAGAGGAACGTTGAAATTGTAGTAGAAATATTCCTCTAGAGATATTACTGCACTTTCTTTTACAAAAAAACCCCTTAATTCTAACGATTCTAAAATAAGTTTTGTATATATTTTCCTAATTCTTCGATATCTACAATTAAAATCCTCTATTAAATGATTTGCTCACATGTGTTACTCAACTCCTAAATAAAGAAAAAAAATCCATGCTTTCCAATTTTCTCTTAAAAGACAACAAAACAAATACATAATGCAACCTAATAAAAGAACTCAATACATCAGTAATAAATTTTTGAAGGTATGTGCAACCATTATTTTCGCTTACAAAATTAGATTGACGATCCTTTTGAACAGCTTTATTTTAACAAGAAGAAAGTTCTGCTTGGCATATTTTATTATCAGAAATACAAAACTAATTACTTCAGAGAGAAATACGTAATGAGCTTACGGGATTTCAAATTTAATAAGCATTTCCTTCTGTATACGTGCTTTATTTAATGAAGTTTTCTTCGATGATACATTTCTACAACTGTTAATTTTTTACTTCGTTTTCGGCATATATCAAAAGAACTATTTTCTCAGTTTTGACGGAAACGTACGTAAGAATTGCTAAAACCATGTGAGTTCTCGGAATTTTCGTACATTTCTTCGGCTAAAATTAAAGTTGAATTCTGTTGGGAAATTTCCTTGTTAAATAAAAGATTATTTTTAATTACTTTAGATATCACATAGTCATCATATTTTTGAATATAAATCACTTTTCAGTCGTGTTTGAAGCCTATAATTTTTTTCTTTAATAAAATGAGGAATTCAGTTAAGTACAATTGCATCTAGTCTTATTTTTTCAATGCAATTAAACAATGTAACAAATATAATACATTTTAATTTAATTTGTGTTTCTGTGTCTTTTATACAATGTTTTATTATAAAATCTTTAAACCCACACATTATTACAAAATACATTTATTACAAAATATGACAATATTGCGAACAGTAGTTTGGCAGGCTATTGTTGCGAATTTTGTATTGCTATATACAAATGAAAACTATTCGGTCACACTTAAGCATTTTTAGTGCTTTTATATCACCGATCAAATATTAAACAGGTTACTAAACGTTACAAATAGAAGTTATAATTTTAGGCATTAAAATAAATTATAATTTTTTTTAATATTTTTTAAATATAAATTGAAATAATGATTAACAGTTTGACATTGAAATTGCAATTGAAACTTTTGTTTAGAGATACGTAATACTCTATATTTTAAAAGGAATTTCCATTTCCTACGACTCTCATAATATGTTGTATAAATATTTTTCTAATTCTTCCATATCCAAAGTTCAAATCCTCTATTAAACAACTTCCACATATTCAACTTCTACAGAAAACAACAAAAATCTTTTCAATATATCTCTTAAAATACAACAAACAAATGCATAATGAAATCCAATACAGAACTTAATACATCAGCAATGAATTTTCGAAAAAATGTGTGTTTTTTTTTTTTCTCTAAAAATTAGATTAATGATTCTTTTAAGCAGCTTTACTTTCACAAGAAGAAAGTTCTGTTTTCCATATTTCATTATGAGAAATGCAAAACTAATTACCTCAGAGAGAGAAATACGCACTGAATTTACGGGATTTCAAATTTAATAAGCATTTCCTCCTGTATACGTGCATTGTTTAATGAAGTTTTCTTTGATGATACATTTGTACGTCTGTTCATTTTTGACTTCGTTTCCGCATTTATCAAAAGAATATTTTTCTCAGTTTAGTTGAAAATACGTCTAAGAATGACTTGCACTATACGAGGTTCGGGAATTTTTATTCGTTGTTTTAGCTGCAATCAAAATTGAATTCCGTTGGGAAATTACATTAAGAACGGGTAGATAATAAATAATTGTGTTAGGAGTTATTTAGTATCACCGTGCCGTTATTGGAATAGAAACACTATTGCGTTTTATACCAGTTGCTGAAAATAAATAAATAAATAAAATGATGGAACACATTTTAATATAACAAAGATTCATCTCTTTTGACACTGTAACTGACACATGTGACAAATATGTTTTAATATGATAAATGTTTCCTTACTTCATATCGTTTGATGTCATATTTTTTTAGCACACTGCTTTAATCCCGCATGTTAGTTATGACTAAATACACTTATTGCTACAATTATTACTAACAATTGCAGTCTTTTAATGCATTTTTAATGTAATGTTTACTTTAATGTAATTTACTGAAATTTTTATCTTGCATAAATTGAAACGATGGATGTCAAATCACATTTTAACTAAAGTCGAATGTTTTTTAGACATATTCAACGCCAACGCATTTTCGTTTTCACGAATTTCCTAATTCAAAATATTATTATATTAAATTGTTTAAATTCATTGCTGAAAATTTCATACACACATTTCAAATTTTTCATTATTAATTTTGCGCGTCTCTCCATTTCGATTTCCGCAAAAAAAAAAAAAAAAAAAAAACATATGACAGGCATAAAAACGTTGTATTCAAATTCTATAAATCTTGCTGAGTGATACAAAAAATAGTTAAACGATATTACATAAAAAGGCTCAAATGATATTACATAAAAAAAAATAAATAAAATTGCATTAAAATCTACGTTTCATGTTGCATTTGCGATCGTCTTCTGGATAAAATCTCAGGATCGTCGTCAGGACGATCGCAAAGACTTTACGAAACGTAAATTTTAACGTTTTTATGTAATAATATTTAAGCGTTTTTTGTATCATTCAGCAAGTTTTGTATAGCTTGAATAGAAAGTTTTTATGTCAATGTCAAACTATGTAGAAAGTTTTTATGTCAATGATATGGTGCAATTATCAAATTTGTATTTATATGACATGTAAGAAATGACATGTCCTAAAAGAAAACGAAACAAGAACATAATGCAACTTAATAATGCTCCCAATACATGCTTAATGAATTTTTCAAAACACGTGAACATTAAAAACTTCTCTTTCTCCAAAAGTAGATTGATGATTCTTTTAACCATCTTCACTTGAACAACTTCATTTTAACAAGAAGAAAGTTCTGCTTTACATATTTCACTAACTGTAATGCAAAACTAATTACCTCCGAGGCAATAATACGCACTGAATTTACGATATTTGAAATTTAATAAACATTTTCTTCTGTCTATGTGTTTAATGAAGTTTTTTTGCTATGGGAAGATTTCTTTGATGATATATTTGTATGGATTTCATGACTTCGTTTTCTGCATTTATCAAAAGAATAACTATTTCAGTTTTGATGAAAACGTATGTAGCTTAGACTATGCTAGTTCCTGATAATCTTGTATATTGTTTTATCAGCAATAAAATTTAAATTTCGATTTCGTCAGAAATTACTTTAAGAAAATATGGGCTACCTTTAGACAGATTTAATTAATTTTTTATAAACAATTCCTAATTCAAATTATTATTATAATAAATTCTTTAACAATTTTTCTGATTTTTTGATAAGCACATTTAAACATTTTTATTATTAATTTTTGTACTTATCTCTATTTAAAATCCCGCAAAAAAAACAACATATTACAGGTGCATCTCCTAAAAGACAACGAAAAAAGCACATAATTCAACTTAATAGAACACTCAATACTAGGGATGCACCGAATATTCGGTATTTATTCGGTATTCGGCCTATTCAGCCATGTTGCCGAATATTCGGTTTGGCCGAATATCAAACTATTCGGTATGCCGAAAATTCGGCTTGGCCGAATAGCAAACTATTCGGTTTGGCCGAATATCGGAATATTCGGCCGAACCGAATACTTAAAAAAACTTTTAAAACATATTTTTAAAAACCTTATACAACTTCTACGTTTAACAGTCAACTTATAAAGATATTCAGAATAATTAGAAACATAATCATTTTTAAATAAAAGAGAATGTTTTTACATTATTTATTTGCTGTTTGTTAAGTATTATTTAAGAAAATTAACATATCATGAGGATTTTCATAGGAATTAATGATGTACAAACGCAAGTTCCTGAACAGTGTCCAGTAAATAATCTGTTTCTTGCTAAGATTTTAAGAAAAACGTTTACAATCTATTAAAATGCTTGTCCACTCCAGACACCGATCTAGGATGCATTTAAAAACTTCCTTGCTTAATCAAAGGGAGTAGAACAGTTATTTTTGCTAAGTTGCCACCATATAAAATTTCAATAGATTGTATTATTTATTTACTTTTACTTTAGTTCCTTCCTGACAAATATAACATGATCCTGTACAATTTTTCTTCCAATCATTTCACAATTTCTCTTTGATTTTAAAACGTTTGTTTTAGAATTTAAGAAAATTTTATTAATTTGTTTTAATTCGCAGAAGAAGCCATGAAATTTAAAATTTTATTGATTAAAAAAGTTTTATAGCTATCCTCTTCTTAAATAACTCAAAGCAGATTTTTTTCAGCATAAAGTTTACTTGAAAAAAACACTTGTTTATTAGAATAGAAGTTTTTGTTTTAAATATTATGTAAAATTATTTTTAAATTTAACATTTTAATGCCTTTAAACTTTGAAATATAAAAAGTATTCGACAAGCCGTATATTCGGTATTCGGCCGAATAGTTACTATTCGGCAGGCCGAATATTCGGTATTCGGCCTAGCAGTTACTATTCGGCTAGCCGAATATTTGGTATTCGGTTCGCCTGTAGGCCGAAAATTCGGTATTCTGCCAAAATCACTATTCGGTGCATCCCTACTCAATACGTACTTAATGCTTTTTAAAAACATGTGCTACTCGTATTTTTCTACAAAGTTAGATTGATGATCATTTTGACCGTCTTTAGTTTTACAAAAAGAAAGTTCTGCTTTCCATACTTCATTACCAGAAATGCAAAACTAATTACCCCCGAGACAATAATATGCACTGAATTTACGAGATTTAAAATTTAATAAACATTTCCTTCTGTCAATGTATTTTGTTTAATGAAGATTTCTTTGATGATATATTTCTATGGATTTCTTGATTCGTATTACGAATTTATGAAAAGAATAATTTTCTCGGGTTTGATGAAAACGATGTAGTTTAGACTGTGTGAGTTCTTGATAAATTTGTGTATTGCTCTAACTGGAATTCAATTTGAATTTCGATTTCGTTAGAAATTACTTTAAGGAAATATGGAAAATTTTAAGAGAGGTTTAATTTATTTTCATTTTCAAGAAATTTCAAATTCAAATTATTATTATTATTATTATTTCCTTTTTTTCTGATTTTTTGCTGACCACATTTGAAATTTTTTATTAATAATTTTTGTAGGTATCACAATTTCAATTCCCGCAGAAAAAACAACTTATGACAGGCAACTTTCCTAAAAGAAAACGAAAGAAGCAAATAATGCAACTTAACCCTTAATTGCATGAATTATTATTTTAGAATTGTGTTTTTATTTTTATATTAAGGATAGGACACCAGAAATCTTAGATAAATTTTTAACTTAATTTGTAGCATATTTTTGTAATTTTTAGAGGATTAATATTTCTATATAAATATAGTGGTTGTAAGAACTTAATTTATGTATTAAAAATTAAATAAAAAGGTGATGGAAATTTACATCACTATGCAATTAAGGGTTAATAAAGCACTTCAGTACATATTTATTGAATTTTTAAAAAGATGTGAACATTAATAACTTCTCTTTCTACAAAATCAGTTTGATAATCTTTTGACCATCTTCACTTTTACAAGAAGAAAGTTTCGCTTTCCATAATTCATTATCTGAAATGCAAAACTAATTACCTCCGAGACAATGATAAGCACTGAATTTACAAGATTTCAAATTTAATAAACATTTCATTCTGCCGATGTATTTTGATTAATAAAGATTTCTTTGATGGTATATTTGTATAGATTTCTTGACTTCGTTTTTCGTATTTATCAAAAATAATAATAATAATAATAATAATAATAATTTCCTCAATTTTGATGAAAGCGTGTGTATCTTAGACTTTGCGAGTTCTTGATAATTTCGTGCATTGCTTTAACTGCGATCAAATTTGAATTTCGATTTGGTCAGAAATTACTTTAAGAAATAATGGATTACCTTTAGGGAGATTTAATTCATTTTCATTTTTAAGAAATACCTACTTGAAATCATTATTATTATTAAATATTCTATAAATATTTTCATGATTTTTTGATAAGCACATTTGAAAAATTTTATTATTCATTTTTATTCGTATATTTATAGTAATTCACGCAGAGAAAAACAATACATGACAGGTATCTCTCCTAAAAGACAACGAAACAAGCACATAATTCAACTTAATAAAGCACTCAATACGCATTTAATGCATTTTTAAAAACATTTGCTACTCTTATTTTTCTCAAAAATTAGATTGATTATTCTTTTGAACATCTTTACTTTTATAAGAAGAAACTTCTGCTTTCCATACTTCTTTACCTGAAGTGCAAAACTAATTACCTCAGAGACAATAACATGCACTAAATTTGCGATATTTCAAATTTCATAAAGATATCCTTCTGTCTATGTGTTTTCCTTAATAAAGTTTGTTTTCATGATATATTTGTATGGATTTCTTGACTTTGTTTTCCGTAATTTTAAAAAGAAATATTTTCTCAGTTTTGATGGAAACGTATGCAGCATATACTATGCGAGTTCTGGATAATTTTGTGTATTGCTTTAGCTGCAATCAAATTTGAACTTCGTCTGAAATTATTTTAAGAAAATGTGGATTATCTTTAGATGATTTAGGCATCACGTATTCATCAACTGGTGGTTTTGGAATAGATATTCTTTTAAATATAAAATTTCAACTCGTTGCAGTTAGGAAGGAAAATATAAGAATAATGTTTTTAAGCAGTTCTTAGGGTCCTTCTTAATTTTATTTTTTACAGATAGAAAAAAAAAATATGATATAGTTTTCATGCTTTCATATAATATGTACTTCTATAATATGAAATTTTATATAATTATATTATAAAAAATTTAAATCTTAATTAAAATTAAACGAGGTAAAATTTGTCTTGTTACTTAACAATTTTAGAAATAAATACAAGAACGCATATTTAAATTGAAATTGAGTTTTCATTTACACTGTAAAAAAATCCGACCAAGTTTCCTGTTGGAGACGGAAAAATAGTTGTCCCTCTCGGGACGGAAAAATTTTATTCCGAATAAAAGACGGAATAATAACAAAAAGGGTATTTTTCGGATTTTATTCCGTGCTGGATCGGAAATTTTTCCGTCCCGAGAAGGGCAACTATTTTTCCGTCTCCTACAGGAAACTTGTTCAGATTTTTTTTACAGTGTAGAGAGCGAAAGGGAGTTCATACTTAGATGCTTTTACAAAATAATTATGAATCCATAGACAATGTTAACCCTTTGTATCACCGCGTTCCATATATTCAACATACCCAAAAGTCAATGTTACTTATACTGCTAGCTTTTAAAGACGATTTTATTTACTTCTGCTGTCTCCCAACACAGCAGTTACTATAAATTGTTCATATAGGATTCTTAACAGACAGCCATACTGAGTTAATTTTTCATGCCAAAATTATTTATCATTTGAGCATTTTGCATCCTTATTACTAAAGTGAACTTCGTAAATTTTGTAAAATTAAGAAAGCTGGAGGTGTCTAAAGGTAGTATTTTTACAAAGATAATTTCGTAAACTGTAGAATTTTGTCTTAGAAAATTGACAATATTTATGAGAAGTAGGGTAGTGTGGTGCATTCGTACGTGGTACAAAGAGTACGCAGAACGATTACATATCCCATAATATTTACATTTAGTTACAGTTGTAAACAATGTAATGTCATGATATATTTATGGTGAAAACAAACTGCGTAGTTTGGTGATAGTTTTAATGATTTAGAAGAGAAAAAAGGAATTTGGGTTTTTTCGTTACAATATTTATAGAATTATAATAACGATTACAAAGCTAATTTACTTTTTTTGGTTTTTTTCAATTTGATTATTATTGGACAACCTCTAACGTAAATGATTTGGGTTTGTTTATCAGTAGGTGGCATTTCTGATCTTTAAAGACATTTAGTGACGTCAGTGCAAGAGTGCGCAGTTCCAAAGTGTGGAAGAGTACGCGCTTGCTTTTTGAATAACCGCTACCGATGCTAAAGCAGGATTTAAAATGGTTCTGTAGCCTTTCAACTGAAATTGAGGAGAAAAGAGAAATGCTTTCAATAGAAAATGATATTTCATAAAAGACAGAAAAGCTATGTAAAGAAAAACCGCACTCTTAATGTGAAATAAACCCAACTTCGTTTTCGCAAGGTATAGTTTCGTCTTCGAAATATATCTTACGTCAAATTAACATAGTTGTTACATGCATCAAATTAACATAGATTATATATAAAGTATAACATCATACCTTAAATCTCTTTATTTATTGTTATTTAATTACATTGCTAAAGAGCGCACTCCCACTCCACCTTACACTATGCAAGTTTCTGTTTACTGCAAGTGTGAGAAAAAGTACATTTTTGTCAATAGCTTTTTATTTTTATGTTCACTGTAAAAAAAAATCTGTGAAGTTACTAAAGTTTTTCTAGGAAACTGGGATTCCTAGAACTTTTCATGTAACGGCAACAACAAAATGTCATGTAACAGACACACTTTTGCGCCAAAAATCAAAAAATCTGTAAGGTTACTAAGAATTTTTTTGGAAACTGGGATTCCGAGAACTTTTCATGTAAGTGCAGCCAGGGTTACAAATAAAAGTTTAGTAAGTTTACTGAAATTTTAATAGATTCATTTGTAAAGTTACAGATTTTTGTAGCTTTACAAAAACTAGTTTTGTAGATTTGCAGCTTTTTACGTACAGTTACAGGTGAAAGTTTAGTAAGCATGTAACTTTACATCTGTAGAACTACAGATTTTTTTTTTACAGTGTTCTAATTTTTTTTTTACATGCTTAAAAGGATGTATTCTAATATCTGAGTAAATTTTTTTTCAAATTGGAGTTGTTTAGTTACAAAAAAGAAGTACATCTTGGTCAATAACTTTTTATTTTTATGTTCTAATTTTTTTTTACATGCTTAGAAAAATTCATTCTAATATCTGAGTAAATATTTTCCAAATTGGAGTTGTTGAGTCATAAAAAAGAAGTACATCTTGGTCAATAACTTTTTACTTTTATGTTCTAATTTTTTTACATACTTAGAAAAATACATTCTAATATCTGAGTAAATATTTTTCAAATTGGAGTTGTTCAGTCACAAAAAAGAAGTACATCTTGGTCAATAACTTTTTATTTTTAAGTGCTAATTTTTTTACATGCTTAGAAAAATGCATTCTAATATCTGAGTAAATATTTTTGAAATTGGAGTTGTTCAGTCACAAAAAAGAAGTACAACTTGGTCAATAACTTTTTATTTTTATGTTCTAATTTTTTACATGCTTAGAAAAATGCATTCTAATATCCGAGAAAATATTTTTCAAATTGAAGTTGTTCAGTCACAAAAAAGAAGTACATCTTGGTCAATAACTTTTTATTTTTATGTTCTAATTTTTTTACATGCTTAGAAAAATGCATTCTAATATCTGAGTAAATATTTTTCAAATTGGAGTTGTTGAGTCACAAAAAGGGATAAACAAATGCTTTGTGTTTCCAAAATACTTCAATTTTCACATTTGAATATTATATATCATTTATTTTTTAGCATATTATTTTCGATAAATTCGCTGGGAAAAAACCGATTTCTCCTTTAAGACAACGAAAGAAACATAATATACAACTTAATCAGGAATTCAACACAGTCTTAATGAATTTTTGAAGATATGTTGTTTTCTTCTTTTTTCTCCAAAAATTAGGTTAATGATTCATTTAAACATCTTCCCTCCAAAAAGAAAATTATGCTTTGCATATTATATTATCAGAAACGGAAAACTAGTTATCTCAGAGATAGCAATATATACTGAATTTACGGGCTTTGAAATTTAATAAGCATTTCCTTCTATATACCTCCTTTGCTTAATGAAGTTTTCTTTAACGATACCATTTATATGGCTGTTCATTTTTTACTTACTTTTCAACGTTTATCCAAAGGAAAAGTTTTCTCGTTTTGGTGAAATCTAAACTAAGTATAATGTGGAACAATCGAATTCTCAGGAAGTTTCAGCATTGTTTTGGCTGCAATCAAATTTTGTTCAGGCGAAAAAAAAAATTGGGCGATTACTTTCTTTTATCTATAGTAGAAGAAAGTATTGTAATCGAAAATTTTATTGAATTCCGTTCCAATTGAAATTGGGGATACTACGCCAGAAGAGGACGCTGCGATTTGTTCCATTTTCTTTATTGTCTCATCGGGAAGTGTACGAAGTTATGCATAGTATTTAGCCAAATGTCGTACATATGTTTTGGCTAGGGCTAGCAGGTCGCAGTTGAAATTGGGGATATTGCGCCAGAAGCGGACGCTGTGATTTGTGCTATTTTCTTTACTGCATTATCCGAAAGTGTAACGAATAACGGACAGAATAGAACCAAACTTCATATACATGTTTCTGACTATGACAATCAGGCTCCAATTGAAAATTCGGATATTCCTTTGGAAAGGGGCGCTGTGATTTTTTTTTCAATTTTCTCGATTTTTTGTAATTTAAGTGAAGAAATTATTAATATTTCTTGACGAAATAATACATTTAAATGTGATTTGAAAAGCCGAGGTTTGAGTAAAAGTTGCAAAAAATTTTGACTAAAAGCACAGGGATAGCGAATTTTCTTCAGTTATCAGGTCTGTCGCAGTATCTGTTAAAATAAAATGATACTGTACCACCTAATTTTCCAATCGAGGTTTAATTTGCGTATTTGTATGAAACAAAATTTTTCACTTGTTTTGGTATATTACTAGACTTCATTAAAACAAAAAAGATTCTCCCCCCTATCCATTGGTTTTGAAACATTTATTGAAAAAACACTTGAAGTGTAGCTAAAAAAATGTTTGAGATAAAAGAAAGTGTTCAGATTGGCATACCCGACTAGTTCTCAGTTAAGTTAATAATCATGCATTTGTAATTTTTTAGAAAATGGATCCAATTTACACGGAAGTTTTAACCTATACAAATTTTTATGAAAATATTAAATATCACATTTAAATAAAACAGATATTCTTCATTTTTAGGCGAGTTCGTAATTACAGGAATACGTTGCACCTATAATCGTCTTCTAATCCGTCCGTCTGTCTGTCAGTCTGCCTGCATATAACTGCGCAAAAAACTACCCAAACGAATGGTTTGAAATTTAATATATATAATCGTTGCACAATCTTGTCGAGTCATTTCAAATATTATGAAAAGCGAATCAAAACTTAAAAATATATTAATAAAAGTTTTCTTCATTCTATTGAATCCTATCATACGTAATTAATTCAATGATATCCTATGATAGGTAATGATTCTAGGTTACCATAGTGATTACGTTCTCTTTAAGATGAAGTCATATTATTTCCCTGTTACTGAATTTAATATACATAATCGTAATAAATTTTGTATTCATCCATTTTTGCATAAGACTGCAACAAGTATTGCACCAATTTCTGAATGTTTACAAAACTAGTTATATTAAGAACGCAACCACTGCCCACGTTTGACTTACAATTTCAGACTTGTTTTCAATATATTTGATAACTCGGGCCAGTATGATAGATTTTATGTCAAACTCTGTTCCTGCCCAACATACTCTTTGATATCATGTTTTTTTTTTTTTTTTTTTTTTTTTTTTTTTTTTTTTTTTTTTTTTTTTTTTTTATTACAGCAGTTTTAAACCTTTTCTTACTTACCAATAAATAAATACATTAGATCTGTCGTTGGCTGCACAAACCATCAACTCATCTTTTTTACCGCTGAAAATCTAGGATTAATTAAAACTCGATTAGCATATTAAAATGCCGCTAGTCTGCCAAGTCATATATTTGTAGAAACCACCTGCAAACCCAGTTTTAGTTGTTGATCGGTAAGTTTATCACTGTGTTTTCCTGCACCCAGTTCTCCATGTTTTCACACCTTTGGCTCCAGAAAAACACAATTGTAAACCTACCAATCAACCACTGAAATTGTGTCAGCAACTGGATTCCACCAAGATATGACTTGATTGACCAGTTGTAATGCTAATCGAGTTTTACCTAATCCTAGATTTTCATGTGTGAAGTCGATCAGGAACTGGTTTGTGCATAGTCGCCCGGTCTATATATGGGGCATTCTCACAATCTTTTGACTTTTATGCCCCTGATTAATAATTTTCATTTCAATACATTTTTTTTTTTAATTTTATATACTGGGGAACATCCTATTGCATAATTGCATAACAATATTAACGAGATAAATAAGTTTTGGACGATGTTGGGGGTCCAAATACCAGGAAAACTCCTATACCGTCCCGAGTCCTTGATGCTGATTTTTAAGTTTGGAGCTGTCTATATGAAATTGTTTCAATAAAAGTAATTCGATGTATTTTTTTTTTCGAAACTCGGATAACTGTTTTATATAAATATGTAGCAAAAAATTAATCTGCACACATTTTTACGATTGATATTATTTTTTGAACTCTATCCCAGGGTTTTTCATCCTTACCGTCCCTCTTGCAAAAATTATACAGAAAATCCCTTCAGATGCAGCCAAAGAATTTTTTTCAAGTTTTTTCTCATGCAGAAGTATCCTAGATAAAGAATGTCTAAAATTCGTTGACAAGAAATTTACTGCACAATTTAAATCAGCATTTAAATATCAATTTCAAGATCGTGGCTTTATTGTTAGTCTTACCGTCCCCAAGTTTTATTCCTGCATTTTTCGAGGTAAATAATAATAAAAAAAAATTTAATCCAATGTTAACAACTGTTTCTAAAAATCAATGAACATTGTGGCTATCACTTAGTCTTAACATGATTTTCCCAAAAAATAGATGGTCATTTTCCTTACCGTTCCATCCTTACCGTCCCTTCTTTAACACCCCTTTAAGACAATGTTATACAAAAATTCTGTATTAAAAGTACTACTTTTTCATTATTTCTTATTTGAATGCCCTGTGGGTACTATACAAATTCATTATAAGTAATAATTTAGAAGAAAATAAAAAAATATAGTGGTAAAATGTTAAGGAAAATTAAGCTCGCAATTTTAACTTAAACCTCAATTAAATAAAAAAAATTTCGCAGCTGACCATTTTTTCTTTATTTTGAATCATTAAGGCATTCTTCTAACAGATTAAAATGTTATTTTAGCAAGTTTAATTTCGCCAGATTTTTATTTCCGAAAGTCAAAAGATTGTGAGGATGCTCCATATGCTATTCATAAAAATATATTTCCATAGTGTGTTGTCACGAATTTTGTATTCCTGTATACAAATTTACAAACAACACCATGTCTTTGCAGTAGTGCTTTTTATATATTTAGATGGAAAGTGATATCCAAAATAGGGTTTTGGGCTGTCGAAAATTATAATTAAAATACATAGTAGTTAATTTCATTCAATAGATTCAATGCATAGTTTATTAATTAATTAGCATTAGTTATATTAGTTAATTGGTATTATATACCACACAGTTGATTAGTGAATTAAATGTAATATAATACATAGTAAACTTGATACAGTGTGACAAGATGACTCATAAATTCGTTGAAATTCCAGTTGGAAGTTTCTTTTAAAGTGAGTTGATGTTCTGCATTTTGAAAACAATTTCTATTTCTAACTACTACCTACAAGTAAATAATTTGTAGAAAATTTTCTTATTTTTTAATATAAGCAAATCAAATAGTTAATTCTTCAATTTGGCTTTATTTCTATTTTAACTTCATTACAAATATTAAATAATTATTTTTCCTAAAACAGAACAAAATAAACATATAATGCAACTTAATAAGGAGTTCAATACGTTCTTAATGAATTTTCGAAGGTATGTGCTACCCTTTTTTTTCTGCTAAATTTAGACTGATGATAATTTTGAACAGCTTTGTACAACGAGAACAAAATTCTCCTTTCCATATTTTATTATCTGAAATGCAAAACTAATCACCTCAGAATGAGAAATACGCGCTGAATTTACAGGCTTTGAAATTTAATAAGCATTTCCTTCGGTATACGTGCATTGTTTGATAGAGTTTCCTTTGATGGTGTATTTGTACAACTGTTCATTTTTTAATTCATTTTCTGCGTTTATCAGTAGAAATATTTCTGCTGTACTATATAATTCTGATGAAAACATGTGTAAAAACTGCCGAAACCATGCGAGTTTTTGTAATTTTTGCGCATATTTTCGATTGCTATCAAATTTGCAATATGTTGGGAAATTTTCCTATTAAATAGAAGATTATTTTATATCATAAATATTTTGAACGATTTGATATTTTTATATTACGTCCTAGTTTTTTTATTTTCTTCAAAAATTAGATTAATGATTGATTCTATTTAATTATTATATTTCAACATGAATATGGTATTCCTGGCAATATTTCTTTATCAGAAATCCAAAACTAATTATCTCAGAGAAAACATATATGCACTAAATTCACAGGCTTTGAAATTTAATAAATATTTATTTCTGTCTACGTACTTTGTTTAATAGAGTTTCCTTTAATATACACTTGTTCTACTGTTCATTTTCCATCTCTTATTCCCTGATTGTCAAACTTATATTTTTGTCACATTTGATGAAGGTTAAACTAAGAACAGGTTAAACAATGTGATTGCTTGAACGATTTTTGTATATTTTCTTCTAAAATCAAACTTAAATTCCTTCTGGAAATTACCTTAGAAAGGGTGCATTAGTTATTAATGCATTAGGTATCATGCACAAATTATATGGGATTATTTGAAATATAGATTCGTTTGAATCTAGATTGCAGTTCATAGCAGTTCTTGTAGGAAAAAAACAAGATATGTATGCACAACAATAACTTTTTTTTTTCGATAGAAGATAAATACTGAAAATATAATATGTCAGGATTTTATCTTAGTTTAGTTTCATTACAGCGCTTTAATCCCATATAGTGCATTGAAATAAACATGTACTGCAATTTAATAAGGAACTCAAAAATTTAAATGAATTTCTGAAGGCATGTGCTATTCTTCGTTTTTCTACAAAAATTAGACTGATGATCATTTTGAACAGCTTTAGTTTAACAAGAAGAAAGTTCAGCTTTCCATATTTCATTATGAGAAATGCAAAACTAATTACCTCAGAGAGATAAATATGCGTTGAATTTACGGGCTTTGAAATTTAATAAGCATTTCCCTCTGTTTAACTGCATTGTTTAATGGAGTTTTCTTTGATGATATATTTGTACAACTGTTCATTTTTTAAATTCGTTTTCCACGTTTATCAGAAGAAATATTTTCTCAGTTTTTATGAAAACGTATGTAAGAACTGCTGATACTATGTGAGTTCTCGGAATTTTTGTGCATCCCTTCGGCTGTTATCAAATTTGAATTCTGTTGGGAAAATTCCTTATTGAATAGAAGATTGTTTTACATTATAAATCTTTTGAAGTTCAAAAATTAGATTGAAGATTCTTTTGAACTGTTATATATTAACAAGAAGAAAGGTGACTTTCATATTACTTTATGAGAAATCCAAAACTAATTTTCTCAGAGAAAGCATAAAGCACTGATATAACGTAGCTTTTAATTTAATAATAATTTAATTCTGTGTACGTGCTTTGTTTAATGAAGTTTTCATTGATATACATCAGTACGACTGTTCATTTTCTATCTCGTATTCCACACTTACATTTTTGTCACTTTTGATGAAAATTAAGGCAAGAGTAGCTTAGAAAATGTAATTGCTTGAACGATTTTTGCATTTTCCTCATAAAATCAAATTTAAATTCCTTCTGGAAATTATCTTTCAAAGGGTGTATTACTTTTTAATGTATTAAGCATCGTCCATAAATTATATGGGATTATTTTAAATATAGATTTCTTTGAATCTAAGTTATAGTTCATACCAGTTCTTGTACGGAGAAAAACAAAATATGTATACAAAACAATACCTTTCTTTTTCAATAGAAGGTAAATGCGAAAAGTATGATGTACCAGAATTGTACCTTAGTTTCTTTTTGTTACAGCTCTTTTATCCCATATGGTGCATGGAAACAAACATGTACTGCAACTTAATGAAGAACTCAATACATTTTTTATGAATTTTTAAAGGTATGTGCAACTCTTTTTTTTTTTTTTTTTTTTTACAAAAAATTAGAATGATCATCCTTTTGAACAGATTTATGTAACGAGAAGAAAGTCCTCTTTTCCACATTTTATTATCTGAATTGTAAAGCTAATTATCTCAGAATAAGAAATGCGCGCTGAATTTACGGGCTTTGAAATTTCATAAGTATTTCCTTCTGTGTTCGTACATTGTTTATTGGAGTTTTCTTTGATGATATATTTGTACAACTGTTCCCTTTTTTTTATTCGTTTTACGTGTTTATTAGAAGAAATATTTTCTCATTTTTGATGAAAACGTATGTAAAAATTGCCGAAACCAAGCAGGTTTTCGGAATTTTGACCGCTATTAAATTTGAAATCTGTTTGAAAATTTACCTATTAAATAGAAGATTAATTTATATTATAAATGTTTTGAAGCTACTTTCTAGTTTAGTTTATTTTCTCCAAAAATTAGATTGACGATTCTTTATAATTGTTATAATTTAACGCGAATAAAATATTCTTGGAAATATTTGTCTCTGAGAAATACAAAGGTAATTATCTCTTGGAAAGCATTCGCACTGAATTTACTGGCATTGAAATTTAATAAATATTCATTTCTTCATATGAGCGTTGTTTAATGAAGTTATCTTTTATATACATATGTACGACTGTTCACTTTCCATCTCATGTTCTGTGTTTGCCAATTTTACAGTTTTGTCAATTTTGATGTCGATTAAGGTAGAATAGGGCAGCCAATGAAATTGCATGAACGTTTTTTTTTTCTTTTATTCTGAAATCATATGGGATTTTTTGAAAGATAGCTTTGTTTGAATCTATGTTGCAGTTCATTGCATTTCTAGTTGGAAGAAAAACAAAATATTTATTCACAGCAATATCTTTCGTTTTCAATAGAAGATAAATTCGAAAAGTATTATGTGTTAGAATTGTATTTTAGTTTTTTTTTTTTTTTTTTTTTACAGCTTTTTAATCCCATATGGTGCATGGAAATAAACATGTACTGCAACTTAATAAGGAACTCAATACATTTTTAATGAATATTTGAAAGTATGCGTTACTTTTTTCTACAAATATTAGACTGATAATCATTTTGAACAGCTTTATAGAACGAGAAGCTAGTTCTTCTTTCCCTATTTTATTATCTGAAATGCAAATCTAATTATCTCAGAATGAGAAATGCCCGGTGAATTTACGGGCTTTGAAATTTAATAATCATTTCCTTCTGTGTACGTGCATTGTTTAATGGAGTTTTCTTTGATGATTTATTTGTACAACAGTTTATTTTTTTTAACTAGGGGGCTCGGTCCCCTACGAGCTACGCTCGCCAACACCCGTTCAGACACCGCAGACTCTAAATGCACGCTAATTTGATCGGCTTTAAAACGATTTCGAAATATTGAATTATAATTTAAAAAACAGTGGCGATATCCCTATAAACGGATTTCTATTCATTTCTCTTTGATTGGGGAATTTTAACGCCAAATCCGCTACGGTACTGCTTGATTATCCCGTCGACCAATTTCGCCAAATTATATAAATCGCCAAACCACTCGCCAAATTATACAAATTGACATAATTTTTATTTTAAATAACGAAAGAACAAATAAATTAGTACAACATTAATAAAAATACAAATAAAAAGTCGAAATAAAAATAACTTGTTGACGTAGACACGTGAAACAACATTTCAAAATAAGCTAATATAAAAGGAATTAAGTAACCAGTCTTTGTCTCCTGGTATTTTTTAACAATGCGAAAAGAAAGGTCTTTTAAATAAGACATTTTAAATTAATCGTTTTTAATCTGACGTAATTTTGACAAAGCTATTCTTTCTCTTTTAAATATTCACTTGAAAATACTTTTGTTAGAAATGAAATATTATTTGCGCTTTCCTAACAAAAATAGTTGAAAAGATCCTCTCAAAATATCAAATAAATGTCTAGCGCAATTTCTCAATTTAAACTGTTTTGCAATATTTTGTGTTCATTTTATATAATAACTGTAATGTGACGTAAATATGACGTAATTTCTCCTATTAAAGACTTCTAACGCATGTTAATGAATTTATTATTTTACAATATCCTTTCTCTTTTAAAATTCACGTGTATACTTTTTATGATGTAATTTTTAATAAGTTCCTGCTTTTTGTACATAATCATTTAATTTTAATTTGAAAGTATCTTTTAGTCACCTGTAAATAAATTTTTAATTTGAAGAAAACATTATTGTTTCCGTTGTTTATACAGTTGGCAACGGGTTAAATTAGTACAATTTTCTAAAATAAGTAAAAAATATCTCTCGAAATGCTGAAAATTTGAATTTAAAATAGAAATGAAACCTCGAAAATGAGTCAAATTAAAAAAAATTAATGCAATCTGCACACCGGCAAATTCTAACGCATAAAATGATCTAAAAATTATTAAATTCCGATCTATAGTTTTTGCTCCTATAAAACTTTTTTAGTGGAACGATTTTGTCCAACTTTAGCATTAAATATCTCTTAAAATAATTCTTCGATTTAAAAACTGTCTGCATCAGCGTGTTTATCAAACATTTCTGTATAATACTGCCGATTTTCATATTTTTGTACGCAATATTTTTCTTAATATTAACGAAGAAAGACCTCCTGTCACAAACAATTCAAAACCGGCGGCGGCGGCGGGGGCGGCGGTGGCGGTGACAGCGGTAGTTACTTTTTTTTAGAATAGAGAGATTCATTTTCGCTGTTTGTAAGAAGATACATTTACTCAGTTTTGATGAAAACGTATGTAAGAATTTCCTAAACTATGCGAGTTCTCGGAATTTTTGTGCTTACTTTCGGCTGCTATCAATATTTGAATTCTGTTGGGAAATTTTCCTCTCAAATATAAGATTACTTTATATTATAAATATTTTGAAGCTACGTTCTAGTTTTGTTTATTTTCTCCAAAAATTAGATGGATGATTCCTTTGAACTGTTATATTTCAACACGAAGAAAGCTCTTCTGACGATATCTCATTATGAGAAATCCAAAACTAATTATTTCAGAGAAATTAATACGCACTGAATTTACGGAGATTTGAAATTTAATAAGCATTTCATACTTTCTAAATGTTTTATTTAATGGAGTTTTCTTTGATCATACATTTGTGCAACTCTTCATTTTTTACATTGTATTCCGTGTTTGTCAAAGCGATAGTTTTGTCCATTTTGATAAAAAAAGGAAAGCAACAATAGTTTAGGCAATGCGATTGCTTGAATGATGTTTGCGTTACTTTTTTATAAAATCAAATTAAAATTGCTTCGGAAAATTATCTTAGATATGGTGGATACTTTTTACTGCATTATGACCAATGACCAACACACAAACTTGAATTCTTACGCAGGTCGTACACTGTAAAAAAAAAAAAAAAAAAAAAAAAAAAAAAAAAAAAAAAAAAAAAAAAAAATCTGTAAAGTTACTAAAATTTTTCTAGGAAACTGGGATTCCTAGAACTATTTATGTAACGGCAACAGCAAAAATCTATGTAACGGATACACGTTTGCACTGTAAATCAAAAAATCTGTAAGGTTACTAAGAATTGTTTAGGAAGCTGGGATACTTAGAACATTTATGTAACTGCAACCCTGGTTCGAGATAAAATTTTTGAAAGATTACTGTAATTTTTGTAATTTCATTTGTAAAGCTCTAGATTTCTATAGCTTTACGAAAACTAGTTTTGTAGGTGTACATCTTTATTTGTACAGTGTATAGATAAAATTTTGGTAAACATACAGATTTCCGTAACTTTACATCTGTAGTACTACATATTTTTTCTTAGAGTGCGTTACAGTTCTTTTCACTTCGATGTTATTGAGTCGATGAATGAGTGCATAGATGGATTCAGCAGATGGGCAACTTTGCATCAAAGTTCTTGTAATGGCAATGATTTTGTCTATCAAACTCTCGGGGAAGGGGAAAATGCCGACAGAGCAATACAATATTATTTTCTTCTGTTAAATAAGTTAATGCAATAATAAAATTTAATCAGTTAAATTAGCTATAAATTTTAAAATAATATAAAAATGTAAGCGTCAAGAAGGTGAATAATAACCGATGACAAACGTATGAGCTGGATGACATCAATCAGAATGAAAAATGTTATAATTAAAATAGAGTGCCAGATATAAAAAAGTAAAAGAGCAATTTTGAATTTAAAATGCCATCAACGATGTGTTGCAAGGTGGTTCCTTCCTCTTTCTTTTAGAAGGGGGTGCGAAAGACATCATGCATTCATAATATTGAGTATCTGGACTATAGATTCTTTTGACTCTAAGTTGAAATTTATACCAGTTCTTGTAAGACGAAAAATAACATATTTAGGCACAAATTTATATTTCTAGGATAAATGCGAAAAGAAGTATGATAGGTTAAAATTTTATCGTAGTTTCTTTTCATTACTGCGATTTAAGCCCGTGTGACACTTATTTATAAGTAAATGTATGTGATGCCATTGACAAATGTACATCCATAGTAAAATATTTTATTTTCCATTCCTATATATAAATAATTAAAAAGAATGTTTTCACAAATTTACTTTTGTGCATTGAGATAATCAATTATGTTTAATTCATGGTACTATACTGTCACATATTACGCATAGAAATTGTAGTATTATAGTGTAATGTAACTTATTGAACAGTTTGTTTTATAAAATTGAAACAATGATTCTCAGAAGCAGGTTTAAATTGTATTTGGAACTTTAATTTAGACATAGTTAATGCATTTTTTGTTACAATTTGACAATCTTAAATATCTCTATTTAAATTCTATAAATGTTTTCTTTTTCATCGATATCCATATAGCAATCATTTACTATTATTTTTGTACATACGTCTATCTCAAATTTCAAAGAAAAAAGTAATTCCTTTTCCTCTCCTAAAAAACAACGAAAAAAACACTTAATGCTACATAATAAAGAACTCAATAAATTGTTAATGAATTTTTAGCGATATGTGCTACTCTTCATTTTCTCCAAAAATTTGATGTTGTTTTTCATTCAACAGCTTTACTTTAACTAAAAAAAGTTCTGTTTTCCATATTTTATTACTAATCATGTAAAAATATTTATCTCAGGTTGAGGAATATGAACTGAATTTCCGAGTTTTGAAATTTAATAAAAATTTCCTTCTCTGCACGTACTTCTTTGCTTAGTGAAGTTGCCTTTGATGTTACATTTGTACATTTCCACATTTTTGACTCGGGTTTCGCAGTTTTTAAAATAATAATTTTATCAGATCTGATGAAAACCTGTGTAAAATACTTTAGTCCATTCAATTGTTGGGAAATTTTGATCATTGCTTTGGCCGCATTCAAATTTGAACTCCGCAGGTAAATTATCTTATCAAAAAATGCATCATTATTTAACATACTAGGGGGCTCTGCCCTCTACGAGCTAAGCTCGCCAACCCCCGTTCAGACACCGCAGTCTCTAAAAGCACGCCAATTTGATCGGTTTTAAACAGATTTTGAAAGATTGAATTATAATTTAAAAAACAGTGGCGATCTCCCTATAAACGGGTTTCTATTCATTTCTTTTCGATTGGGGAATTTTTAAGGAAAAATCAGCTGCTGTTAAAAGATACAATGGCTGTTTTCGTCTTTGATTAAATAAAATCAGGTAAACATTTCAAAATAAGCTAATATAATAAGCAAATCTGTATCAAAATGGAAATATATTTCACAAATACCAATGCCTTCTTTAGATGGAAACGACAAAGAAGTATAACGAATCTTAACTAAACCATTTAAGCAATTTCTTTATTTTCTGCTTCACAGATTTTTCTCTTTCAAATCATATTTTTTGTCGATGACACTTAGTTTTCAGCTTGTAACCTTTTTTATTTTTATTAAATTACTAAATAGTCGCTCGAAAGCAGTCTAAACGCATTGAATAAAATGAATATTAATCTTATTAATATAATCTCAAAATATCAAGATAATGTCTCGCGCAATATTTAAATTTAAACTGTTTTGCAATATTACTTTTTGTTCATTTTACGTAATAAGTGTAATGTGACATAAATGTGACGCAATTTCTCCTATTTAAGACTTCTAACGCATGTTAATGAATTTATTATTTTACAATATCCTTTCTCTTTTAAAATTCACGTGTAAGTATAGTTTTTATGAAGTATTTTCAATTAATTCCTGCTTTTCATATGTAATTATTTAATCCTAATTTGAATTTTTTTTTCCTGTTAATAATAGTCACGTGTAAAATAAACTTTTAATTTGAAGCAAACATTATTATTTGCGCTGTTTATACAGTTGGCAATAGTTTAAATTAATACCAATTTCTAAAATATGTAAGTAATATCTCTCGAAATTCTGAAAATTTGAATTTAAAATAGAAATAAAACCTCAAAAAATGAGTCAAATTAAGAAAGTGAATGCAGTCTGCACACCGGGAAATTCTAACGTATAAAATGATCTAAAATGAATTAATTCCCATATATAGTTTTTGCTCCTATAAAACTTTTTTAATGGAACGATTTTGTCCAACTTTAGAATTAAATATCTCTTAAAATAATTATTCGATTTAAAAACAGTTTGCACCAGCGTGTTTATCAAACATTTCTCTGTAATGCTCTGATTTTCATATTTTTGCATGCAGTATTTTTCTTAATATTAACGGAGAAAGACCTCCTGTCACATAAAATTCAAAACCGGCGGCGGCGGTGACAGCGTAAGTTACTTTTTTTAGAATAGAGAGATTAGAAAACATGCGTTTATCATCAAAGAGCGTTGAAACTACAAATACTATTGAATCAAAGATTAAAAGTTGCCATTTTTTTTCGAAATGTGTAAACATGAAAAATGCGCATCAGAACTAAGATAGGACATTTTTATGTAAGGTGAAGAAGCATATTACACCTCAAATACGTTGGAGCTAACGCCGAGCTAGTATGAAAAAGGAAAATGTCCAAACTAGGACAGGATTGTTGTTAAAAAAGGTTTAGAAATTGTCACTTGGTTAGCTCGTAATAGACAATGTATCAGTATTTTTCTGATATGTTACGTTTATAAATTAAAAAAACGGTCATTTTGAGCTCATTATTATTATTATTATTTATTTACTTTGCATTAAATCTTAATTTTAATTAAACATTTGTTACAGTTGTGAATCCAGTGTAGCTAATTCCAATATTTTGGTAGTCAATGCATTATAGTTGTCTAAAAGCTTACATTTATTACAGTTTTAAAAATTTAAATATGATTGGTTTCATTTTAGTTACATTAGTGCCAAAAATATTTTCTTGTAAAATCGTCAAAATTGCAGAAATGCAAATATATATACATAATGTATTTATTTATAAAATTTCTAAATATCCTAAAAGGTACATTTCCATATAATGATTTATAATTTTTTTAATGATTGTATAATGATTTATACATATCTTGTTTACTGTAAAAAGCTATTCTTAAATAAAAGTTACGCGTTAATAACTATTTTACAAGTTTTTATAAATTTAAGATAAATTAGGAATTAGCTGATGAGGGATTCAGAATGAATCCGAAACGTCCTTTTATATTGTTTTTAGTGTTTTTATCTTGTAATGTAATGTAATGCCTGTTATTTTGAAAAGTTTTTATAATTAACATAAATATACCTATTCAAATGCAAAATTTTTCGCGATATTAAGATTTTTAACTTAAAAAAGTCCTATGTATAGTGCTTCTGTTTAATTTATGGTAAACGGATTTGCAGCTGGCGTTTTCTATTGCACGTAACCTTTCTATAAAAGCTTACTTACCATTTATGTACAATTTTAGATACCTTAATTATTCTTCTCTAATTTCTCTTTAAATAAAGTTTTAAAAATTATTTCCAGAAAATATTAGCATTTTTATACAGTAAAATCTGTCTAAGGCGGACTCTGTGTAAGCCGGAAATCTGTCTACCGCGGAAATATTTTGAAGTCCCGGCGAATCCATAGAAAAATAACATTAATACGTGCTCCATAAGTCGGAATCTGCCTAACGCGGAAACGCAAAGGATTTTAAGGTCCCGCCGAAAACAAATTTTTCCATAAGACGGAAAAAAGGATTTTTTAAAAATAAAAAAACATTCAGTAAGCGAAAATTTAAAACTGATTTATAGATCAAATACATATAAATAAATACATATAAAATCCAAATATTATTAAAAACATGTTTTTGCTCATTCATTTGTTTACAGGCGAAAGAATTTTTATGAAATTTTGCATTTTTGCGGATTTAATAAAAAAGCAAAAGAAAATGCGCAGTTTCCGTTTGTTTTGCCGACAACATTTTCTTTTTATTTACAATTTTTAACACAGATTTCTGTTTTTTTTTTTTTTTTTTTTTTTTACAGTGTTACATTTAAAATATGCGTTTTTATTTTTTTTATTACCTTTATAATAAAAATTAAAAAAAATTACAGACCTACATTCTAACTATAAATACAAGACTACGACATTTAAAAAAAGTCATACATTTAAAATTTAAAAAGCAAATTTTTAAAAATCATAATTTTTTTCAAATTATTAGGAGAAAAATAGGAGTTTATTTGGGTAAAAAAAACTGTAAACAATTGTAAATAAAAAGAAAATGCCGATTGAACAAATAAAAGTCTGTACATTTTTGTCTTTTATACTTTTCATTAAATTCATAAAATGCAAAATTTGATACATAAAACACTCTCTCTATATATAAAAAGTTAAATAAATAAATACATGTGCAAAATCATGTTTTTTTTTTATTTGTTTCAAATTAAAAAAAAATATATATATGTATGCATTATTATGGTGTGAAAATAATAGACCATTTGTTTGTTGGGAAGCAATAGTTTCGCTGGGATTCGAACTCCAAAAATATTTATACAAAAATAATATTTCATTTTAAGGACGGTTCTGAAGATTACAAACCTAAAAAATACGCAACAGTTTTTTTTCTTTCTTTTTTTTTTTTTTTTTTTTTTTTTTTTTTTTTTACTGATTTGGATAAGGCGGAATATTGTCTACGGCGGAAAATTTTCTCGGTCCCAATCGATTCCGTCTTAGACAGATTTTACTGTACTGTGTATTTCTAGTGAAATATATTGATCTAATATCACCCTTGTCTTGTGAATGATGTATAAGAAAAATGTCACGTATTATTTCTTTTTACTTAAAGATTGTATGGTAATGTAATAATTTAGAAATATAATTTTTAAATTATTTTTAAATTCACAATACAAAATAATTATTGAAAAATTGTGCCATTTATAGTAAGTTAGCTTTTATTCGTGAAATTTGAAAATGTGTTGGGATTTTTTTTTAAAGAATGTATAGTCTTCTTAAAAAAATGTTTATACAAATGTTTTCAAAAAACTTTGTATGTAAATGTTGAATAGCATGCTATTAGTATTTCAACACGATCAAACTTATTTATAATGTTATCTTAGAAATCCTATTTTTTATTTTTCTCATCTAAGTGAAAAAAAAAATGGTTTGCAACTTTGTTGTAAAAATTAATAAATATATAAAAATAATTTTGTATGATAACGTTATCAATCAGTATTATACCAGGAGGCGCACCACAGACAATCACTACATCGAGTTCACGGCTGAAATTCCAGAAGTAGCTAAAACTGGATTATCATATTAAAACGAAACTGGTCTGCCAAGTCATATTTTGATAGAAAACACATGAAAACCCGGTTTTAGCGGTTGACTCGTAGGTCTAACATTGTGTTTTCCTGCTTCCAGTCATCCATCTTTTCATACCTTTGGATGCTGGAAAACATAATGGTAAACCTATGAGTCAACCTCTAAAATCAGGCTTTCAGGTGTTTTCCATCAGTATATGACTTGGCAGATCGATAACCTTTTAATATGCTAATCGAGTTTTAAATAATTCTGAAATTTCAGCCGTGAACTCGATGTGGTGATTGCCTGTGCTGCCGCATCGCGGTCTATATGATTTTGTTAAAATATTAAAATATGTCTATGTTTCAATCGTTTAATTGAGTCCATTACTTGCGGCTTATTCAGCTGAGCTGACTACATGACAGACCATATTCTTGTTTCAACAAGAACGAAATATCATGCATATGGCATAGGTTATGAAACAGTTTCCAACACATTCAGAATAAAATAACTAAATTTCACAATTTACTAAAGTGAAAGATGATGTCTAAATGAGGAATTCGAAAAACCCATAATGCCCTTGAAAGCACAATTTCTGCTATTAGCATGAATAGTAGGGAAAATATACGATTTTTTGTGCAGTCCTATATATGATCTATAGATATGCATGTATACTACGTGGTATGCTAAAAATTAGTTCAGTTAGAGTATAGCGCAGTTGAAAATTTTCAATCAGCAATTTCCGCGAATAAACGAACTTTTTGAAAACTTTTATGCAGCCCTGTTTATGATCTATAGAATATACACACGTCAAAAAATAATTAACTTTAAAAATGCATACCACAACTGAAAACTGTTAATTTTCTCCTGTAACCAAAATCTTTTGTCTCTCCCTGGAAATGGACGATAAATCCTATACTCACCACGTTCTATTGTAAGAATCTTGTCGTATACTTCAGTGTTATATATCAATTTCAATATGTTTAAAATAGTGTAAAATCATTTAAATACACCACAAATGATTTTTCCCCACAGGCCATAATAAAACGGAATTATTTTGACTGTTCCTGTAAATGAACCGTAAACGCTGCACACTTAATTTTCAATACCGAACATTCCACAGTAAACCCCAATAACATATATGAATTTCATGGCGATTGGACTATACCTACGCAAGTTAGAGGCAGGCGGACAGACAGGCGGACAGAAAGAAGACAACCAGACAGACGGACAGAAAAAACGAATTCATAAACACTTTTCAACTATGTTGTAAAATGTTAAAAAAAAGCTGTGTGAGATGTTTGTGCCTGCCGTGTTGTCGTTACAGGCAGGTCATTGGAAAAGAATTGTCAATTTAACCAAACGTTCTGGCTTCAGTTCCAGGCCTGGACACTTTTTCATTCAATTGAGAAAATAAACCAACTTTTATCATATATTAAGAATTTCGTATCATGAAAATTTCTTTAAAAACTTAAAATAGCGTGTATGCACAATATAATTGATACATGATCAATATTTAAAACGTACCGGATAACTATAATAGAAAGGGGACAATTAAAAATTCAAAAAATTATATATCTAAGTAGAAAATTTGGTGCATATTTTGTTTACTATTCGCCGTTTCTAAATCTATGCATGAAATATAAATTCAGATCTCTCATAACTCGCTAAAATGTTCAACACTATATTTGAAGCATTCAGAGCTAAAATGGATCAAGTCCAAAAGTATAAAAATTTTCACTATTGCAGATTAATACTTGTATATTTCCAGATCTATAGTGAACAAAGTTCAGTTTCACTGTGTCGAATTCATTTGATCGACCTTATGTGAAAAATATTTCTGGGCCAAAGCGGATCAAGTTCTGATTTAAGATTAAATTGCCACCTTAATTATTGTTTCTGAATTTTCAAATTATGACTGATAATTAAGTTAGTCTTCATACTACAACAATAAAATGAACATTATCCTTAAATCACTTTAGTGCTAATAAACTTTAACCTTGATTACCTCAAAACTATAATTCTGTTCTTGATCCCCTTTAGCTGTGAACGCCTCATATGTCAAAACTGATCTTCGATAAGTTTCTTTATAAATGCAAATAACATCCAGTTTCACTGTTTTAAAGGCTGCTAAGATGAACGACTTACAAATACAAAGGTCTTTCAATGTTTTTAGGGCAATGTGATTAGCCGGATAATGTGTAATCTAATCTGTGTTTTATACAAGCAAGTATTACAAATTGATATTATAAATACTTTCGATTTAAAGTCTTTTCTAATTAAGCATTTTACCACGCAAAACCTTGTATTCAAAACTACAATTCTACTCAAAAATTGCGTTTACTGGTTGATAATTAAATTCAAATGACTTTTTTAAATTTCTGTTAAAATTTAATCAGGACGCGGTCCAAATTACAGTTTTAAAAAGATAGATATCCACTTCATTATTAAATTTAACTTATTAATGGTATTCTCGCGTAAAATAAGGGTCATGCTAATGAAATTTTATATAGAAACAGATGATGCTGAATTGTATTAAAAAAAAATATTAATTTTGAAATAAGAGAAGAAAATGCAGCTAATTAATCTCAAATATTTAATGTAAACGAAATTTTATAGTAGGGGAGACGATAATCAGATATTTATATATATCTATATTATTTCAAAGTACCGTCTGAAATAGACAGTTCCAAATTTCCTATTACGCTCAAAAGCAAATATCTTTTGTAAACTTCATCGTACATTACTGTCATACAATAGTAAAACAAGCTGTTAATTAACACAAAAATAACAAAATCGGGATAAATGTTTGTTTCATATACTTCTAACTAAAATAACTGAAGAAAAGAAAGACAATATTATTATATCTTTAGTGGGACAATTTTTCTAGAAACTGAATTCAGCTTAAAGATTGATAATTAGTTTTAGAATTAGTGGAAAATTTTTAAGAAACATTAATTAATGATGCTGCTTTTGAAAAGTACCTCTTCAGCAGTTTTCCACTTTACTATTCATTATTTTGCTGTGAAAATTAATTGGAATTATCTTTTTGTTGTGATTTAGCCTTAAGTTTTGCTCTTTAATCTAAAAAGAAAAATTGTTTTAAAATGTTATGATTATACAATATTCTGTCTGCTCAACTCGTTTTGCATTATTACTATAGCAGATGAAAAGCTAGGAAAATGGACGATATAAGATGATTATTTTTAAATAATGTAAATAATATAACGGAATCATATTTACTCTCCTATGATCGCGGTGGATCTGAAAGATCTGGATCTCTTAGATACCACGCGAACGTTCCCGAAAGTTTTTTTTAATTCGATTAATCTTTTTAAATTTTTGATATGTTTGTATTCTAAATAGTTATATTGACAATATATGATCGTAATTACCTAACAACCGATGGCGAGAGTTTCTCCCATTGCGATCGTTCCTGTAACTTTTAGTGCGCGATCATAAGAGTGTTAACCACTTTTTTATCAAGTGAGATACTTCATATTTGATTTCAGCTGTCTCCGTTTAAATTCTGGCGTATTGCCCAGTACGAGATATCTCGTTTACTTTAGACTGCCCCAAAATTTTAAAAACGAAGTATCTCGTTTACTTTAGACTGCCCAAAAATTCTAAAAACGAATTATCCAGGTTTCTTCTAGTTATTCAAAAATTCTAGCTACAAGATATCTCGTTTGCTTTGAGTATTTCAAAAATATCATCGGCGTGTAATCTTTCGTGCTTTCAGGCGTAAAAAATGAAAGAGATAAAATGAATAATTTCCTGTTAAAAAAATATATATATATTATATATATTATTTTAAACAATCAATAGATTACCGCAAAAGCACGTATGGTTTCCGTCATGATATCAAGGAGAAATTTTATTTCAGACCAAAAACATTTCAGAATACTCGTTGTAACCAATAGTACGAAGATTTCAATGATCTTTTTGAGATTATTACCGGAACTTCTTATTATCCTTTTAGGCTTGATACGTTGACTGTGACTCAAAAGAAAAACTAAATAACTGGAATATTGATTACACCTGAGAGTGTAAAATCTGTGGTCTTTAATTAAAAAAAAATGTTTTAAAGTATTATGATTATTAAATATTTTGTCTACTTCACTTGATTTGCATTATTAATTATAGCAGAAGAAAAACTAGGAAAATAGACTATATAAGATTATTTTTATAAAATAATGTAAATAACATACGTGAATCGCATTTAACATTCCAACTGTCGCGCTATATATAGCAGATCTGGATCTCTCAGAAACCATGCGATCGTTCAGGAAAGTTTTTTGAATTCGATTAATCTTATTCATTTTTTATATGTTTGTATTATAAGTATTTGTATTGGCAGTATATATTTTTAAATACCTAAAAACTGATGGCGACATTTTTGAAAGAAGACTCAATTTTTCGGTATGGATCTCACAGATCCAGTGCAATCGTTCTTGTAACTTTTAGTGCACGATTATTGGAGTGTGTACCACTTTTTTATCAAGTAAAATACTGCATGTTTGCTTACAGCTGAGTGCCAAATATTTCCCAGTACGAGTTATCTCGTTAACTTAAGCTGTCCAAAAGTTCTAAAAACGAGTATCTCTTTTTTTCCAGTTATTCAAAAATGTCAGCTACAGGATATTTCGTTTGCTTTAATTAGCTCAAAAATATCACCGACGAGTAAACTTTCTTGCCTTCAGCCGTAAAAATGACCAGGACTGAATGTCCAATTCCCTATTCAATTTATTATTTTAAACCATCGATTGATTACGGCAAAGGTTCACTTGGTTCGCCTCATGGTATCAAGAAGACATTTCATTTCAGATCAAATACATTTCAGAATACCCGTTGTAAACAAACCAATAGTTGGAAGAGTTTAATGTACCTTTCGAGATTACAGGAAGTTCTTACTTTCCTTTTAAGCATGATATGTTGATTATAACTCAAATTAAAACTGTTTAACTGATATCTTGATTAAACCTCACACTGCAAAATCGTACTATAATTGGAATATTCAGATATTGTCCATGCAATAAAAATTGAAATTTCATTTCAGATCAAATACATTTCAGAATACCCGTTGTAAACAAACCAATAGTAGGAAGAGTTTAATGTACCTTTCGAGATTACAGGAAGTTCTTACTTTCCTTTAAAGCATGATATGTTGATTATAACTCAAATTAAAACTGTTTAACTGATACCTTGATTAAACCTCACACTGTAAAATCGTACTATAATTGGAATATTCAGATATTCTCCATGCAATAAAAAAAAAAAAAAAAAAAAAAAAAAAAAAAAAAAAACCGTATGTGGATATTTATGGATTTTTTATAAACTAAATTTCATATCTATATACAGGGTCGTATAATAAATATCTACAGGGCACATATCTACAGTGACGTATATTAAATATCTACAGGGTACATTACTACAGAGTCGTAAATTAAATCCCTTAGGGCATATATCTACAGTTTCATATATTAAATATCTACACAGAGTCTCTTTACAATTTCAAGCTTTTATTACAAACACAACTGCACGGATACATGTCTGGAAACTTGTACAATATTATGAGTACATATTGAGCTTGCTTCACTTTTTTTTCTTTAATAATTAAACCTCTGTATGTGCACCATTGATTATCCGAAGTACGCCAAGTTTGTGATCGTACAGCCTTTACTTTTATATTCTTTTTCGTCCAGTCCTTGTATTATCCAAAACTGAACCGTTCTCCATGAATTACTCGTGTCTACGTCAACAACTTGTGAGTGTCACTAGAAATTCATGGAGAAAGCTCAGTATTGGATAAAGCAAGAAGTGAGCGAAAAAGTGTACGTCGACATTTATCGCTTTAATGTGCTTCCTACAACCAATGGTGCATATATGGAGGTTTTCTAATTCATGCAAAAAAACTTCAATATATATTTCTAATATTATATACATCTATTCATTTGTATTTTTAATAAAAGCCTGAAATTCTAGAGAAATTTGGTGGGCACACTGATAATCCGTTTGAGGACAACACGTATACATATATTTATATATATGTGTGTGTGTGCGAATTTGTGTGTGATGTGTGTCATTCTTTTATTCAAATGGGGATGAAAGAACTTGACCGCACACATTTTCTGTGTTATTATACGTGAAAAAAAGATTTATTTCTATATATATATTTTTTTTCATTTCTGATAGATTCAGTATCGCTAAACTCTTTATATACCAATGCCATTTAATAAAAAGTATGTACAACTTTGTGTGTGTAAGTATGTATGTGTAATGACAAAAGAAAATCAATAATTTAAACTAACATGCGTACAAATTATGATAATTTTTATTTAATTAAAACAAATTAAACGATCATTTTTAATTTTACAATTTCTACAAGTTAGATCCGTATTAAAATTAGGCTTACTTCTGAATGCGTTTTAATAATGGGAACTTTTTGTCGAGTCTTTTAAGAATTATTTATTATGCTAAATTGATGTTTTGTTATTTTGGTTTAAATTAATATAGAAAAAAACATAAAATGATTAATGTTCTTTTATAAACTTCAAGGAATATCTTCAAAATAAAATAAACAAAAAATAACGTAAAAAGAATTATTCCTAATAAACTTAAAATTTAACCCCATTACATATGGCATAAATTCTTTTGATCAATAAAGATATTAAACAAAAACCTAATTTGAAGACCAAATTAAAAAAACAAAATTTATTTCCTACATTGTTTAAGCCCGAGAAGGGACAGATATTAAGGTATTTCTTTCAATTCGTTCTACATTTAATGTTAAATTTTTGTAACAAATTAGTTAAACCAATTGTACATTAAAAAATAAAAATAAAATTCATACAACATGATACTTTAAACACGCTAAAAACTTAGATTCCGTTCAAATGGAATCGAAATAAATCTTAGACGTTTTCAATTTTCAGTTGTAAATATTTTGTATTGCAGATTTTGTATTATTTTTATGATGATTGTACATAAAATAATAAGATACATGCAAAATACAAAACTTTAAAAAAGTCTAAGATTTATTTCGATTTCATTTGAACGGAATCTAAGTTTTTAGGGTGTTTAAAGTAGCATGTTGTATGAATTTTATTTTTATTTTTTAATGTACAATTGGTTTAACTAATTTGTTACAAAAATTTAACATTAAATGTAGAACGAATTGAATGAAGTACTTTAATATCTCTCCCTTCTCGGGCTTAAACAATGTAGGAAATAAATTTAGTTTTTTTAATTTGGTCTTCAAATTAGGTTCTTGTTTAATATGTCAAGTTTTTTAGTAACTACTGCATTCAGACGAAAACATTTCAAAATTAATGCAGGTTACCATCACCAGGCTTTGATTCATGCGGTATCGTATCGCAATTTGTGATGCAATTTATCTATGTATAATTCAAAGTATTTCACCAGTGCAGTAATGCAAGTTGCTGTACTTCGGGCAAAAATTTTCGATCTGAACGTAACAAGTAATATAAAAATTTTGTTTTTAAAGTCAGTTCCTACTTAGGCCATCAAAGAAAAAATTAGCATAATCCCTTAAGCTAATATTAGTTTTTGTTGCATTAAAATATCTCAATTTGTTGATTTTCTATAAGCAAGTAGGTTTACAATGGAACTCTATGGGAATTTGGCGAAATATTAGAGATATAGCCAATTTGGCGTCACTTTTGGCGACTCATTTTGGCCGCCAAATTTAGCGATATATCGCCAAGTTGGCGACAAACTTGGCGGTATTTGGCGACAGAACAGGGTCCCCTCTATGGTAACCCCTTATTGAAAATACTTTCATTGATCTTCAATAACCAATGGCCGCCATTTAGGTTTCCCATGCAAAACCAAAATTAAATAATTAAAATTTAATTAATTAATTAATATTTAAAATAACTGTATTAACATTAGTTGTCATCCAGTACAAGTTCAAAAAAATTGATTTCAACTTGATAGGATGAATAATGAGTATTTTATTAACGATTGAAAATTTCAACAAGATAAATATATAAATAAATATAGGGAGAATGTGAGCTAATAGTAGGAATTGAAAAAATCTGTTTGAAAATGTCATTTTTATTTCTACTATGACGCCATATTCAACTTGTTTTTAATTCTTAAAAAAAAAAAAAAAAAAAAAAAAAAAAAAACTATTTCAGTAATTTTTCACGTGAAAATCATTAAACGGAAAATAGACAAATTATTATTACGGCTTTTGAATTATTGGCAACAAAGAAAAAAAAATTAAATTTAATTGGAAAAATGCCCGTTGAATTCGCAATGAAAAAAAAAAAAACGAAATTTGGAATTATTAAGAAAAATATTTGAAAAATGTAAGAATAAATTGGCCCATGTTTCTCTCTGGGTTATAATTCACCCATATGCAAAGGCATTTTACCATTCGTTTTGACCCTTACGTCAGGCAAAGGTTTTTACACTTTAAATTAATAATATCATTAGAATTAGCAAAGAACAAAAAACGAGTGGCATCAGGGACAAAAAGGTGGGAAGAAAAAATGAAAAAGTTATGATCTCCATAAGCTTTTCTATGTTAAATTAACATTGAGAAGTGACACTGGAAATAAATAAGTATTGCGCTGCCGCGCAATACTTAAATTAATAGAATTATTTTATTAAAATTCTTAATACATGAATTGTTTTTCTTGACTTAAAAAGGATAAACATAATATAAAGAAAACTTTTGTGAGAAGTACACGAAAATTTTCCAGAAAACACAATTAAGTATAAGGATAATTAATCATAGCTGAGTTTTAAAACTTTTTCAAATCATTTATTTGAAGTTTTATTTTGAAATTTTTGAAACGTAGCGCTTTACCTGTTGTAACTTTTATAATTTCTCATTAATTGCTGCTCTCGTTCATTTAAAGGCAATGTTCTTAAAAAATAATAATAATATTTTCATCTCATGAAATATATGAACTTTTACTAGTTTAAAGTGACTGCCACACGTATCAAGCATTCCATACAAATATTTTCAAATTTTCCTGACAAAATACAAAACACAAAATTACTAAGTTATTAAATTTTCGTAATAAAAGTAAATATATCACGACACCACTATTCATTCTTTTATTATTTGAATCGTTTATTTTGTTTTAGTACATTTATACTCTTGATATAGTGTAAGGTGCCCTATTATCGTCCCCCCAGTCACTTTTAGGCCCTTGGAAGTTTTAATTTTCAGTGAAAACCTACCAAATTTGGATTTCACATAGACTAACTACCCACGCACACAGAAACATAGGCAAATATCGTACAAAAAAATTTTAACAATGCGAAAAATTGTTTTTTCAAAAGTATCTAAAAAAAATGGTCCCAATTTCGTCCCCCCAAAACATCCAACACGCAGAGGCTTAACTTATAAGTAAATCAAAGTTTATTTCTAAATGTGTAAGCAATTTAATTTACATTAAATTAAGGCACAAAGAAATGTACTAATTATCAGGGGAAGAATACCATAACGAAACATTAGCCATCCAAACATGAGGAAAATATTGTCATGAAAAGCATTCCTAATTCCGCCCCCGGGACGAAAATAAGAACTGCAAGGGGGGCGAAATTGGGACCATGCTACTTCCCAATATGGCGGAGCTTCAGTTCCCGTAAAATGAACTGAGAGTCCTAAAACTCACCGTATGCTTTTGTCAGCATCTTACCTACGTAAAATACATGCAATGGATAAGAAATAAATACTTACAGTGCAGTAAATAACGTTCTACAAACGACGCAATAAGAACTCAGGTATTCTAAAAATAAGAAATTCGGCATCTTTAATTTATGTATGCGTCTTGGCGAACAAAACTTTCAATACTGGCCCCTTTTACATTCCGTCCCCCGTGCCTTGCGTCAAAGTGGCGCCGCTTTCGGAGAAGCGGAGAAGTTAAGGGGGACAAAATATGGGCACTTTATCCTAGAAGAAATTTTCTATAATTCGCATACCATATTAACTCACTTTTTATGTACAGAAATATTTTTTTTCATTTAAATTACAGAATCAATGTAATAATCTGTATTTTAAATCATACATTTCTTAAACTTTACATTATAGCGAATTCATTGATCGAAGAAAAATTTCCAAAAAATACATTGTATTTCGTTAGAAATTAATATGACTTGAAAAAGATGTCTAATAATAAAAAAAATAATAATGATTCAAAAATAATCCCATAAAAATATTAATGCATGAAGAATGTCATTTCAATGAATGTGTCTCTGTTTAAAAGATAATATATCTGTACTTAAGTAAGGATAATGAACGGATTAGGATCATACACAACTACAAAAAAAAAAAAGAAAAAAAAAAGCTCAACTGGTATAAATAAAAAAAAGAAATGTAAATTATATTTTCGTAGGTAAGGATTTTATTTAAAAGCATGTTTAAAAAGGAATCCGCGAATGAATTCTGCAAAATCTTCGAATAAAAATGCGAAAGGATTTTTAATATTAAATGTAGAAATGCTCTAAAACCAAAAAATTCGTTATAGGTTTTTTTGAAAAGAAAATTAATTTTGTGCTACATATTGAAAGTTTTAATTATTCCCTTTTGAAATGATATTTCTTCTACATTCAGGGGTGAAGTGAGTGAATATTCTTGAATGCGTATTCACATTCATTTCAGTAAAATTGTCTGTGTTTCAAAGATAATATATTTGTACTTCTGTCTGTAAAAAAGGATAATGAACAGATCAATGTCAAATAGAAGTACAAAAGAAAATCCAACTAGCATAAAGTTAAAAATATATGTAAATTATAATGTGGTAACTAAGGATTTTATTTTAAGACATGTTTTAAAAAATAATCCGCGAATGAATTCTTCACAATCTTAGAATAAAAATGCAAAAGGATTTTTAATTTCAAATGTGGAAAGGTTTCGAAAACAAAAAATTCGGCATAAGTTTCTTTAAGAAGAAGATTAAATTTTTGCTCCACATATTACGTGAAAGTTTTAGATTATCCTTTTTTTAAACGTTATTTCTTCTTCATTCAATGGAGGGGGGGGGGGGGCAGTATTTATGCATGCGTACTCACATTAATTTCATTGAATGTGTCTGTGTTTAAAAGATAACATATCTGTACTTCTGTCTGTTAAAAACGATAATGAACCGATCGATATCAAATAGAAGTACAAATAAAAGAATTCCAACAAGCATAAATATAAAAAGTAAATGTAATTATAATTTGGTAACTAAGGATTTTATTTAAAAGCATGTTTTATAAAGAATCCGCGAATGAATTCTTCGCAATCTTTGAATAAAAATGCGAAAGGATTTTTAATTTCAAATGCAGAACGGAACCGAAAAAAAAAAAAAAACTTGATGCAAGTTTCTTTTAAAAGATGATTAAGTTATTGTACGACATATTATGTGAAATTTTAAATTATTCATTTTTGAAATTTTATTTCTTCTACAATTAGGGGGAAAATGTCAGTATTCATGCATGCGTATTCACATTCATTTCAATGAATGTGTCTGTGTTTAAAATATAATATATCTGTACTTATGTATATAAAAAAAGATAATGAACGGATCAATATCAATTACAACTGCAAAAAAAAGTCCAACTAGCATAACTATAAAAAATAAATGTAAATTATAATTTGGTAACTTAGAATTTTATTTAAAGGTGTGTTTTCAAAGGAATCCGCGAATGAATTCATCAAAATCTTCGAATAAAAATGCGAACATTTTTTTAAATTTCAGATGTAGAAATATTCCGAAAACAAAAATCTCTGTATATAAGTTTCTTTTAAAAGAGGATTAAGTCTTTGTATGACATATAACGCAACAATTTTAGTTTATTCATTTCTGAGATGCCCTTTCTTCAAAAAAAAAAAAAAGTTAATATTCATGCATACCTACTCACATTAATTTAAATGAATATGTCTGTGTTTAAAAGATAATATACTGTGCTTCTGTATGTAAAAAAGAGTAACGAACGGATCAATATTATACAACAACAAAAAAAGTATAACTAGTATAAATAGAAAAAGTAAATGCAAATTTTAATTTGTCAGCTAAGAATTTTATAGACGTGTTTTAAAAAGAATCTGCGAATAAATTCTTCAAAATCCTCGAATAAAAATGTGAAAAAATTTTTTATTTTGTAATGTAGAAATGTTCCAATAGCAAAAAACTCTGCATAAGTTTCTTTTCAAAGAAGTATCAGTCTTTCTATCGTATATAACGCAACAGTTTTAATTTATTCATTTCTGAAATGTTCTTTCTTCTACATTCAGGGGGAAAAAGTTAATATTCATGTTATATACTCACACAAAATTTTAAAGAATGTGTCTGTGTTTGAAAAATAAAATATATTTGTACTCCCGTTTACAAAAACTCGTATTGTATCAAATACATCGAATACAAAAAATAAAATCCGGTAAACATAATTATAAAAAATAAATGTAAATTAAAATTTTATAATTATTTTGAATTTTTTTAATTTTCCTACATCTTAAAATCTGTTAAAAATCTGTAACAATATTATTCCTGTACATATTTGCTTAACCCTTTATCTACTTACGGTACTTATAAATACCATTAAAATAACCTGTTATAAAATTCATTTAATACATCGATTAGTTGTAATACAGTTTAAAATGAGTTATAGATACATTAATTTATCTTGTTCCAAAAACATTATTGGCTACACGAAACAAAAATATTTTTAAAAGGATGTTTTTATTTATTTATTTATTTATTTATTTATTTATTTATTGCCTTTGCATCTTTTCAGCTTTCTTAGCATGGGGAGGGGGGGGGGGAATTTTTCAGTTCGAAATATTTCTATATTTCTATTGTAAGAACATTATATTTCTACATTTCCTAATTCTACAAAATACTATCAAATATATTTAAAATAAAAGATTTGAGTGAGGTTATAAATATTGCACAAAATCCCTATAAATTCAAATTTAATTATTTCTAAAATTTATTAAATGATTATGTAAATTTTCTAACGTAGTTGAAACAATTCACGAAAAATGCTTTAGAAGATGAAATTTTCATGAATTCATAATTCAGTATATAAAGGGTTAAATCACATACATTTAATACGGAAAACATTTTTACACATAATACAAAAACGTATAAAAAAAATAATTATGTATCGTATCACTACGCTGTAAAAAAATGCAGATGGTTCTTAATCTAAGAAAATATAATATAAGCATGAATAAAAATATGCAATATCCAGTTACCCATGATTCTGAAAAGCCTATATTATCCTTCAAAATATTACAGGCGGCAGCAGAAACAATCATCTCATCGAGTTCACGGCTGAAATTACAGAGTTAAAACTCTATTCGCATATTATAACGCAATTGGTCTGCCAAGTCATATCTTGGTGGAAAACACCTAAAAACAGGATCGTTGACTCGTAGGTTTACCATTGTTTTTCTTGCTCCCAGTCCTCCATGTTTTCATACCTTTGGGTGCAGGAAAACACAATGGTAAATCTTGGCAGACCGATTGCGTTTTAATATGCGAATCGAGTTTTAACTAATTCGGGAATTTCAGCCGTGAACTCCATGAGGTCATAGTCTGTGCTGCAGCCTCCCGGTCTTTTAGAAACGAATATATTTTCAAGAATTAAAAACACGTGTATAAAACGAAGTTTTTTTTAATTTGGCACTAATTTTTGAAAACTTTTCCGAGTATTTTTTATAGTTCCATCATTTTTATAAGTCATAAAGTTTCTCAAGCCGGAATACAGGCTTTTAGGATGCTATTAGTTCTTAGTAAAAATTTTATCAGCTTAACTGAACTTATACATGCAAGAGTAACAAAGCAATATTAATTTAAATATTGATGTTAATGCTGTTAATTTATCTAGTCTGTATGCAAAAAGCGTTTATAGAACATTAGAATGTCTTTTCGAGAATTGATAAGATTTGATAAACCTATATTCCGGATTCAGAAAAATTAATGAAAAATAAAAAATACTCGGAGACATTTTAGAAAATCTATAACAGGGTAAGAAATTTGGTTTTTATAAATGTTTTCCAAAAAAATATTGGTTTCTTAAATTTCTTTAGGATAACGAACGCTTTGTGGAATCGTGGTTATATATTTTCCGAGATTAATAAAAACACGTATATATTACAGTTATTACAGTGAAGTATATACATTAAAGCAATATATAAGTGTAATATATATATACATTACAAAGTGAAAGAATAGCTGTATATTTTATATTAAATTGTATTAAACAACATTTTTAGGGAAAATAGTAACTTTTTTGCGTTTATACGGAATTAAAGAAACGAAATTCAGTTGTGTTTTTATATAAAGGAACAGTATGTTAAGTTTATACCGTACATGTTCGTAAGTCGTATTTAACCAATCGGAAAAAACCTTTATTTTACTTTACATACATTTTTAACTTCTGTCATGTTCTTAAACAAAATGTTTGATCAACTTCATCAACTGAATGTAGACGTACATTTGCATTTAAGTTAAAGCTGGTAGGAAATCAATTTCCTAATTCCCGTCCCTAATGCTAAATCTATGGGTGTAGAATACATTCGTATATTTAAAATATCTCCTCGGGAAATTAATATTTTTAACTCCTGCTTTCTGTTCACCTTTCTTAACCCCTTGAGAAGCAAGTAATTCCGTTTGTGAAATGCTGAATTCCCACCGGAATCTTTGAAAAATTCTATTTCAAAATAAGTAAAAGCAATTTTGGGGCTTTTTCTCAATAAAGTTAGAAAAGAAAAATTTAATAAAATTTTATGGTGTAAAACTTCATTAATCGTAGGTGGTATATAATATATACCGGTGCCCCACAAGGGGTTAAAGGATGCTTCTTTTTACCCGACTGCCAAGAAGGGTTATGTGTTTCGCGCGTATCTGGGTATGTGGATTTCTTTACACCCTCGAAACAATTCATGGGTTTTAATGAATGAGGTCTCTTTCGATTCGTCTTAACCATCCGATGGTTATAGGCTGGGTTTTGTTTTTATAAATTCAAAATTGCGGACGTAAAATACAAAATGGCGGTAGAGACGGAAAAAAAATTACGCACCATATTTATTGAGTGGCATATCATTGGATAGGTCTTTCAAAATGAAGACTATGTTTTATTGACTATTTTACAGTCAGAAGTTCCGTTTATATATTACACAACCTGGAAGTTGTGTAGGTAGGATCTCTAGCATTACTGCAACTCTAACCGTCATAGACATCTACAGGCCTCATCAAAACAGTGTTTATAGTTAGGAACTAACAATTAAACACAATTTAAAAGTCATCAATACAAATAAATAAATAAAAAAATAGATTAGTAATATAAAAAATAGTTTCACATTGATGGGAAATAATTAATTAGTTCACTTTTTACGCAGTCGGGTTTTTTGATTTTTCAAATTTAATTTTTATTTTCTTAGTTCTCAAAATACTTCTAAAATTTATACTTATTTTAATACTCTTTGTGTTAAAAGCTGACGAACTGCGAGTAAAATTTTAACACTTCGCATAAAATTAAGTCTATATTTTAGAAATATTTTGACTGCTAAGGAGAAAAGAGACATCATTTAAGAAAGTGGTACTAATTGGTTATTATGTCGACCACAAATCTATCGCCAAACTATAAGATTAAATGCCAATAATGGTTGATCGTAAATGTCACATTCACTTGACTTTATGTAAATTACACGTGTTTACCTCATCAAGTGACTTTTATTTTGACGTTTTATTTATATTTTTATTAATGTTATACTAATTTATTTGTTCTTTCATTAATTAAAATAAAAATTATGTCAATTTGTATAATTTGGCGAGTGCTTTGGCGTTTTCTATAATTTGGCAAAATTGATCGACGGTATAGCTATGTAGTACCAGAAAAATGCACAGAAAAAATAACTTCAAAATATTCATTTCCCGATGAGGTATTTTAAATATACGAATGCATCACAGACCCATAGACTTATCATTAACGAGGGAAATTTGGAAGTTACTAGCACCCTTAAAACTAAAAAAAAGCAAAAAAAAAAAAAAATAATAATAACATAATTAAATAAATAAAATGCTAATAAAATATTAATACATTAAAACTCAGATTCTACAAAAGTAGCTTCTTTAACCTTTGTGATAAAAATGTTTTAAAGAGAATTTATCAAAATCTTTATTAAAAAGAATCTTGAAAAAATTATAGAACTCCTGACAAGTTACAAGAAAAATGTCTCAAAAGGTTTTGCTAAAAGCACTTTTTACAAAGTACCATGAGTGAATTCTTCAAAGTCATAGATAAAAATTCTGAAAGCCTCTTTAATTTATAAAGTAAAAATATTCAATTTAAAATAAAAACGAGAAGAAGTTTTTAATCTTATTTTAAAGATTAAAACCTTTATACGATGTATTGTAATGGTTTTCAATTATTTATATCTAAGATATGATTTTTCTTATATTTAAGGGGAAAAAGATTATTTTAATTGATATATGTATACCTCCTGAAGATATGTGTAGGTACACCTGTATTTATAAGTGCAAATTTCTCAAAAGATATTCATATTTAATGGAACAAAAATCTCCAATCCGAATAAAGAATTCGAATAATATAATCATTTATTTGTCGAATTTTTTGGTAATATACAATCTTTATACGATGTATTGTAATGGTTTTCAATCATTTATATTTCAGAGATAATTTTTCTGATATTTAAGGAGAAAAAGATTATTTTAATTGATATATGTGTACCTGGAGATATGTGTAGGTGTAATTTTATTTATAAGTGAAATTTTCTCGAAAAGATTTGTCATATGAAAGACATCTCCATGCATGTATGCATATTTAATGGAACAAAAATCACCAATATGAATAAAGAATTCGTATAATATAATCATTTATTTGTCCAATTTTTTGTTAATATACAATCTGTATACGGTAATGGTTTTCAATTATTTATATCTGAGATATAATTTTCCTTATATTTAAGGAGAAAAAGATTGACATATGTGTACTTGAAGATATATGTACTTGAAGACAGGTGTACTTTTATTTATATGTGCACCTGTGTTAAAAAGGTATGTCATATGAAAGACAAGTGCATGCATGTATGTATATTTGATGGAACAAGAATCTCCAATACGAATAAAGAATTCACATAATATAAGCCTTTATTTTTCGAAATTTTTGAAAATATTTCGTTATAATAAAGATACTTTTTTCTTCATACAAACTTTTAATTCATGGTGTTGGTAGCAAAAAATATAATTACATAAGTATTCGTGTCATAACTGAAGCTGTAAGATGAATAAAATCTGTATACTTTACATCAACCCTTTATCTACTGACGGTACTTATAAATACCATTAAAATAAATTGTTATAAAATTCATTTAATACATCAATTAGTTGTACAGTTTAGGATGAGTTATAGATACATTACTTTATCTTGTTCCAAAAGCATTATAAGTTACACAAAGCAAAAATATTTTTAAAACGATGATTTATTTTACCTTTGCATTTTTTTAGCTTTCTTGGCCTTAAGGGGGGGGGGGGGGGTCAATTCGGAAATATTTCTATATTTCTTTTGTAAGAACATTATATTTGTACATTTCCTAGTTCTACAAAATACTAAGAAAAATATTTAAAATAAAAGATTTGAGTGCGTTTATAAATATTGTACAAAATCCCTATAAATTCAAATTTAATTAAGCTTTCTAAATCCTTCAATACTTCTAAAATCCTTCTAAAATTAGTTAAATGTTTATCTAAATCTTCTAATGTAGTTTAAACAATTCACTAAAAATGCTTTAGAAGATAAAATTTTCATGAATTCATAATTCAGTAGATAAAGGGTTAAAGCACACTGATAAAAACAGCCTTACGAAAATAGTATCATTCTTGAGTGATTAAATAATGCGCAAAAATTTAGTATTCTATCCATTTTAGAGGTCTGCACGGGCCGGAATTTCCAGGCCCGGGCTCGGCCCGGCCCGAACGAAAGCTATCTTGGCCCGGCCCGGTGTAAAAATTGAAAGTTCGGCCCGAGCCCGGCCCGGCCCGTTTTCATTTTTACAGTTCTCGGCCCGGCCCGTACAAAAAATCAGTGAAAACAGGCCCGGCCCGGCCCGACAGAATTTCTATTTAAAAAAAAATCCCTTTTTTCTCAACATACAATTAAGATTCTTTTAATGAATACTACATACATATTTATGGGAGCATTTTACAATATATTTTACATTACTATGATGTTCGCAAAACAGAAAACACACAATAGAAACACACATTAACGATTACTTATAGTGCTTTAGTCATCGTGTCTACAGACATTTCAAAATGGAAATAAGAATTCATTAAAAGATTAATGTAGTTCAGAAGAAAGGATTAAAAACATGATAACTTTTGAAGCTGTAAGTAGATTTGTGAAAATATTTCTCTCAATTTTAAGGCTTTTCTCAAATCCAAAGGAGCTACATTTCGACACATTTATGAATTCTTTTCTTTTTCGGAAACGCGTCAGATTGGCAGGTATTCTTATTCAGAAGCTATGTAAATGTCGTTTTTTTTTTTTTTTTTTTTTTTTTATAGATAAAAGCAATATATCTTTCTGAAAATACTGTCAAAGTTAGCGTTTTGAATCGAATTTCCGGAAGCGATAGCACAGGAAAGGAGCAAAACGTACAGTCACGTGATAGGAATCTGTTATCTCTGTAAGTAATTTTAAGTAATTTATCAAATATGGAAAAAGCTATTCGTTTCCAAATGCCTTCAATAGGCAGGCCTGTCAATTTTATGCCTTTATAGTTAAAAATTTTGCCAGAAAATGTGTCTGAAAGCTTCGCATTGCTGAGCAGTGAATATGAGAACCACCTTAAGGTATATTTCCAAAGATACTGGTAAGAAAAGTTCATTATTACTATTAATACTACAAAACACAATGACTGTTCTACACATCCTGAGATCGATTAAGACCAGTTCCGTCCCGGCACGAGTCTGCTGAAAAAAAAATTAAACTCGAAATCAGACATCTTGTAACTGTACGATGCCGATCTCTACGATGGACATGTTACATTTCTGTACTGATGTTGTGAAACTCGCATCGGCTCGCATCATTTATACTTCTCGAGAAAATCATATTCATTGAAAATGGCTCGTATTTTATCTTTTTCGCTTAAATTCTTATATCAGGCCAACAGGCCCGATTAATTTTTTTGCCGGCCCGGCCCGGCCCGTTTATTTTGTCTGTCGGCCCGGCCGGCCCGTTGAAAAATTTGTCCTAATTCTGCCGGCCCGGCCCGTTTGAAAATTCGCCTTCATTCCGCCGGCCCGTCCCGGCCCGCGGGCCGGGCCGGGTACGGGCCTCGGGCCAAGCCCGGGCCCGTGCAGGACCTCTAATCCATTTACAGACAATTAATATATTCGAATCTTAACATACATGTTTTCCGATTCTTACATCGTATAGTTGAGTTAAAATGTATTTTTTTTATTTAAATTTATATTTATTTTAAAATTATTATCATGGTTTTCGTAAGCGTAAAGTATAATAAAATTCTCCGGATTGACAGAAACACCAAAATAATATATTTCCTGTTAAATTAAATAAAAAATGAAGCTAAATTGAAATACATGATAGCCATAAAATAGCTCGAAGTGTTCGAGCATTCTAGTATATGTGATCTATTGTGTGACATATCACAGCGTTTTTATTTATTGGACACATATATCAGACTTGTGTGCTTGACAACAAGGCCCGCTTATAAGTCATCGTCAATATACAGGGACGAGATAGCACAATGAAATTTACTGCACATAGAATTTTTACATCCGGGAGCTCCACAAAGAGTGTGCAATGGAGCCAGCGGGAGCCGAACCCGACAAGCCTCCTACGCTCTAAAGCGAATAGCAGCGTGGTGTCTTAACCACTCGGCCGCGGAGGCCCCCACAGCGTTTTTGATTTTTAAAGAACAACATTACCACTAAAAGTATCCACCAGGTAAACATTGGCGCTGTTTTAAAAGAAAATTAACTTGCGGATGCTGTCATCAGCCTGCGGTGCGAATGCTTTGCTTATTGAGTACGAAGCTTTCAAAAACTTTCATTAACGTAAGGTAATAGTTTTGTTTAATTAAAATCAGCACATTACACCATCTCCTGTCATTCATCATTGCATTTAAACAGGTGTCTGTTTAGATATTTTTGCAATTTGCTGGTTAAGTTTACTGTGCGAATCTAAGTGCACTGAAATGTTTGGTTTGGTTTCGGATAGTTATTTTTGTAACGAGATTGTACCAATCACAAACCTGCGTCTTTCGAGATATTCGAAAACGGAAAAAAATTTGCAAACTCTTAAACTTTAAATTCAAAGTTAAAACAGGGTGGCGTTGCATTTTGAACGAACTTATTAAACTAAATTGTTATCTTACATCGATGAAAGTTATTGCAGTTTCTAAAGACTTCGTAGTCAATAACTAATGAGTTGTTATCGAAAACATACAGAGTTCATAAAGTCTGTTTATAGAACAGCAATGAACGCGCATCGAATACAGTACATAGCGACCATAACCCAGCAAAGAGGAAATTGTTGGCCAGCAGCAAAATAGGTGCTGGCAATGATGGAGAAGTGCTGGCTAATGGTCTACCATGGCATGACAACCGCTGGACAGCTTCAGTCAACTTTGCTGTTGGAAATCATCAGATAAAATTCTGGTGGGCTTCCGCTTTATCTGATGCGCTGGCCCACCACTACATGTAGGGCTACTATAATACAGGCTGAATCGTCAAGCATTTTGTTTCCCACTTCGGCCAATCAGCGATTGTTGCCCACGCGGCGTGGCCAATCGTTCTTCTTCTACCGGCAATTAAATGGTGGCGTGAGTCAGCCCGTATTACAGGAGACTTAACTACATGGAAGTGGACGAACTTTTACAGTATTATTGCTGGGAACACTTACGCTAGGTGGCGCTGCGAATATCGAAGACATTGAGTATTTGAACAAAAATCTGAAATGAATATCTTAACACATTTAAGCTGTGAAGCTAATTTTTTTTTAAACTGTAAATAATATACCACCACTGCCACAAAAAAAAGGACCTCTCTCGATTGCTCTACTTGAGGGGGAGGAAAATAAATTAATTTAAGTAGTTCCATAATTAATAAATTTATTTAAATGGTTCAGAAATAGTCCCCGTCCCATTTCGCAATATGATAAAAAGCAACCATGGCCGTAATTCTTCAGGACCGACACTTTTTACCGAATCACTTTCTAAAAAAGAGCTGTTGGACACTACAAAATTGCCTGTAATAAATGTGAAGAGAAAGAAAAAAATGACGGAGTAAAGCAGGCGAAAGAGGCAGAAATTTGATTTTAACCCTCTCTCTGCTCAACCCGAGATTTCCTTGGGCATCGTAAAAGAAGCAAAATTTGCGCAACCCGAGATTTCCTTGGGCATCGTAAAAGAAGCAAAATTTGCGCAACCCGAGATTTCCTCGGGGATGCATTTTTTCCGTCTAATTAACCCTTCTTGATTATTCCCATTAGTTATTTTTCATTGTAAATTATACCTTATTTAATCGGAGCACTTTCCCGGTTAAATTAGACAAAAACTTTTGTTTTGAAAAACCGGTGACAAAAGAATAAAAATTTTTAAAAGACGCTCGTTGCGCAGAATTTTTGAAGCTATTTTGATAAAATAATTACACCGCGAGAGGGCTAAAAAAGTGAAAAATGAAAATGTCCAACAGAGCAAGATGATAAATTTGTGTCTTCTGCATGGGTGCTTTCTCTGTGGGCAAGAATGTGGGAGGGGATTCTGGGTTCAATGTTAAGAATGCGATGTGTGGGCTGATAGGGACTATACCGACGCAGAGAGTGATATTATGCTTTTGATTTTTTCAGATAAAATAATTCTCATTTTAGTCAGCAAGCTTTTTTTTGTTTTACACGTTAAAAAATAAAATTAGAAACAAAATGGGAAGAAGACTGAGAGATAGTCGTAAAGAATTTTAGAAATTTGCAAAAATACTTATTTATTAAAAATTGAGTATTTTTTCTGTACATAAGAAATGTTATTAATCAATACAATTTATTAAAATACTATTCTTATTGCTTAATAATTGTCATTAGCTCTATTTGTGTGATCTTTAGCGAAAAAAAACTTAGGTAGCCGGTTATTTAGACCCCATTTTGAAAACTCAAAATTTGAAGACTTTCGGAGTTTTGCTTCTTATAAACAGAAAACGCCTTTTAAACTGAGTTTTTTTTCTAAACAGGTGTAACACGTGTCAAGGTACCCTGCTGTCACTTTTTATTTTATTAATTTTGAAAATTGTATGATCTAGATTGAAAACAAAAGTGGTGGCCGGTATTTGGACCTTTTCCTCTACATAAAAAGCAGCAAAAAAGCTGTTTCGTATCTACTAGCGATATCCTTCTTCAGTGCATGATAGAGCAACGCACAGCGTGCTAGAAAAAGAAAGGCTAGGCAAAATGACAGAGGCAAAATGGACTTCTGTATCCGATACAGGAAGAGAATGCGCCAAAAACAACCAATGAGAGAGAAGAAGATGAAACTACTGAGTGGACAAATACCGACACCTACCGGAGAACGAGAGAAAAATAAACAAAAAAAGGGGGGGGGGGGTAAATTAATGCTTTCCAAATTCCAAAATTCGGGAGTCCTAGATATCATTGACTAAAGAGTGAGAATTTTTAATGATGTGGTAAGCTTCCCAAAAATCATTATCAAGGTTAGAAGAACAATAGGTTAGAAGAACAATGTTAGAAGAACATCAAGGTTAGAATATTCTCCTAACCTTAATCTTGATTTTTGTGAAGATTACCACATCATTAAAAAATCTCACTTTTTAGTCAATGACTTATCTCGTACTCCCTATTTTTCAAGTATTTGGAAAGCATTAATTTACCCCCCCCCTTTTTTTGTTTTCCTCCTGTTCCCCGATAGATGTTGCTACTTGTCCACTCAGTCGTACCATCTTCTTCTCTGTCATTGGTTGTTTTTGGCGCATTCGCTACCCGTATCGGATATATATTGGGTCAATCAATTTTCCTAGTCTTGCTTTTTCTATCACGCTGTGCCTTACTCTATCTTGCACTGAAGAAGAATCTCGCTAATAGATTCGAAACAGCTGTTTGCTGATTTTCATGTATTATTTGAGCATTTTTAAACGTTGATTTTCTGCTTCTTAATAGAATAAAGAGGTCTATTGCGCCACACAGGTTAAGAGTTTGACGTCACGACCTCACTCAAAATACTAGAAACCCTTCATAAGTGAGTCCCCAGTTTATTACAACCTAACAGATTATCCGCTAGATGAATTAGAACATATCATTTTACTTAATGATCACCATGTATTCAATTAAAAAAATTTATAATGCATAATAGTTTTGCTTATGCAGCGTACTTTAAAAAAATTTTTACACTGAAGTTATTCGATAAAGAAACACCTTTAATTAAAATGTTTCTAGAAAAAATTTGGAACTGATGACACATTGTAATAAAAATTTCGTGAAAGTATGTTACTTAAAGATATTTTTCATAAAGCATAAATAATGGTGTTTTTAATATCTTCGAATAAAATGTACAAAGATACTTATAGTTAAACAGAAAAATATTGAAATTAAGATAAAATGAGGAATATATTTCTTTTTGAAACAAGATTAAAGTCTTTGTATGACATATTGCAAAATGGATTTAATTTATTCTTCGCTGTGAAATTCTTTTATATTCAAGAAAAAAGAGATAACTTTAATAATTACGTACTTAAATGCATTTATGTATGCGTCTGTGTTCGAAAAATAGAATTTATGTGTGCATGTGCTTGCATAAATTTATATCATTATTCCAAAACATATAATAACAGAAAGCTGATGCATAAATTTGATAAAAGAATTGAACAGATTAGTGGAAGAACATGTTATGATACATTTTCTCAAAAATTGTTTTATTTTATGCATGAAAGCGTTATGAGGTATTATATCATATGGTAAAACTAAAATACGAAAATTCTACTTAGTATTGAAGATATGAGACAATATCTTTTAATATTTTTATATTTAATAATTTAAATGGTGCAAATTATTTCTAACATTTAATAAATAAACGTTAATATTATTTTCTAATAGAGTTTTGTATCACGTATTAACATTCTAACCTATGCTACTAAGAAGGAATTAAATAAATAACTAAATTACAACAAAAAACTTTCAACTTCAATTTTCTCGAATTCTAATTTTTGTTATATAACATATTCTTACTCTCACAAGTAAAGGTACTATAGTCCGTGGCGGCGAATTTCGATTTTTATAGCTCATTCAATTCGTCTCTTCGAGCTAAATAATTTGCCACCTCGCATATCGGCTATTGAGCTTTAATAATGACAGAGGGCCGGGTCAAAGTTCAAAAATTTGCATAATGCAGGGCTGCCAAAGGCGACTATTTTAATATTTTATTGGCACCGCTATTTTAAGAGAAAAATTTTGTTGTACATTTTGCAGATGTTGTCACAGTGTATCTGAAAAAATTCTGTTTTATAAAAGTGGTGCGAGATAGAATTAAAAAATAGTACCTGTGGCAGACTTGTAATGTGAGCTTCCGAAAATAAAGCAGTAGTAGAAAAATTCCTTCCCATGCAACCGTACGTAGACGTTCCGCAAATTACGAAGAGACTGAAAAACTGACAAAAGAACAGGCAATGTGTGTTTACAAAGATTTTTCCTCGTAATTCGGGAAAAAGCATTAACATGATGAACAAAACTAGACAAGGACATCATAACTTGCGAAAACCTGTCTGTCAAGTAGCATACGAATATTTTATCTGTAATTACGAATTCTTATAATAACAGCAATAATATAACATTATTGTTGTTATTGGCACTGTAAATACAATTAGTAAACTTAAATCTCACTTATTTCTTTGAAGGCATCTGTTTTTCAATGAACGAAATTTTGAAATTTGACCCGGCCCCCTGTCATTATTAAAATTCAATATCCGATATGCGAGGTATAAATTACTAAGCTCGATGAGACCAATCGAATGACCTATAAAATCGAAATTCGCCGCCACAGACTATAGTACCTTTACTTGTTAGTAATTTTATACCTCGCATATCGGCTATTGAGTTTTAACAATGACAGGAAGCCAGGTCAATTTTCAAAATTCCGTCATTTAAAAACAGACAGCCTCAAAGAAATAAGTGAGATTTAAGTTTACTAATTATTTTTACAGTGCCATACATTGCCAATAACTACTATAATGTTATATTATTGCTATTGTTATAAGAATTCGTAATTACAGATCAAATATTCGTATGCTACTTGACAGGCAGGTTTTCACAAGTTATGATGTCCTTGTCTAGTTTTATTCATCCTGTTAATGCTTTTTTCCCGAATTACGAGCAAAAATCTTTGTAACCACACATTGCCTGTTCTTTTGTCAGTTTTTCAGTCTCTTCGTAATTTGCGGAACGTCTACGTACGGTTGCATGGGAAGGAATTTTTCTACTACTGTTTTATTTTCGGAATCTCACATTACAGGGCTGCCACAGGCACTATTTTTTAACTCTATTTCGCACCACTTTTATAAAACAGAATTTTTGCAGATACACGGTGACAACATCTGCCAGAGAAATGTACAACAAAATTTTTCTCTTAAAATAGCGGTGCCAATAAAATATTAAAATAGTCGCCTCTGGCAGCCCTGCATTATGCAAATTTTTGAACTTTGACCCGGCCCATGTCATTATTTAAACTCAATAGCCGATATGCGAGGTGGCAAATTATTTAGCTCGATGAGACGAATTGAATGAGCTATAAAAATCGAAGTTCGCCGCCACGGACTTTAGTACCTTTACTTGTCAGGTCTTCAATTTTAAATCTTAATATTGACAGTAATTTGTTTCTGTTTACATTAATAAATTATGCGTGTATTGTGGGTCCAACATAAATTTTACATATAGTAATAAATCGTAAACTGTGTAATAGTACGCGTGCATGTGTGCTATTGCTAGAGTCTTAAAATGCATGAATAACTATTTATATTAAATCATACAAATAAATTTAGATTTGGCGAAAATTTTATTAGCAATAGGTATGTAAATAATGTGTGCAAATTCAGTACGTCATTAATTTATATATTTGAGTTGTATATTTACAAATAGAAATTTTGCCTTATTTAAACGCAGAATTTCTGTTAAAGATAAGACAAATATCGCTATTCGTAAATAGTAATTATAAGGCTAATGTCTGACGAACGTCTTTTTGGACGCTTTTTTCCTTACGTATTATCCCTACACAATGCTAGCGGCATTGTGTAGAGATAATACGTAAGGAAAAAAACATGCAAAAAGACGTCCGTCTGACATTAACCTAAGGGGTTCAAAAATGAGAAGTGGACACAAAGTGTAGAACTAAATATTTTATTACAGCTCAAAAAATATAATCACCGTATTTGTTGAGGCATTTGTTCCCTCCTGTCATCAGAAGATCGATATCCCTGGCGTAGAACTCTTGAGGCTGATCTCGGAAAAATGTTCGTGCTCTATCCTTCGCTTCGTCGTCCGATTTGAAGCTTTGTCCTCAAAGTGCCATCTTAAGTGGCCCGAAGATGTGAATGTGTGTTATACGGGTCGTCACTCGTCTGTCATTTCTAACCATCTCATCTACAGCAGCGATAGATGCATCGATGATGGTAGCGTGGACCTGGCCTTGTCTTGGTGCATCATGCACTGTCTAGTTGCCTTGTCTGAAACTCTTCCACCAGTTCTTCACAGATGTACAGTCTAAGCAGTCTTCATTATAAACAAGCTTCATTCGGCGAAAAATGTCTGCGTTCGTCGCCTCTTCAGCCACCAAAAAACACACTATGCCACACTACCCGACTCTGGACGCTCACATCTTGTTCATCGTATGCTGTATCCGTCAGTTACAAGCACACAACTTCTGTCTAAACGACGCAACTTTATCGAATGTGCCATTAACCCAGCGCGAAGCCAAAATCAAATGAAAAACCAGTTTGGCAACTTTGATAACGCCGCTATGTCACATGTCAACTTTTCAATTGGGTACCCCTTATATATAATTAGTAATCTTCCGATAGTATTAAACTTATATTTGAACTATTTTAATCGCTTCATATTTATTTATGTTTTTATCAAATATCTCATAAACAAAATACGCGAGTGATCGAAATCATATTTCAAAAGAAATTTGTTAAAACTGGATTTGCATTTAATTTCTTACAAAATTAAAGGAAATCGAAAACTTAATAATGAAAAACTAATCGTAAAAATATTAATGCATGAAAAATCTGATTTCACAAAGACATTTCTTTTAACATTTTTGCTAAAAGTAATTGATAAAGAGACATCTTTATTTAAAACTTTATTAGAAAATAAATGGAACTCTTGACAAATTATAAGAAAAAAATCAAAAGGCTTTTACTTAAAAACCTTTCTTATAAAGGATATTACAAAACTACAGCTAAAAAAATAACACTAAAGGTAAAAATATTCAAATTACCAGAAAACTGGAAATAAATTTCTTTTGAAACAAGATTAAAGTCTTTGTATGATATATGATGTAGATGATTTCTTTTATTTGTTTCTAAGGAATTGTTTTATATTTAAGGAAAAACAGATATTTTTAACATACGCGTACTTGTATAAAATTAGCTACGTAGTTAGATAAAATATGTGTGCGCTTGTACATTCAAATGATCAAGAATATGCACATTGTCATGCATAAAAATAAAATAGATACATAAATTCTTATTTTTTTAATATGTAGGTCATTTGTTATTAAAAATACCGTGTGTCCAATAAATTTGTTAACATTTCAAAAATTTATAAAAGATCAAGGAAGTGGTTTATTTGGACGCGGTTTATAACAAAATTATTCTTATGCAGGGGGATTGTGGATTGTTTTGGTAAAGAGAAAAAATAGTAGAAAATAAAAGCTGCATTAGTATTTAAAATCACAAAATTTCGTGCAAAATTACGTTCATTCGTATGCAAATATTTACAAACAGACAATTTTCTTGCTGTTTCGCACCACAAGGAATTACAGAAGCAATGAAAGTAGTTTGAATCCGTGCCCAGGTACTAGAGACCGATACTTGAAAATGCTAAAGGGAAAAATCATACCAATCTTAATGGAATGTAATTTTTTAAACAAAGTAACTTTCATGCAAGACAAGTCACTTCCACATATCCAATCTCTACTGATGCAGTTCCTAACAAGCAGATTTGGAGAATGGATACTCAGTCACTACAGTAAAAATGTTTGGCACCATTGCGCACCGGAATTGATACAGGTTTACTTTTGACTATGGGGTTACGGTAAAGCCTGGAGTGTCCAGCAAAAAATCTTCACATTAGCGGAGTTTAAGGGCTCTGTGCGCCACGAAATCTCTTGCATCCATGCGGATATGTTACATGCCTCAGTTGATGGTGTTCTCACTTGCTTCCGAAGCATAATTCCTTGTTGTGGCGGAGATGTACATCATTTACTTCTATGATTTTTTAAATGCTTTCAGGCAAATTAAAGTAATTTTAACAAATTTTGTAATGTAAATGTTAAAGTGCCCTCTATTGACAAACATTTTCACCATTTTGTTACCTTTACCAAAAAAATACCCCCTGCATGAAAATAATTTTGTCGCAAACCGCACTCAAGTACACGATCCTTCACTTTTTATAATTTTTTGAAATGTTAACAAATGTATGCGACACCCGGATTATCAAATCTGAGCGTTTGCTAAACAATATTTCACAAGTAACATTGCATTTTTTTTTTAATGTGATAAAATAGGTATATGAAGTTTCACTAAATTTTTAGGATAAATAAATATGTACATGATTGACGTTAAATTTCACTAGAAAGTATAGTGTTAATAGAAATATCATTATTGACTGTATAAAATATGCGTACAAATTTGGTACTTCATTTATTTTTCTACAATGAATTTTATATTTAGCTCTTCCAGAGTGAGTATCTAGCTACGCTTTTACGTAGATAAACTGGGGTCAAATAGATTCTTCAGTTTTATGTATAAACGTGTTGTCTCGCTTCTGACATAAGAGGTACGATGAAAAAATTCTCTGAATAGGTCAATTACAAATTATTAACAAGCAAAAATTTAATTAAAAAAATTAAAAAACCCGACTGCGTAAAAAGCGAACTTATTACTTATTTCTCATCAATGTGAAACTATTTTTTATATTACTTACCTATATTTTTTATTTAATTGTATTGATGATTTTTAAGTTGTGTTTAATTGTTAGTTCCTATCTATAAGCACTATTTTGATGAAGCCTATAGATGTCTATGAAGGTTAGAGTTGCTGTAAAGCTAAAGATACTAACTACACAACTTCCAGGTTTTGTAATATATAAACGGAGCTTCTGGCTGTAAAATAGTCAAAGAAACATTGACTTCATTTTGAAAGACCTATCCAATGATATGCGACTCAATAGGGTGCGTAAAAATTTTTTTCGTCTCTACCGCCATTTTGTATTTTATTGCCGCCATTTTAAATTTATAAAAACAAAATCTAGCCTATAACCATCGGACGCTTAAGACGAATCGATAAAGACCTCATTCATTAAAATCTATCCAGCTGTTGGGATGTTTCGAGGGTATAAAGAAATCCACATAACCAGATACGCATGAAACACATAACCCTTTTTGGCAGTCGGGTAAAAGGTAAAACAATAATTTTACCTTATTGGACTTCAAAATACTTTCTGCCTGCATCCACACACTTCTTTCAGCGTTCGTATAACTGTCCCAAACAATCCTTGCATTCATTTTTTGAGACGTCCTTCAGAAGCTTCGTCGCATTTTCGATCACTTTAAATCTCAATCCATAAAACGGTGTCCCTTCAATTTCATTTTCAGCCACACAGGTAAAACTCCACTGGTGCGGAGGGTGTTCCAGAGTGGTAATACTGTGTCTGGCAAGGTAATCTTTTACAATCAGAGCGCGATGTGGTGGAGCATTGTCGTGTAAAGTAACCAATCGTTTGTTGCCCATTTTTCAGGTCGTTTTGCATCTCGTAGTCGTTTAAGGATCTCCAGGTAAAGTTCTTTATTGACAAATGTATATAAAAATATTATACATACATACAATAAATACAATAAACCCAACTGGAGTGAAAAATCATCCAGAGCCAGGAATCGAACCCGGGACCACAGTATACAAGATGAGTTTATTGCATTTATTGTTTGTATGTCTGTATAATATTTATATATACCTTTAACTGTTGAATGCAGGCGTTATTTATGCGTGTATGTGTGTTTTAATGTATATTGTAGAATGTATGTTTTATTATATTTCTTTATTGACAGTTTGGTGTTCAGGAATAAATTCGTTGTGAATAACGTCCTCGAACACGCTCGACATTTTCATCTGCGGTAGAAGAAGGGGGGGGGGGGGCACGCCAAGTCCATCGAGTTTGTGCGACCTTCACGAAAACGCTTATGTCACAAGTACACAGCCGATTTTTCCATGGCATCGCTTCCGCATGCTTTCTTCAGCATCTCGAGCGTCTCATGAAGTTGATTTCTTGAGAAAACGCAGAATGTGATGTTTGCACGCTGCTCTAAAGCCACCATTTCAAAATCCGACGGATGAAAAATTCGCTTTGTCAGAAAAGATCCGCAGCTAACGCGGACAGTACCGGAAATGAATTCCAGATGCCTGTGTGTTTTCCTTATCAGTGCTGCCAATCTCCAAGAAAGATATTTCCCCTCCATTTAGGCGACCATTCCGGGAATTTATTGACTGTACCTTGTACACGCGGAATAAGTGGTGTGAAAGAGTCACCTATTCTCTCATTTATTTTAGTACTTTAGAAAAGTGTGGTTGAATCACTTGGAATCTGAATGTCGCGGTTATATTAGGCTGTAATAAATTAATGAAGTGTCTTTGGTTGCCTATGTGGAATAACTTAGGCGATAGATGTAAGTCTCATGGGATGTAATTGGACCTCTCTCTTCCTGGAAAAGAAAAACTAGTTCTGAGATTTAATAGATCAGTCTATGTTATGATAGCCAGTAGCCTCCTATTTTGATCGAGGTTGATATAGATTCGTCGGCTAAGATATTGCTTGCGTCGTAAGGTATTAAACCTTTGTAGTTTCAATAAAAGAGTTTCGGAATACAACGGATCCCTTTTTACCCGACTGCCAAAAGAGTTATGTGTTTCACGCGTATCTGGGTATGTGGATTTTTTTATACCCTCAAAACATCCTAACGGCTGGATGGATTTTAATAAATGAGGTTTCCATCGATTCGTTTTAACTGCCCGATGGTTATCGGTTAGCTTTTGTTTTTATAAATTCAAAATGGCGGCCGTAAAATACAAAATGGCGGTAACAAATACGCGCCATATTAAGTGGCATATCATTGGATAGGTCTTTCAAAATGAAGACGATGTTTCATTGACTATTTTACAGTCAGAAGCTCCGTTTAAATATTACACAACTTGGAAGTTGTGTAGGTAGGATCTCTAGCTTTACTGCAACTCTAACCTTCATAGACATCTATAGGCACCATCGAAATAGTGTTTATGGATAAGAACTAACAATTAAACACCACTTAAAAGTCATCAATACATGTAAATTAAAAAATTATGTAAGTAGTATAAAAAATAGTTTCACATTGATGAGAAAAAGTTAATTAATTCGCTTTTTACGCAGTCGGGTTTTTTGATTTTTTTAATTTAACTTTTACTTGTTTATAAGTGATATTGAAATATTCAAAGTTAATTTTGAGGTACTATTTGGAGAGTTTTCCAGTGACATTTTGAGTATGTTAGAGGCTCTTGTGAACTATCAATATAGTTGCCTTGGTTTAAACTAGTGTTGAAATATAAAGAATGCCTTGGGGATAGCATTTCTTTTCTCATTCGCTTAGTATTTTATTTTATAAATTTATCATCGTTAATTTAACTTCCCTGCTCGTATGCTATTCGTCTTTCTTTATTGCTTTAAATAAATTGTTTATATTGCACTCAACTGTCGTAAGTACTTTCTTGGCTGGCAGTACCGTAGTGGTTGACACATTCTTAGCATGCGGCAAAAACCTTACTTCGTTCTAAACCGATTTCAAATAATTTAAATCACTTCTATAATATCTATATTGTTATTAAAGTTTTCATAAATGAAGAACACAGTGAAATCCATTAAATGAAAGCAACTTCAAAAAATTATATTTAAACCGAATTAAAACAATATTAACATTAGATAGAAATACTTTAAAAATAAATACTAACAGTAAAAGTCTTAATACATAAGAAGTCTTATTTTACAGCAGCTTCTTTTATATTTTAAGATAAAATTATTTAATAAACATGCATCTTTATTCAAAATTGCGTGGGAAATAAATGGAACTCTTGACAAATTGTAAAAAAAAAAAATTCAAAGGCTTTTACTTCAAAACATTTTTTACAAAGTATCGTGAATGGTTTCTTCAATCCTTGAATAAAAAATGTGAATGAATTTTTAATATTAAAAGTAAAATTATTCAAATTACGATAAAACTGGGAATAAATTTCTTTTAAAACAAGATTAAAGTATTTGTGTGACATATTACTTTGCAGATTTCCTTTATTCATACTTGAGACATTGCTTTTCTTTTTGATATACAGCGAAATTCAGAGAATATTAATGGTTATGCTCTTCTAGACAATTTTTGTAAGTGCGTGTTTCTAATATAGACAAATGATTACATTTGTATATGTTAGAAATATATATATATATATATATATATATATATATATATATATATATATACAGTGAAACCTCCTTGAACGGCCCCCTCTAAACAACGAAAATCTCCGAATACCGGCCACATGTTGATGGAACCAAACACGTTACATAGCATTAACATTAGTTCGAACCTCTAAATAAGGAATTCTGAACAACAGCCACTCAAAAGTCACGAGAAAAAATTATACAGCACCTGGTACAATTTCATAATTATTTGAATTAACCGAAATGCGAAGCAGATCAAACAAAATTTACTTGATATGTGAACAAACATGAAATGACCTTAATGAACAGACATTAATAATAATGGGGAATTTTATATAATATTCTTAGAACGGCAGGCATAACTAACGTAAAGGGCAGCTTGTTTGTATGTCTGGAAAAAGAATTGGCAGTTGCTGCTACATTTGGTTCCATACAGCAAATGGTGGAAGATAGAAGAGAAGCAGGGGAAATAGATAATAGAATCCCCCAAAATTTCCAGAATTAACAGATATCCGAAGATTTGAAGAACCTTCGTGAAATCCAAAATTTCTCATTAAATCATAATGATGATAAGTTCTATAGCAAATCAAGTAATATTTTTTGTCTTTGGAGAAAGATATTTGCAGCAAAAAAAAAAAAAACAAAGCAACTGCAAATAACTGATTTTCTTATTATATTAAAACAATGATGAATAATTAAAATAACTGTGTGTATTTCTATTTAAATTTTTGTAATTTTGATTTTTTTAAATGAAAACTCTGAATAACACCCACCTCTTAACAGCGGTCACTTTTCACAGGTCCTACGGGTAATCGTTATTGAGGGGTTACACTGTATATATATATATATATGCAGGAATGTACAATTAATGTAATAAAGTATTCTGTAGGGAATATGTAACGTGTAACAAAGAAATATACATATATAAATTTTAATTTTTTTTTCAGAATTTTTGTTATTTATAATTGTTAGTATAAGGGGTGTCCAAATGAAAAGTAGACAGCTGATGTAGCGACGTTATCAAAGTTGACGAACTAGTTTTTCATTTCATTTTGGCTTTGGGCAAGGTTAGTGGCTAATTGGACAAAATTGCGACGTTCGGAAAGAATTTGTGCGTGTGTGTAACTGATGGCTAAAACACGGGGTGAACAAAACGGAAGCATCTAAAGTCAGGCATGGAGGCGACGTGCGTTTTTTGGTGGATGAAGGGGCTCGAACGCAGACATTTTTCGCCAAATGAAGCATGTTTATGGCATACACTGTATAGGCCGTACAGCGGTTAAAACAGATGCAAGAGTTTCAGACAAAGCAGACAGACGATCAAGGATACACCGACAAGGAGAGGGTCCGAGGTTGGTGTGACCGAATGCGATGAACATTTGCGTATCGATAGTGTATATTTAGTATATAAATATATGAGCGCCATAAAGCGCAACAACCTTCAGAAAATAAGTGGCAAAGTTTAAACTACACTTTATAATAAGATAAATTTTCTTCTTTGGCAAGATTTTCAGTAGCATGATTGGCAATATGCTGGATTTGAGATTTTCCTACTCGGTTTGAAATCCTACTCGGACTTTTTTGTCAATCATTTTCGAACCGCAATTGAAAAAATATGTGTAATAATTGAAATTTACGAAAAATATTAATTAAATGTATGTTTGTTATCATATAAGTATTTTTTAACTACGAAATTTTGGATGTTTAAATCTATAATAAAAAGTAAAATAAAATAAAATAAATAAATAAAAAATAGCAAATATATATATATATATCCACATATTTATATGTCTATAGACCAGAAATTTTTTGTTGCTATTTAAAATTATTTGCAGTTATTTCAATGAATATATGTCTATAGACCAGAAATTTTTTGTTGCTATTTAAAATTATTTGCAGTTATTTCAATGAATATCTACAATTTTTAACAGAGAAATAAATTAAAATAAGTGAACAACTATATTATTTTCATTGTGTTTCCTCATTCAAATACTTCAAACACTTCATAGTTTATTAAAAATATGCTTTTATACTTTTAATAGGATTTTTTAAAGTCTGGGGTTCTTGATTTTTAATTAGAATAAGTGTCCACGTAGTAATTTCTTTCGGAAATCTTTTTTTTTTTCTTTCTTTTTTTTTTTTTTTTTTTTTTTTTTTGCTTAATATTTTAATGTAATGCAGTTTAGTTATATGAATTCAATTTTAAGTGCGAATCTTTGCATGTTATATATTTAATGAAAACTAAAGATAAAATAAATAAGTAATAATAATAACAAACTAAAACAAAGTCAACTGGAACTTTTATAGACCATAAAATTAAGCTAATTTAAAAATTTATTTACCGTTATTTACATAAATAAGCTACTATTTTTCACAGTGAAATAAATGTATAACTTTTTATCAACTAACCTTTTAACTTTTGAATTTTTTAAATCTTGGATTCTTATGATTATAGTTAGAATAACTGTTTTTGTGCTTAAGAATAAGTTCTAAAGAGATATTGAATTGCTGAAATATTTATTACGTAGGTAATAATTATAAAACCAAAAATCCAAAAAAATAAAGGCATATTAAGAATTTTAAAAAGGGTATTAAAAATCATCAAGTATTCGAAATACTTTCACATAGAAAAATTTAAATGATATAATTATTCATTTAACATTTATATCACGTGTTATATTTATTTCTGTGTGAAAAATAGTAAATTATTCTTTGAAATAGCTGTAAATAATGAAGGGAACGAATATTTTTTCCAACTGGATTAAATCATATAGGAGTTTCCGTGTTAAAGTAGTTTCATCATGTAAATGCTATAGTTATAGCTCGGATGAATGAAATTAGCGCTGCAGTTCGCAGCCAAGTCCAACTAATAAGAGTGAATTATGTCAGCCAGGTATCGGTCCGGATAGCCTACCAGGTAAGGCATTGGCACGGCACGCCAAGTATCCAGGTTCGATCCCTGGTCTGAACATTTTTCGCTCTGTTGGAAAAAACTTCGACTGTGCTACTCCAGCCTTGAATATAACTGTAAATAATTTAAAAAAACAACAAAAGATTTTTGGTCTATAGACATTAAAATATGCGTGTTTTTTATTATCATTATATATTTAAACATGCAAAATTTCGTAGTTAAAAAGCACGTATATGCTGCAAAACATACATTTAATGCATATTTTTTGCAATTTTCCATTATTATTATACATATTTTTTCAATTGCGGTTCGAGAATGATTGATAAAAATTTTCGGTCCGAAAAACAAGTCCAAGCGGGATTTGAAACCGGATAGAAACATCTCAAATCCAGAATGCGACCGACCATGCTACTGATCCGCTTGCCAAAGAAGGAAATTTATCCGATTATAAACTAACCCCACCAGTGGCTGAGAGGTTCTGCTCTCGAAGCTGGTAGACGGGAGGTGCTGGGTTCGAACCCAATCGCGCCAGTCGGCCTAATCGTTCGGAGTTATCGTGGTTTTCTTCGAGCCATGGATTTCCATGCGTAAATACGAATTAGGTTCCCTTAGAAAGACCCCAGGGAGGGTCCCGCCTCGGGCCTATATCCCTAGAGTAGATAATCGGCCGTCAAAAATCAACCAATCAACCAACCGATTATAAACTGTAGCTTGAACTTTGCGACTTATTTTCTCAAGATCCCCTGGGGATTGCGCTTTATGGTGGTCATATATTTATATACCAACTATATTCTATTGATACACAAATGTTCATCGCATTCGGTGGCACCAACCTCGGACCCTCTCCTTGCGAGACCAGGCCATGTCAACGGTGCCATCACCTATGCAACGGTCGCCGCTGTTTATGAGATGGTTAGAAATGACGGGTCGATGACGGGGCGATGACGACCCATGAAACTTCGGAACAAAAGAGGTTGGATAAAGGGACAGTGCACAGAATCACTTCGGACGACGAAGTGAAGGATAGGGTACGAAAATTATTTCGAGATAAGCCCCAAACGTTTTACGCTAAGGATATCGAGCTACTGGGGATACGATGGGACAAATGCCTCAACAAATACGGTGATTATTTTTAGAGTAGTAATAAAATAAATACTTCTACATCCTGTTCCCACTTTCATTTAAGCACCCCTTATATATTAAATATATTCCTGGATCTATCCCGATGATGCCAACACTGGAGTGATTGTCTATAAGAATAACTTTATTCTGAATAATTAAACGTAGCAAATCAATAATCGTAATATTCTATGTCTCCCAGCCAATGCAACAGGTTAAATACTTGTGAAAAAGACACGCGTACGAATACATTACAAGTGAAAGAGCAAACTCCGTAAAAATAGCCAGGAGGACGCGACGAGAGGCAGGCTACGATGGGACTTAGCTCCGGGGGAAGGGGGGAAGTACACGTGACGTCGATGGTGAACTCTTTAGTCCCGGCGTCAGTTTTATAACGTAAACTGTTGGCGGGCTTTTCAAGGAATTATGGGAAATAGAACAAATAGAATAAATGATATTAAAAACATTCGAAACAAAAAGAATTTAGTTTCAGAATAAAAGGAAAAAAGTAATTTAATGGGTTTTATAAGATTAGACGAATGGATTTAAGGTTTTTAGAATAATAAAATAATACGCATTTAAAGCATGGAAAAAAGTTAAAGATATTTAAGATAGTTTTAAAGCTAAGTAAAAAAGGTAGGTATTATAATAATTTGGAATAAAATTAAGATAAAAGGGCAAAAATTTTTATTATTACATATATAGAGAGATACATTGATATATATCTATCTATGCACTATATATACTTAAAAATCAAGATTTAAACATAGGATGGTTTGGGGTTCTCCAGGGGATCGATGAGAATATATCGAAATTTTCCGTAAGTGCTTTCCACGGAACGAATGCAATATGTAATTTTTTATTATTCTATTGGAAGCTACCTAAAACTAATTAAACATTCTTCAGTTTATATATATTTAAAATTTTTAATCTTAGTTTTCCTACGTAGAATTTACAAAAAAATTTCGATTGAAAGTAACTTTATGAAATTATTTTGCTCTTACTTTTTCACGTTTTGACTAAAACTAAAATAAAGTGAGTTTGAAATACTTAAAAAACAACTTATTAAATCCTTATACATCATAAATCTGATTTTATAAAGTAATTTCTTTTAACTTTTATGTTGAAACTATTTGATCAAGAAATCTCTTTATTTAAAAGTTTCTTTGAAAATAAATGGCGCTCTTGATTACAAGAAAAATTTCTCAAAAGGTTTTTAGTTAAAAGCACTTTTACAAAGAATTGCGAATGAATTCTTCAAAAACTTTCGAATAAACATAAAAAATAAGTTTTAATATTAAATGTAAAACTATTTCAATTACGATAAAACTTTGATTTTTTAAAACAATAACAAATGTTTTGTATGAGATATTACATAGTAGGATTTATCCCTGATGTATGATTTCGTTTGCATTCAGGGCAAAATAGATATTTTTATAATTAAGTATTTACTTGAATTTATGTATGTGTATCTTTTAGAAAGTTAGACTAAATGTATATATATCTTTATTTAAAAATAGATATTTATTGGGTCAGAATAATGCAATATAACTAATAATATTATACAGGATGTCCAAATGATAAAGAATGTCCCAGTTATAAATTTTAATTGTATAGACTGTAAGCGTAGTAGAATGTTGGTCAAGATCACAAATAAAGAATAACTAAACAGTTTTAGATAAGCACTTGCACAACTACTGCTTTGTTATTTACTGGCTTAGAGTGCACTGTAAAAAAAGGACTAAAAAACGGAGATTCTACTGGCAATCTAGAAGCCAGTACTATTTCCGTATTTTTACGGAAATTTTCCCCCATAAATTACAGAAAATTTTCCGTTTTTCTGATTAAAAACGGAAAATTTTCTGTAATTTATGGGAATAAATTTCCGTAAAAAACGGAAATAGTACTGGCGTCTAGATTGTCAGTAGAATCTCTGTTTTTTGTCCTTTTTTTTTTTTACAGTGTGCCACACAAGCCAATTGGCTATTCTTGGTCGTAAAGCGTTATTGCTGGGCTGAAGAAAAGCCGTTACATCCATGCGATTTTTTCCTTTGGGGCTGTATAAAAGATCGTGTCTACGTTCCGCCGCTACTTAATGACTTGCCAGAGTTGAGTCTGAGAATGAAAGAGGCTATTTTTTCCATTAATTATCAAGAAGAAGCTAGGTGCAATATAATAGAAATATAAAAATATCAACTTTAAAAGCACCAAAAATTTTCAATTTTAAGCATACCATTTTTGGTAGCAAATAGTATACCTTCCTCAGTGCTAAAGATGGGGGAAATTTGCTCACATATATAGGAAAGATGGGGATTCAAGTTAAAGGTTTAATGACCAATAAATATTTGCCTTCAATTTTTGGTGCTTTTAACGTTGTTATTTTTACATTTCTATTGTTTCCATTACTCCTGAGTTGTAAACCGATGTGTGATGGGAAGAATTGGACTTTAGGTTGGATGTATTCCTTGTAACTAAAAGTGCACATATTGAACATTTGTAAGACAAAATGGGTTAGTTAACCAATTTGATGTATGCCTTGTTGTAAATGGTCTAAGTTAAACTGTTATAATATGACATTGAAAATAGGATAGTATTTTAAGACGCCCTGATTAAATTTCAGTACCTCTGTTATTTTGGTTACTAGCTACTGTATATATAGTAAATGTTATATTTTCACAAAAATTACATACACCGAGTTCAGATCTTAATATGCAATATCTACACTGTAAAAAATGACTGATACTTCTTAATTTACAAAAGTGTACTATAATCACGAACGAAAGTATACAATAACCTTTTCCAAGTCACCCAAGATTCCAAAAAGCGTTCCTTTATCTTTAGAAACTCACAAAAGAATTTATTTTTGAAATTTAAAGAAGAATTTATAAAGATAATTTTTTATTAGCTGCCCGTAGTTTTCGAAACATTTCCGCGTAGCTTTTACAGTGGATTAATCAGTTCTCTCCACCCGGAAAATCCAATTTTCGGATGCTATTAGGCTTCAAGTAAATATTATAATGTTAAGCAAATATGTTTAACTGACAAATATGCAGAATTAACAGCATTAACATTATTCTGTTACAATTGCATGCACAATTTCAGTTATGCAGCTGAAAATGTTTAGTTGAGAACTGATAGCATGCAAAAAACCAATTTTCCAGAAGAGAGAATTGATTAATGCCTTTTAAAAGCTACTTAAAAACATTTCCGAAAAATATGGGCAGCTAAAAAAAAATATTTTTATAAATTCTTCCTTAAATTTTAAAAATAAATTGTTTTCTGAAGTTTATAAAGATAAAGGAACGCTTTTAAAAATATTGGGTTACTTGGAAGCGCATAATTTCGCCCATGATAACAATTAATTTTCGTAGTTTAAGAAACATCTGTCTTTTTTTACAGTGTATGATTCACATTGTGTATTAGGCTTATTTGAAATAATTAATTATTTTTTTTGTCTGCATAATATACAGTTCGCTCTCTGTTTAACGACTTTCAAGAAACCTCAAAAAATCGTCCTTAAGTTGAGATCGTCCTTAAACAGAATTTGTGGAAAAATAATATTTGAAAAACATTTCCCTTCACACTTTACAGGTTTAGGACTATCAATACATTTTCAATATATTGGCGTGTTTAGAAAGGTAATTATTACTGCATACAAAAACAACATTGCAGTATACAATGTTACTTAAAGTTCAATAAAATTATTTATAATACATTTAATTAAACAATGTTACTTACAGTACAATAAAAATATTTATAATATATTTAATTAAACTAATTAAGTTTTTAAAAAATTAAAAAGTGTAAATTTTTAATGGAGGTCTAGTTTTTAGTATCCTTGCTTCAAGCTTCTCAAGAAGGTTCAATGAGTCATCTTCCATATTTGATGAAACAATGTACTGGCGGAGAATATCCAGGGCAGAATTCGCATCTGATTAAGAAGGATGTGGTGTCTTGCTTTCTGTATCATCAGCTTCATCGCCATCTTCTGCCTCTGAAGTTGCGCCCCACCAGTGGCTGAGAGGTTCTGCTCTCGAAGCTGGTAGGCGGATGCTGGGTTCGAACCCTATCGCGCCTGTCGGCCTAATCGTTCGGACTTTTCGTGGTTTTCTTCGAACCTTGGATTTTCAAGAGTTAATACGGGTTAAGTTCCCTTAGAAAGACCCCCACGAAGAGCACCCCCCCCCACCCCCACGTTAGGTCCTATATCCCTCGTGTTGATAATTGGCCGTCATAAACACAACCAACCAACCTCTGAAGTTGCATTTTCATTTACGATGTCTTCATGAATTTGATCTAAATTTCTGAAGTCTGTTGTTAAAACATCTTCGTCACATGGGTCAAGTCCATTACGCCCTTCTCCTTTACCTGTACTCATCTGAATTGCAAGAAAATGTGTTTTTTTATTAGAGGAATTTACTTCGTTTAACATGTATAAAGTGTTGGGGGGGGGGGGGGAGAACTATGTGAGAATCGTCGTTAAATAGAAACAATTTCGTCTTTAAATAGAGATCTTTTTACTTAACGCCTTCACGGTCGCTTAATATTTGAAAAAAACCATCAAAAGTGTACCTATTTTTTTATTACAGAAATTGAATAATTATAAGGTTTCTAAATAAAATATGTAATTAGTTTATTTTTAAGCCGAAAAAACAATATTTTATAGTCATATTCATATTTGTATAGAAGCCATCATGCGAGAATTATGTGTCTTAACCTCTTAAGCTCCGCCTCCGATAAATGTAGGTTACTTTTTTTTATTATTCAGATTGTTTGATTCCCACCACCGTAGTTTATGGCTGATAAAATGATGCGAAAATAAAGCCATTTACACTATTTAAAAAAAGCTGGTGGGAGTCAAACAATCTGAATTAAAAGATAGTAGCCTACATTTATCGGGGGCGGAGCTTAAGAGGTTAAGACACATAATTCTTGCATGATGGCTTTTATACAAATATGAATATGGCTATAAAATATTGTTTTTTCGCCTTAAAAATAAACTAATTGCATATTTTATTTAGAAACCTTATAATTATTCAATTTCTGCAATAAAAAAAATAGGTACACTTTTGATGGTTTTTTTCAAATATTAAGCGACCGTGAAGGGGCTAATATTCCAGTTATCATCAGAAAGGCTTGATTCATCAGAATCCATATCAAAATGACAAAAATATTGCAAATCTACGACAAATCTATGGCAAATTATAGATCGTACAAATCAAACCAGAGTGCTAATATTCAAAGACTTCAAATGGAAATTCCAGTTCAATTTTTCTGGTTTCAGAAGTTTTTTCCAGCAATTAAATCTCCAGCCCGAGAATATGACGGGCACGAGAAATAACGAACGACACCTCAGCCCGAGATATTGACGGGAGCGAGAATTAAGGGGTTAAAGGAGCCGGGATCGCAAAATATCGTTCTTAAACAGAGATGTCGTTAAGTAGAGCTACGTTAAACAGAGAGAGACTGTATATCTATATAATTGTCTCTATCTTATTTGTCCTAATAAGTTAAGGTTAAAAAAATTACTGAAAACAAAATAATCGGCAAATAAAAATACTTTTCAAAGTAGCACAATGTAAAATATAAATCTCTTTTATCGTTTATCTAAATTTTCTATCTACTTAGATAAGTAACTTTGAATAGCAGAATTAAAATATTATTTGAAAATTTGGTAAATAAGCTCGATGTAATAATTCAGATTTTTTTTTCAAATATGAAAATCCCATACAAAATATCAACAACAAACGTTGATTACAAACTGAAAATTGTTAACTACAAAATAGAAATCAACATCATCAGAGTGAAAGTTAGTTAAACAATTTTCTAAGTATTTATTTCATGCAAACTTTATATCAATTTCCCTGGCATTTGTTTACAAAACATTTCAAAGAGGATTCCCGGCATAAAGGGGAAAATCTTGCTGTTAATTAACATATGAGTTGCAAAGTCATTATAACAGCTTTGTTCTATATCCATCTAAAATTGCATAATGTAATGAAAAGTTAGATTACTAGAGCTTCAGCAAAACATTTTTTCTGGAAACACAATTTTGCATCAGGATAGTAATTACTTGTTTAATTAGTAAAATCTGCACTAAATTAATAACGATGCTCTTGCAATGAGATTTTTCAGCAGAAGCAAACTTTTTAATTACTTTTTATTCTTTCATTCTTTAATTTAATTGGAAAATTCTGACCCATTTTGTACAGAAAACATTAATTGTGAACGAAGGATTGAAAGCTGAAAATAGATATAAAAATTGTCATAATGAAATTTACATTTTTTATTATTGAAAAGAACTTTCAAATTGTTAACTTTTTGAAAAATACCCGTCGATTTCTGAGATATTTGTATGCAATTTCAAAGAGTATTTGAGAAATACAGTGAAAATCTTGCTATTAAACAAGATATGTACAAAGGCATTGTGAAAGCTTTGTTTCGTATCCATTGAAAACTTCTAAATGTTTCGATATGTTAGATTATTAGGTGCCTACTAAAACACTTTTTCTGAAATCAGAAGTCTTCTTTAAAATTGGTAATTACGCTTGCATATACTAAAATATTCTGAAATGCACTAAATTAATGGTAATGCCTTTAAAAGGAGCTTCTTCGGTTTGTTACCATTTATTTAATTCTTTAAATTAATTAGAATCTTCTGTTTCCTTTAGTAATTTCAGAGAACTTCTAGGTCACGAAATATGGTGCGTACATGGTGATTTTTTGTGTGATTTTATATTTTCTAATGAAAATGTATCCAAACGTAGCATAGAGTTGGGGATCCACTGCCTTCGGCACCGTACACTGTACGTGCTACGTACACTCCAGTTTTTTTTTTCTTCAACCAATCCTCAAGATTGCATGATCTTTAAATTGAATAAAAAAAATATTTTTTTTTTTAAATTTTTTCGTAGAAAATATATAGCCCTTTAATTTTGTAATTTGATATTTGTAATTGCTGAATTTTTATTCTGCTTTCTTAAGAGACGTAAAACCAACAGAGTGAAAAACTGTCCAAGGCTGGGATAGAATCAGAGTCATTGACATTACGCTACAACTGATCTACTTGGACGGTACCAAGCATAGCATCTTTCACACTTAACTTTTTGCAAGACTGCAATCGAAACAGACAATAGGTTATCCGGCTGTGATTGCAGCTTTACCACCAGATAAAAGTGAGAAGTGCTAGGCATGGTATCACTTGCTATTGGCTAGCAAGTTGAATAAAAATTCAGCAATTAGAAATTTCAAATTTATATCGTTAAACCTATTTTGTACGAATTTACATATAAAAATAATATTTCCAAACAAATTAAGAGGCCCCTGATGTGATTGCCAATTTAACTTTCGATATTAAGATATATTAAACTTCAAATTCTGACCAATTGTTCCCTAAAAACCTAAATCTTAAAAAACGTTCCCGCCTCACTCTTTCAAGACATAAAATGATATTTTCTATTCTTCATCCAAAAATTTCCAAAACCCTATTCCTTCAAAACTGAAGTCGATTCTTGTAACTGACTAAGGAAACGGAATGTCTTGCTAATTCACGGTAGGTCTTCCAGAATATACTTTTCTCGAAATAGCAAATATTAATATATTTTCTTTAAACACATACGTAATTAGAAATGAAAATGTACCGTCTATAATTGGGTACTACTTATTTTGTCGTATTTCGTTCAGGAAAATGGATTTTTAAAAAATGCAGGAAAAAAAAACGAAAACGCCATTATGAAAACATTTTTAAAGTGTTAATATTGATTATATTGCTGTTGTAACCGAAAAGGTACCGTTTATAAGTGGGTATTTTTCCTTTTTTCATTCTTCATTTAGGAGATCGTATGCCGACTTGTAAACATACAGAAAGTGAAAAAATAATAATTCGTCTTCTGGAGTTCTTTGTATATTTATTTATTTATTGAAATGGTAAATGCTAATATTTATTAACAGGTATCACCGGTAAATTTGAAAGAGTTCGACAGTTAAGTTGGTATTTTTATTTTTATTTTTTTCATATTTCTATTTTTTAAATCGATGCAGTCTTGTAAAAATGCGCAAAAAATCTAGCGTTTTACCTTTCTTACTTCTTTTCTGCTTCAGAACAATGGAATGCTTCGAAAATCTGCACGATCGACCGTCGCGCCTTTTTTGCTATGTAAATTGTGGTTTTTAACTAACATCTCGGTTAATTAGCAAAAAACGAAAAATCTCTGTTTCAGTTGCATTTGGATCTGAATTGGACTATCCTGATCAAAACTTTCAGGCTTCTATTTTCTTAGCCATTTTATAAGCTACAGATTTTTCTATTTTATGACTAAAGCACTTCATTTTAAGATAATGAAAAACCCGATACTTACAATGCAAAACTTTCATTTTCAAAGTACACAACCCAGATTCTGTATTAATTGTATATTTTAGCTAAATTAGTTCTCTATTTCTATAAAGTAAAGTTAACAGAATTAAAATGGCACTCAAAAATTTCTCCAAAAAAAAAATTGCTATAATTAAGATAGATTTATGTTTTTCCCTTTTTTAATACGAAAATCACATACACTTAATCCACACCAAATTTCGATTATAAACGGAACATTGTTACCTACAAACTAGAAATGGGAAACATCAGAATTTAATTTCCACTATATTTCTTCTTAAGGTAAACACCTTTCTTAGTACACCTTTCATTTAAAATTTCTGTCAGTTTCGGAGACAGTTGTTTACATAACATTCTTAAGAGGATTCTTTATATAAAATTTAAATCATATCTTGCCTTTATATAACAAATGAATTTCAAAATCATTATGACATCTTTGTTTCATTCCCATCCAATATTGCATAATATAATTAAGAGTTAGATTACTGGGTGTTTACAAAAACACGTTTTCTGAAAGTAGAATTCAGTTTTAATATTTGTAATTATTTCTGCAATTAGTAAAACATATGTAGGATTAACTAAATTAATGGTCATATTCTTGAAATGTAACTCTACACCAGATATAATGCTCTGTAGTTTATTATTAGTTATTTTGTTCTTCAAATCACTTTTATCTTCAGGTTTCTTTATGTGATTTCAGCGAACTTTTGGATGATACTTTTAATTTTTTTTCTCCTTAAAAATATGGTTTGTAAGTATATACCTCTTCAGCGGTAGTATGCACTTGTTATTAATTAATTTTCTTTTTGAATTATAAAACTCGTATACATTTAATCAAAAAAAGCATTATTAAGAAGGAGAGATTCTTAACTATAACCTAGGAACCGAAATCATGAAGATGAAATTTGTGTTTTTGGGGATTTTCTCAATGTAAACAACTTTCTAAGTATTCGTTCCATACAAAAAATCTGTGAACTTTTTGAGAAAATTGCTTACATAATACTTTCATAAAGGATTGCTTGTCATAAAGCGGCAAATCTTGCAGTTAATTAACAAATGAATTACAAAGTCGTTATAATAGCTTTGTTTTATGCCATCCAAAGCTGCATAATATAAGTAAAAGTTAGACTATTAAAATAATAAAGCTTTGTATAAAATCACCATAAAATAAAACAAAACATAGGACGCCTTTCGAGCTAAAAATATTAACATCTCGTCATCAGCTACAGTAAACACGTGTCCGAAAGGGGACAAGGTCAAAAATGAACTAAAAGGTAGAGAATGGAGCATGCAAAGAATGCGACAGATGGCGCTAGCTGGAAGGGTCACATGCAGAAGACGAAATTGTTGCCAAAATGATAGAAGAGAAATTGATAGGGGAAAAGAGAAATAAAAGAAATAACAAAATTAAAATAAAGTAAAATAAGTAAATTTAAAAATATAAACATAAATAATAATAATAAAGAAATATAAAAGAATAAAACAAGAAAAAAATCCAAAAGATCCTTTTTTTTCAAACAAAATAAAAAGAAAAGAAACAAGAGAAGAGGGAAAAGAATTACAAAAGTAATTTCCACGCTGGAGAGAGGAAAGGAGATGATGAGAGATCATTGACAAGATTATCAGAATTTTTAGAAATTAAATATGCTTCATGAAAATCCAAGTGAGAGGGAGAGGCAGGGGAAGAAATAATTTTGGCCATGGAGAAATTGAAACAGTGACTGGAAGACCAACAGTGAGAAACAATCGAAGATTTAGCGATTTCTTGATTTGCAATATACCTCTGATGCTCGCATAATCTGAATTTTAAAGCCCTCTTTGTTTGACCAATATAACCTAAATTGCATGAGCAAGGAGTAAAATAAACACCCCACCGGTTCTCGGTAGGAATAGGATCTTTTAGAGAAGAGAATTTAATTTTATTCGTAGGTTTGAAGATAACTTTAAAATTAAAACGAGAAAGAATTTTTGCAATTTTAAAAGAGAGAAGAGAATAAAATGGCAGAACTATAGAGTTAAAATTGGGAGGATTATTTGAATCAGAAAAAGGACGTTTAGGCTCATTAAATTTATACAGAGCTTTGTCAATCAAAGAGAGATTATAACCATGAGCAAGGGCAAGAGATTATATACAAGTTAGACTATTATACATTTATAAAAACACTTTTCGTGTAACCAGATTTCTGATTCAAGATTGGTAATTACTTCTGGAATTAGTAAAATATTTTTAGGATTAAATAAATTAATGGTCATGCTCGTGAAATGAAACTCTTCAGCAGAAGTAATAACTGTTTATTATAATTATTTTATTCTTTAAATGATTTTTATCTTCTTGTTTCTTTTTGTAATGTCAGCGAATTCCCGGATGTTACTTTTAAAATTATTTTCCTTCATAAAATATGGCGTATATATACATACCTCTTCGGTGGCAGTATGCCTTTCAGTTTTTTAATAATTAATTTTGTTTTCGAATTATGAAAATCGTATACACGTAATCAACAGAAAAGGATTATTTGGAATGAGTCATTTTTAACTATACCTTAGGAATCCAAATCAAGAAAGTGAAATTTGTCTTATTTGCGATTTTCTCAACGTAAACAATTTTTAAGTATTCATTTCATGCGAAACGTCTGTGATTTTTTTCGGAAATTTCTTTAAATAATGCTTTCCAAAACTATTGCTGTCATAAAGTGGCAAATCGTGCAGTTAATTAACAAATTAATTGCAAAGTGGTTATAATAGCTTTGTTTCATGTCCATCCAAAGTTGAATAATGTAAGTAAAAGTTAGATTATTAGGGGTTTATAAAAACACTTTTTCAACACTTTTTTAAAGAAGATTTCTGATTCGAGAATGGTAATTACTTTTGGAATCGGTAAAATGTTTTTTGTATGAAATAAATGAATGATCATATTCTTGAAAGTAATATTTTGAGCCGAATTAAGATATGTAGTTATTAATCATTTTATTTTTTAATTATTTTAGTCTTCTGGTTCCTTTTCTTATTTCAGAGATTTTTAGGATTTTACTTTTAAAGTTAAAGTTTTTTTCTGCTATAGAATATGTTGTATACAGATATAAGTCTCCAGTAGGATTAAGCTTTCAGTTCGATAATAATTATTTTTCTATTTGAATTCTGTAAATCGTATACATGTAATCCACAAAAATAGATTATTTGGAACGAGGGATTCTTAACTATAACATAGGAATACAAATCATGAAAGTGAAATTTGTCTTATTTGCGATTTTCTCAACGTAAACAACTTTCTATGTATTCATTTATGCAAAATGTCTGAAATTTGTTTGAGAAAATTGTTTACATAATGCTTTCAAAAAAGATTGCTGCCATCTAGCGGCTAATCTTGGAGTTAATTAACAAATGAATTACAAAGCCGTTATAATAGCTTTGTTTCTTACCCCTACAATATTGCATAATGTGAGTAAATGTTAGATTAATACTGATTTATAAAAACACTTTTTCTGAAAGCAGTTTTAGATTAGAGAATGTTACTTATTTTTGGAAATGGTAAGATGTTTTTAAGATGAACTAAATTAGTGATCATGTTCTTGAAATGAAACTATTGAGCAGAAGTAAGCTCTGTAATTTATTATTAATTATTTGATTCTTTAACGTATTTTACTCTTGTGGTTCCTTTTTAATTTCAGAGAATTTTCGAATTTTAGTTTTAAAATTAAAGTATTTTCTTGTTATAAAATATGGTGCATAGAGACATACCTCTTCAGTAGGATTAAGCCTTTCAGTTTTATAGTTATTATTTTCCTTTTTGAATTCCGAAAAAAATAAATTCTTAACTACTAACTAGCTATCAAAATCACGACGATAATATTTGTATTATTTGCCTTTTTTCTAAAGTTTAATCTTTCCGAGTATTCCTTTTATTTTCAATTTCTGTCAGTTTCTGAGAGATACGTTTGCATAATATTTCACAGACTTAATTCCTGCCATCAAGTGAAAAATATTTCCTTTAATTATCAAACGAATTACAAGAGCATTATGACAGCTTTGTTTCGTTTCTGTCCAGTAATATATAATATAACGAAAGGTTAGATTATAATGCGTTTGCAAAAACATTTTTTTTTTAAACAGAAATCTAACTCGAGAGAGGTAATTCCTTTGAAATGAGAAAAATATTTTTTGAAAGACGTAAACTAATTATTATGTTCTTGAAATGAAACTCTTTATCAGAAATGAGCTTTGCAGTTAATTATGAATTATATTAATCCTTAGATTAGTTTAACCTTCCGGATCCTTTTGTGATTTCAGAGAATTTTACGATTTTACTTTTAAAAGTAAGAAACATTTTCTTTCATAAATCATGGTACATATATATATATATATACCTCTTCAGCGGGAGTGTGTTCTCCAGTTTGTTATTAATTCATTTTCTTTTTAAATTATGAAAATCGCATACAATTAATCAACAAGAAACATTATTAAGAACAAACATTTCTTAAATACAAACTAGGAATCAAAATCCTGACAATGAAATTTGTCTTATTTGCCTCTGTGTATTCATTTCATGCACAACCTCTGTGAATTTCTGAGAAATTTACTTACATTAAGTTTCCAAAAACGATTCTTGACATAAAGTGGAAAATGTTGCTGTTAATTTACATGTGAAAGACGTATCCATATAAAACTGCAAAATGTAACAAACAGTTAGGTAAATAAGACTTCATTAAAACATTTTTCTGGAAACAGATTGGTAATTACTTTTTCAATAGGTAAAATGTTTTTAGGATGTATTAGATTAATGATCATGCTCTTGAAATTAAATTTTTCATCAGAAGTAAGCTTTATAGTTTATTATTACTTATTTAATTATTTTAATTATTTCAAACTTCTGGTTATTTTTTTATTTCAGGTAATTTTTTAATTTTAGTTTTAAAATTAAAGTATTTTTTCTTTTATAAAATACATATATGCCTCACATACAAGGAGAGGACTAAAATATAGAAAAAACTTGCAAAAAACTTGTTTTAACTTACATGCTCGCTATAGCGAAGTTTGTACGTGGCGCTGCAGTATCTGCATAATATAAATACTTAAATAGGTCAATCTACACGTTGAAAGAATCATTTTTCCGTCCAGGCTATGTAGGTGTAAGTGAATCATGTGCGAGCTGATGGAATTCCAACATGGCCAACTTGTTAGCGCTCGTATGGTGGTTGCTTGTGTAAGCAAGTCAGGGAAGCTTTTGGTGCTTCACGAGACACAGTGTCCAAATTTATGACGGCATACAGGAATACTGGAAAAACTGCAGCTGACAATCACCAGCGGGGACGGAAATGCGTATTGTCTTACAGAGAGTAATGAGCATTGCAAAGCGTTATGCAAAAAACAAGAATTAAAATAATAATTTTTTGTAAAAAATCATCATAAAGTAAAAACAATACATAGAACGCGTTTCGAGCTAAAAATATTAAAAGCTCGTCATCAGCTACAGTAAACACGTGTCCGTAAGGGGACAACGCCAAAAAACCTTGACCCCTTTTTGACTTTGTCCCCTTACGGACACGTGTTTACTGTAGCTGATGACGAGCTGTTAATATATTTAGCTAGAAACGCGTCTTATGTATTGTTTTTATTTTATGGTGATTTTTACAAAGATGTATTATTTTAATTGTTTCATAACGCCAGGTTTCGGTAATGTTTCACTCTAAAAAACAAGACGTCTACTGTTGCAAAAGTGACATCTGATCTGAATATCGTGCTCAAAAAGCCTATAAGCACCAATACAATAAGATGACAACTACACGAGCAAGCTGGTCCTATGCCATATTTGTCTAGGTTATATGATTTTTAGAAGGTATTTCCATATTTTTCTTTCCCCCTATACATATACCATACATATATACCTCTTAAGCTGGAGTATGCACTTTAGTTTTTTATTAATTTTCTTTTTACGTATATACTTAATCAAAACACGTTATTGGGAGAAAAAAAATTCTTAATTCGAACTCGGAATCAAAATCAAGACAATGAAATATTTCTTATTTCTCTCTGTCTTAAAGCAAACAAGTTTCAAAGTATTAATTTCATGCAAAACGTCTCTGAATGTCTCAGGAATTTGTTTACCATGTCTTTACAAAGGATTCACGGAAAGTAGAAGATCTAGTTGTTAATTAACATGTGATCTACAAAGTTGTTATGAAAGGCTTTGTTAAGTATCCTTCAAAAATTACATAACGTAACAAACAGTTACGTAAATAAGACTTTATTAAAACAATTTTTCTTGAATCAAATTGGAAATTACTTTTGTAATTGATAAACTATTATTTGATGTATTAAATTGATTACCATGTTTTTGAAATGAAACTATTGAACAGAAGTAGATTTTATAGTTTATTATTAATTATTTTATTCTTTAAATTATTTTAATTTCCTGATTTCTTTTGTGATTAGCAAGGATTTTCAGATTTTACCTTTAAAATGAAAGTATTTTTCTTTTTTAAAATATAGTAGAAACATATATGCTTCTTCAGCATGAGTAACCACTTCAGTTACTTATTTCTCTGTTTGAATTATGAAAATCGTATACACTTAATCAATAAGAAACATTATTAGTAAAGAAAGATTCTTAATTCGAACTAGGAATCAAAACCACGACAATGAAATTTGTTTTATTTGCCTTTGTCTTAAAGTAAACAACGTTTCAACTATTAATTTCAAGCAAAACGTCTGTGAATGTCTTAGAAATTTGTTTACATAATGTTTTCACAAAGGATTCCTGACGTAAAGTGGAAAATCTTGCTGTTAATTAACATATGATTTACAAAGTTGTTTTGGAAGTCTTTGTTAAGTATGCTTCAAAATTTCCATAATGTAACAACCGGTTAAATTATTAGGGGTTTATTAAAACACGTCTTTCTGAAACCAGATTAATAATTACTTTCGGAATGAATAAAATATTTTTAGAATGCATTAAATAAATGGTTATGAACTTGAAATGAGCCAACCATCGCTCTAGTTTATTATGAATTACTTTAGTCTTTAAATTGTTTGAAATTTTCTGTTTACTTTTGTTATTTCAGAGAATCGTCTAGGATTTTCTTTGAAATTAAGGTTTCAGCTATACCTTTTAAGAGGTGTCAGAACTTTTAAAATTGGAAAATATGAAAAAAAATGACAATTTTTAACATTTAATATCTTAAAATGTATGTGATTTAAAAACACAATTTTTATTGGAATTAAAAGATATAAGTATGTTCTTTTATTTCGTGCATTTAAAAAATTGCAAGATACAGAATTAGTACTTATAGGGGGCTCGAAACTGTCAGACATTTTTCGAACAGGAAATGGGTATAACAGCTTACGCGCAGTATTACAAAATACATTTTGCAACTAAAATGAAATATTTTGTGCCTAATTATACTTCAGATTATAATAATTACCCTGGACCTAAATAAATTTGCATTTAAAGCATTTTTATATTTTTAATGCAAAGTTGCATTTAGCTAATGCAAAATTTTGAAAATTTCAACAGTGTAATTACCTAAAAGTTATTTATTTTTAACAATAAAAATGAAATTTTAGGTTCAGTTTATACAGACTACCACGAAACATATGATTTGAAAATTTCATGAAAGAATATTCAGAAGTTTGTGAGATATCCTGTGCGTTATACCAAAAAACGTCATTTGATGAAAAATGAGCTCAAAGTTTCGGAAACCCAGCTTTAGCTATTGAGCGGGTATAATTCTAATAGCCATAACTTCTGTTCTAATGGGAATTTCAATGAAACAATTATATCAAAATGTTCAGAAAAGATAGGAGTTTAACATATTAAAAAAAAAATAATAAAATTTCGAAAATTTTGAAGCTTTAAGAGTCCTGAAATCCCCCTTAAAGTGTCCAAAAATCTTTTTTTTTTTTTTTTTTTTTTTAAATAGCTTATAATTAAACATGATTCTTTAGAAAAATTTAAAAATAAACCCCATTCAAAATTCGCATTATAAGAAAACTTAGGTCTAAAAGATTTTGAGCTTTTTATGCATCGCTCGCCCGCAAGAAAACTGACACATCTCGACAAAAGTAAATTCCACAAGAAAGTGAAATTGCACAAGAAAATTTGCATAATTTTACTATAAGATGAAATTGCAGCACTTAGCTCTGCATACACGAAGAAAAAGGCACATAAAAGCATAAAACCCTTAAGAATGAAGCCGTAGGATGAAATTTGAAGTGTTTGACAATTTTACCCACACACACAATCCACAGCTTAGTAATCCACTTGATATGTGTTTTAAATTTTGTAATTATAAGTCAATTAAATATAGAGTGACTTCAATTCTCACAGAGTTCACTTTTTCATGTATTTTGTTAGTTCAAGGGGTACCTGATTTCTTAAAGTATATATTTTTCATAAAATATGGTGTTTTCATAATAATTTATTCCATTACTTATTAATGATATTTTCTTCTTCTTTCCTGTTTAATAAACATTATAAAAAATTATTAAACTTTAATAACATTATCGTCACATTATTAATATAAATATTGTCAGAATAATTGAGTGCACTGTAAAATCGTAAAAATAGACCTTTATTACAATATTTCACCGAAAAAAGAATTTTGATTCGATACTGGTAATTACCATTGGAGTTTCTAAAATATATTTTGGTACCTTACATTCACAGTAATGCTCTCGGAATACACATTTTTAGTTTAAGTCAGCTCCTCTGTTTATATTCATTATTTTTTTTAAAGAATTATTTGGAATCCTTTCCCTTATTTAGTGATTTGAGAGAAAATTAATTTTTTCAAATATGCTTCATTCATATTAGATAACATCTTTACACTGTAAAGAATAATCTGTAATTCTACAATTGTAAATTTACATAAATCTGTATGCTTACTAAAATTTTATGTGTACGCTGTACAAAAAAAGATGTAAAAATACAAAACTAGCTTTTATAAGGCTACAGAAATCTGGAGCTTTTACAGTGTACTCGACTTTTATTTATTGGTTTCATAGATAAGTTGAGCAGTCCTATATTAATATTTTTATCGTAAGTAATGTCCTTTAAGCAAAGTTTTAAAGCGCTTGATTTTAAAGAAAAGGGATTTTTTTTATATAAATAATAAGCCAATCACATAGATTAAACCTGCTCCATAAAATATCGTCCGTACCATGTCAAACTATCCAATGTGAAAACAGTGGGCAGTTTTTTCAAATTAAGATTTTTTGGTTGGTACCACTTTTCCGAAATGGTAAATTTCCCTTTGTTTTCGCCTTAATTAATATGTCATTAAATAAGGTTAAATAAGGTAAATTTTACTATTTCATAAAATTGGTGCCGACCAAGATATCTGAATTTTTAAAAAGTAGCCCACTGTTTTCACATTGGATAGTTTGACATGGTACCGACGATATGTACTACATTATTGAAAACATTACTAAATACCGACATTTTCCACAAAGAAATAGACTCATTGAAATAGGATTGAAGTACAAATGAAGTACGAGCAAAATAATCTTTCATATTGTAATCATGCTCAGACTCACCCATTATTATTATTATTTTCCGGTCTATCGAACAGTCTACATAAAAACCAATAATGCTTTAAAATTATATATTAGAAAATAACACCATATTTTAAAAATGAATTTTCCTTCCATTGATAAAACATTCACTCAAAATTTCACTTTTCAGAATTGCGTATATATAATTAACAAGTATTGAGTACGAATACAGAGATTTAACCCGATAACCAGAATAATCATAACAAAAATATCTCCCTTAGAATCCTTCATAAAACAATTAACTTTCTAAATAATGAATCTATGATGAAATAGGCTTTTTATGCGACTGCCAAGGAGGGTTATGTGTTTCATGCGTATCTGGGTATGTGGATTTCTGTATACCCTCGAAACATCCCAACGGCTGGATGGATTTTAATGAATGAGGACTCTATCAATACGTCTTAACCATCCGATGGTCACAGGCTAAGTTCTGTTTCAATGAATTCAAAATGGCGGTAGAGGCGAAACAAAATTTTTACGTACCATATTGAGTGACATCTCATTGGATAGGTCTTTCAAAATGAAGACGATGTTTTTTGACTATTTTGCAGTCAGAAGCTCTGTTTAAATATTACACAACCTGGAAGTAGTGTTGGTAGGATCTCTAGATTTACTGAAACTCTAACCGTCATAGACATCTATACTCCTAGTCAAAACAGTGTTTATAGTTAGGAACTAACAATTAAACATAACTTAAAAGTCATCAAAACAAGTAAATAAAAAAAATAGGTAAGTAATATAAAAAAAAAATAGTTTCATATTGATGAGAAATAATTAATTAGTTCGCTTTTTTCGCAGTCCGGTTTTTTGATTTTTTAAATTTAATTTTTTATTATTATTCATTTCCGGTCTATCAAACGGTTTATATAAAAACCAATAATGTTCTAAAATTATGTATTTGTTAATAACACTATATTTTAAAAATGAAATTCTTTCCATTGATAAAAAATTCACAAAAAATTTCACTTTTCAGAACTGCGTATATATAATTAATAAAGATTGAGTACAAATACAGAGGATTTAACCTGATAACCAGAATAATCATAATAAAAATATCTCCTTTAGAATCTTTCATAAGATTAATAACTTTCTAAATATTCTTTTTATGAATATATGATGAAAAAGGCTTTTTACGTTAGTTTTTAAAATATTCATTTATTCATAGAAAGCAAACCATAGTTATTAATCGGTAAATCAATCTGTTATTTAACATATGAATTACAATTTAAGAAATACATCTTTCTTGCTTATCCCACAATACCCAGCCTAACATAGATCTAAATTATTAGACATTTTAGTAGACATTAGACGTTTAGACTATTCGTGAAAATAGTGTTCTGCTTAAAGCTCGGTAATAAATTTTGGAATTGGTGATATGTTTTTCGAGATGCACTAGATTAATGGGGAATTTCTTGAAAGGTAAAGCTTTAGCAGAAGTAAACTTTCCAGTTTACTATTAATTATTTTGCTTTCAGAGTTAATATAATTATCCTTCTTCGTTTTGTAATTTAAGAGAAAATTCTATCATTTCTCTTTAAAATAAGAAAAGGATTAGTATTCGAAAATGTGTTTCTTACATATTAGTTGCACAATTTTAGTTAGATTTTTTAATGTTAAATTAGAAATGAGTCTCAAATGAAAATCTTAAATTCACTATCTTTACCTTATTTCGCCAGCTACCATTAAATTTTAGTCGTTAATAATCTTTTATCATCATATATTTGCATTATATAGAAATAATAGTCATATTTCTTAGTTTGTTAGATATATATATATCATGTATGTACTTGCAGGCATATTATATCAACGGAATTTAAGAAACAGCAGAATATTTTTATAATTAACATTGTAGAAAGGTTTTAACTGTACGATGAAAATCATTATTTATATAAATTAAATACGCAAAGATTCTATACAAAAAGCAATATTTATAGTTGTCAGATTATTTTAAATGGAAAAAAGTATAGAAAACATACACAACACTGTATACAATATTCGCAAAATGTAAGATACGCTTAAAATTGTGCATTACAGAATTTTTTTAAATCACTTACGAATTTGTAATAAATTCAAAAACATTTACTAAGAATATACATCTAACAGATACACTTTCAATAAAACAACTTCGAAAACCTTATCGGGAGGCGATATTGGAAGCTAAATATTGCTAAACTCGCAGATTTTCTGATAATAGATAATCAGATAAACTTCGATTCATGGTCATAAAGTATGCTATGTAAATCGATAATGCTGTGTCTGCATTTCCTTAACTTTATATATGGGTGTTATTAAAATTTCAATATAGCCTCTCATTCTTCCCTAGAACAAAATATTTTTTGAAATACGATATAAGAAAATCAATGAAATTTCCAAATATCAGATTATCCTATAGAGTAAAAAATTCACTTTTATACTTTCTTCTATTTTTACAAGAAGAAAGTATTGGATTTGTGAAAATTTTTGACTTCCAGTTTATGACTGTTTTATACACTGGGTTTCATAATGATATGAGCACCCAGTTTTCCAAGCATTAAAAACAAGAAAATGTTACAAAACAAACTGAAGTCGAATCAATGTTAGAAATAGAACAAATCCTTTTATTTTATAACTAAATATAATTGAAATAAAGATTTATACATAAAATAAACTGCATTTTTCCATTTTGAGGTGTTTTATAATGATATGAACATTGTCCAAAAATATAGATTAATAACCAGTGCATGCACCAGATATTTTAATTAATGTAAAAATGATATCAGGCATGGAGTGGACCAAGCTTTTTAATATATTTTGATCGATTTCATTCCAGCGGAAGACGACAGCAGCTTTTAATTCTGAAATTGTGGCATATTGTTTTCCATTTGCGTAAATAGCTCTAACCAGTAGGCTCTATACATTTTACATTGGATTTAAATCAGGTGAAACAAATGGCTATGAATTTTCATGTACACCATTATTGAGAAACTATTTCCAAGTGCTGTTTGCCGTGTGGATGGATGCATTGTATTGTTGGAACATCGATAAAGGTCCGTCAATTTCTTCAGCAAATGGCAGCAAGTTTTCTTCAAGTAGATCTTGGTAGGTCAATGCACTCATTCTGCCAGAGGGAAACACAACGTTGATCTTAACATGAATTCCAAACGCAACCTAAACTACAAGTGAACATCAACCCTGTTGCCGTTTTGAAAACGTTTCTGGTTTCTTGCGCAGATCGTGCCAATAATAAGAAAAATCGCCCGGACCATCGAAATTGATTTTTTCTTCATCGGAAAATATTACTCTTTCATATTCTATCTTCCAGGACATGTGATCCTTTGCCAATCCAGACGATTCTGATGATGCATTTTAGTGATACGTGGTTGGAGCTTTCTTTTCTTGCACTTCATCATCTTAGAGCTCTTGACTACTCTGAACAAGGTAATTTTTGACATTGCTATCAGTGGAGCTTTCGAAAGTTCGACTAAAGTTGTTTTCCCATTGTTCCTTCTTTTATAATGGCTCTTTTTTTGCTTTATGGTAGCTTTGGCGGACTTTCCGGAGATTTCTTTCCTCCATAATCCCATTTTCATCGAAGAAAATTGAATATTACACATGGAGATCTTCTCAATTTTTTATGATGACTCTGGCCGAAAGTCCTCAATCCTAAGCCACAATTTTCCTTTTCTCAAAAACATTTAAAGCGCTTTTACGACCCATACTTCTAGAACTCTCTTAGTGATAAGGTTTGGAAATTTCCTAGTATGAGAAGTATCTTTATATGCTGAACTAATTTGCATATTCCGATTACTTCTTCTCGAAGTGGCATTCAATATTCCAGTAAGTTTCCATGCTCGTTTAGTGATAATATCGATTTCGATCAATGTTCATTTCATTTTGCAACACCATTTTTTTAGATAATTCATATTCTCAATGAATTTAAAGCTTGATATTTCTTTTACAGCTATTTACTATGTAAAATTACTGTATTTGTTTCGCGAATGGAGTTTTTTGATAATTATTTATGATTTTTTTCCAGGATATCACAAAATTACTAGGTGTTCATATCATTATGAAACCCAATGTACGTTTTAGAAAGTCCTAATCACGATTTCACTAATTTTAGAAAACATCTGTCCTTGAGTGTGTGTATCTGTCTGTGAATCTGTATGTCTGTATGTGACAAATATTATATATATGCGTATATATATATAACAACAAAACGCAATTAAAACGCAGCGCGATACAAGAGTTCGTAGTCAGAAAAATGTAAAATATTTTTTAAATTACATTCATTATTATTATTAAAATTCAGATTAAATATATCATTATTTTATCATTACATTAGATATTAACATATATTTTTCATAAATCTACGATTTCCTTTTTTCATTTTATTAAAATGCTTCTTGCAAAAAAATTGTTTGAAAATATTATTATTATTTTTAATAAGGAAAAACTGACAGGGCACGCTAAATAAAATAATATATTATGTAATATGTTATATTAAACACTATATTAAATCATGAAACCATGAACAAAACAAGTTAAAATATTTCGTAATGCCAATCAGCTGTTTCTTAGGTGTTCAGGAGGACTTTATTTTATTTTAACTACAATTTACATTTTTTATGACGCAATATGTATTCTTCATGTAGCTGTAAATCCAAATTTTATTTGCAAGCAAAGTGAATTGATTCCCAGAATAATTTTTTTCGTAAACAAAAATATGTATCATAGAAGTTCATTGAATGTGTTTACATCAAAATAATAAAATAACGACCCAAGCTATACAAGCAGAATTTCTTATGAGCCTACATTTTCAATATCTAACTGATCCATGATTTTAAAACAATGATGAACAAATTATTTCTTTTAAAGCAATACATATATAAATAACCATAAAATATAACATACTTCAAGTAAAATAAAAGATCAAAATCGAGATCAAAGGAGGTTAACGTTTTCCGTACAGTGGATTAATAAATATTAATAACGCATGTCGGTAGATGTTCAAAAACACATTAAATTCATAATATATATATATATATATATATTGAATGAAAAATTATATATGAGGACTCCAGAAGCCAAGTGACAAAAGTGACAAAATTATAAGTGACAAAATTGAAAAAATTGAACTAAGTGCAAAAACCACCTGGACATATGCTTTTTTCTTTTCAGGTAAAGAAATATAAGTGATTTTCTAATTATGTGTTGTGTTTTAGAGATCAACCACTTTTGCCGAATAATGATCGATATTGATTAATTATAAATTTAAACAAAATTGCATTCTACTTTTTTTCACATTTATTGAAATAAGAGTTCAAAGAGCACTGTGAAACAAGCAGCAGTTTCCTATTTCAATTATTATTGATGTTCAACTTTAACATCAATTACCTTTGAACTCAGTTTACTCCAAATCAAAAATTTGTGACTTGTACCCTTTGGTTTCTGATGTCTTCATATATTCTTCAGCACTTTCAGTTTTTATATATATTTTTTAATTGTTGTACCTTTTTATTGTACCTTTGCATTAACAAATAACACATACTCTTAGAAAAAACATAAAAACTTCTTCCATTTTTTAATTGCATGAACTTTTGCATTACTAACTAGGTTTAAAACCATAGATAAAAATATATATCTGTAAAATCTTCTTATATTTTTCTGCCGTTGCGTTAAGATATAATATATGCTCTTCGTGAATCTTCAAATATTCATCCTGTTTTGACAATCATGAAACAAAAGAAAAAAAAAAAAAAAAAAACCAAATTAACAATTAAAAATTAAGTTTAAAAAATAAAAAAATCCGACTGCGTAAAAAACGAACTAATTAATTATTTCTCATCCATGTTAAACTATTTTTTATATTACTTACCTATTTTTTTATTTACTTGTATTGATGACTGTTAAGTTGTGTTTAATTGTTAGTTCCTATCTATAACCACTGTTTTGATGAGGCCTATACATGTCTATGAATATTATAGTTGCAGTAAAGCTAGAGATCAAGAAAAACAAGCAGGAAGCAAGAATTCTGCTTTTTCAGAATTTAGTGTCGACCCCGATGAGGAAAAAAAGTATTGCTACGAGTTGGTACCCGTCGAATTTTGACGAAAGAAAATGTTTAAGAAGGAACTGTTTCATTAATTTATACTAAATCTACAAAATTAGTTACAATAAAAAATGCGTTTTATATTGGTTAGTCTAACTCTCAAACAGATATTACATTAATGTAAAGGTCACTGCTGTTCTATAAAGATACTCTAAATGTTTGTAAAATTTTGCGTTATCAACGCGTGATTTCACTTGCATTATTTTCAAAAGTGAAGCATTTCCATCTATGAAGAACTTCAAACACGCTGAAGTGAAAATGATGCACTTCTACAAAACTTATTTCAGTTTTAAGACTGAAAATATAACCTTTTTTATGCATATATATGTTATGAATTTAGAATAGAATTGTTAGATTATTCTAACATTGGAAGGCTTTACTAGTGAACGGAATAACTGGTTGTTATGTTACCAGTAGTGCAATGTGGAAAATGCAGTGCTAGCTGTCTCGATAGTAGTTGTGGGTCACATACAGCAATAATAGAAGTGCCCAGAACAGGTAATTCGAACCTGTTTTATTAATATAACAATTTGTATATTGCAGTAGTCGAGTGAAGACTATGGAATACATCGTTCCGTGAAGTTTCCCCAGAATGAATTGAAATGACACATAAGATCAGCTCAGCACTTTATTAGAACATGTTTCAAATGGCACAGTTTCCACCAAGATTATGTATTAGCCATCTCTCCGTAGTAGTAATTAGGTCTAAACAAAGTTCCAGATAATCGAATAAAAGGACGGTGACCGGGAGATGGATGTAAACTGGAAAATCGACTCAAATCTTTCAAAATTTGCTGAAACACAGCGAGTATCAACTTTTTGTTCCTCACGTGTAAGAATACAAATATGATGTAGATCGCGCTCTCAACGAATGAATAATTAAGAATGTCACGTCATATAAAGAATGCGAACAGAGCACGCGGATGAATTTGAAGGGGAAAAGATAACCCCAGAAATGTGCGGGAAAGTAAAAATGGAAGCTAAAAGAATATTCTCGAAAGAAAAAAGCGCGGAAATGGAACATTTAATTTAAGAATACTAAAAGCGTAATATTTAAGTGATTAAAACAAGTGAGACATTAAATTAAAGGGAATTAAACAGAGTTAACGATATAGATTATTTAAGGATAAGGATTTAATGAAAACAAAGTAGTAATTTAGAATAAGATAAAGAAATCTCGGAATTAGATCTAATAATGTAATATATATAAAATGATGTAATTTGCATCTGCTAAAGAATTCGACATTTACGATCCAGTCTTAAGGGTGTATTCCAATCCAAACTGCTTATTTTCTGATTCATTTTTTAATTCATTTTTACTCTGAAATGCATCAAACTGGAAAATTCTCTTATTCAGAAACTACATAATGTGCCGTGCTTCTCGATTGTTTGATAAATGCAGAAAAAATTTTAAAAAATGCTGTCAAAGTTGGCGTTTTGAACCGAATTTTCCGAAGCGGGAGATCTGAGATTGAAAAAAAAATGGTCATACTGAGAAAATAATTGTTTAAAACTCAAATTCTAATTAATTGAGAGAAAAATAAAATCACACGGCATTTTATACATCTCTTCAAAAATCACCTCAGAAAGTTTCATGTTTTTACTTTTAAAAATGAATCCGAAAATTTCTCAGAAAATTTCAGCTGTTGAGGGTGGAAAAATATATTTTCGAATACACCCTTAAACAACATCTATAGAAAAGTATGCATATGACATGGTCACTATCGCGTATTAATACGAAAACCCAGCAAAAAGCGATGTCGCAAACTCGACAACAAAATCGTCTATTTAATGATTCATATGTCTTCATTTGTTAGTAACATTAATATGGATATTTAAAATTAAATGTAATTTATAATAGCTCTATGTTTTATCAGAAATCATCCATTTACATTTTTTCAAAAGAGCACGTATTTTAATTACAATTTTTTTTTCGGTTTTTATGACAAAATGATAAAAAAAGATATAGTAACCTACTATTTTTCGTTTACTATATACAGAAATGGAGTATTTCAGTTGCCACCTTTACAGAAATGGGATTAAGAAGTACAAAAAAAATTATGTCTCAAAAACAAATTCAGATGCAGTTTTCAAACAAATTCCAGTTAAAAGTACTTTTTTCCCCTAAACGAAGGTGTAAAAATTGAAAATGTGCGATGCTTAGAAGTTTAAAAAATTGCAGTAGAGATTATCAGTATTTAAACAATGATACATCTGCTTCGTTTTACGGCTGGCTTATGTAATTGAACATTATTTTTTAGGGACACAATTTAATTGTTGCCCAAAAAGAAAGGCATATCGGAGGCTAAAAAAAAAATCTGTAGCAAAATCACAAAAGACTAAAAGTACAATTAAAGAAAGAAAGAAACTAAAACTTTTCTTAAAAAGCGTTGATAAAATTGTACACTGTAAAAAAAAAATCTTTAACGTTACTAAACTTTTTCTAGGAAATTGGGATTCCTAGAACTTTTTATGTAACGGCAACAACAAAAATTCATGTAACACACACACTTTTAAGCCGAAAATCAAAAAATATGTAATGTTACTTAGAATTTTTTAGGAAACTGGGATGCCTAGAACTTTTCATGTAACTGCAACCAGGGTTACAGATAAAATTTTAGTAAGATTACTGTAATTTTAGCAGACTCATTTGTAAAGTTACAGATTTCTGTAGTTTTACAAAAACTAGTTTTGTAGATTTGCAGCTTTTTTTGTACAGTTACAGATGAAAGTTTAGTAAGCATGTAACATTACATCTATAAAACTGCAGATTTTTTTTACAGTGTAGTTGCGCAAATAAATAAATAAATAAATCTTTTGAACAATATTTAATATTTTCATAATTGACCACTCCGTTAACAAATAATATATAACATTAAATTTATATTTGGAATAAGCAGAAAAAAAATCTCGAAAGCCCCCAAAACACACGATGTATTTTAAAAAAACTACAGCAAGAACGAAAGAAGTTAATTTTTTTCCGTACTGCGGATCGATAAACTTGTGGAAGTGTAAAAGAAAATTATTCTGCTACCCCCGACAAATAGCCTGGAAGAAAATCTTCCTTTTCAGAACGAAGACGAAGACAAATCTTGGAAAGAAAAGTTGGAAAGAAAAATGTTCGCATTTTACGCGATTAAGAAGCACGCTCATATGAGAAATGTTCAAAGCATTTAGTCTTTTTCGGGTTTCAGTGGAAATTTTTTCCAGTAAAAATAATAATAATAATAATAATAATTTCAATGTAATTTGTTTTTTTACTTTTTATACTTTTTAAGCATTTTTAACTAAAATATTTATTCTTTGGACAAGAAGATGTCACTTCACTATTTTGACCATTTTATGTCAAAGAAGTTATTTTAAGTCAAAGCATGCTCATGTAAAAAATGTTCTAACAATTTACTCTCTTTAGGGCTTCAATGGTATTTTTTTTTTTTTTAACATTTTTAACTAAATATATATTCTTTGGACAGGAATAAGTTACATCACTATTTTGACCAGTTCATGTCAAAGCATACTCATATAAGAAATGTTCTAAATATTTACTCTCATTCGAGTATCAATGGAAATTTTTCAACAGACAAGCATATTTCAAAATGTAATTTGTTTTATTTCAATGTATATTGTTTTTAAATTTTATACTTCTGAAATATTTTAAAATAAAATATCTATTATTTCGACATGAAAATGTATCAGCGCTATTTTAACCACTTAATGTCAAAGAAGAGATTTTATGTCAAAGCATGCTCATATGAAATAAAATATATATTTTAAGCATTTACTCTTTTTCGGATTTAAATGGAATACTTTTTACATTAAAAAAATCATTTCAATGTAATTTGTCTTTTACTTTTTATGCTTCTTAAATATTTTAACTAAAATACCTAGTCTTATTACATCAGTATTTTGCCCAGTTTATGTCAAAGCAAGCTCATATAAGAAATGTTCTAAGTATTTACTTTTTTTACGGTTTCAATAGATTTTAAAGACAATATTGCAATGTAATTTGTTTTTTACTTTTTGTACTTTTCAAACATTTTCAAAGACAATATTTCAGTGTAATTTGATTTTTATTTTTTGTACTTCTCCAACGTTTTTAACTAATATATATGTATTCTTTGGACAGGAAAACGTTACATCACTATTCTGACCAGTTTATGTCAAACATAATTATATAAGAAATTTTCAAAGCATTTTCTGCAAAGAAACATATTTCAATGTAATTTATTTGTTAATGTTTATACTTCTTAAACATTTAAAACTAAGATATCTATTGAAAAATTTTACATCACTATTTTGACCATTTAATGTCAAATAAGAGATTTTATGTCAAAGTACGCTGATATAGGAAATCTTCTAAGTATTTATTCTTTTTCGGGTTTCAATGGAATTATTTTTACAATTAAAAAAAAATCATTTCAATGTAATTTGTTTTTTACTTCGTATACTTCTTAAACATTTTAGACTAAAATATCTTTTTTTCTTTCTAACCGATGACCAGGCCTCCTGGGTTGCCCCTGTTGAACAGGTTTGATACCTGGTAATCGGGGCGGGTGACCGCCATATCGTCGCGTAGCGGAAATAAGTGTGATGGGCGCCTAGTTCGTCTTTTATCGACAGCGCATACTGCTTTAGGCGCTAAAATATCTATTCTTTGGACAGGAAAATGTTATATCACTATTTTAACCATTTAATTTCGAAGAAGAAATTTTATGTCAAAGCATGCTCATGTAATAAATGTTCTGAGCATTTATTCCTTTTAATTTTGTTTTGCAAAAACCTATTCGAATGTAATTTGTTTTTTACTTTTTATACTTCTTAAACATTTTTAACTAAAATATCTATTCTTTGTACAGAAAAATGTCACATCACTATTTTACAAAGTTTATGTCAAAGCATGCTCATATAAGAAATGTTCTAAAAATTTAATCTTCTTAGGTCTTCAATCGGATTTTTTTTCCACAAAAAGCATATTGCAATGTATTTTTTTTTCTTTTTTATACTTCATAAACATTTTAAACTAAAATATTTAATATTTGAACTGGGGAATGTTACATCACTATTTTGACCAGTTTCTGTCAAAACATGCTCGTATAAGAAATATTCTAAGCATTTACTCTTTTTCGGGTTTTAGTGAAAAAATTTTTTACAATAAAAAATCATTTCAATGTAATTTGATTTTTACTTTTTATACTTCTTAAACATTTTAAACTAAAATATTATTATTTGGACATGAAAAAGTCACATCACTATTTTAAACTTTTAATATTATAGAAGAAATTTTATGTCAAAGCATGCTCATAGAAGAAATGTTGCAAGTAAGTACTCTTTTTCGTGCTTCAATGGAATTATTTTACAATTTAAAAAATTCATTTCAATGTAATTTTATTTTCACTTTTTATACTTCTTAAACATTTTGAACTAAAATATCTATTATTTCGGACATGAAAATGTCACATCACTATTTTAACCATTTAATGTCAAAGAAAATATTTTATGTTAGAGCATTGCTCATGTTGCTCAAGAAATGTTCTAAGTAATCATTGTTTTTCGGGTTTCAATGGAGTTTTTTTTATTTTTTTTATTTTATTTTTTTTTTTACTCTTAATAAAATTATTTCAGTGTAATTTATTTTTTACTTTTTATACTTCCTAAACATTCTGAACTAAAATATTTATTATTTGGATATGAAAATGTCACATCACTATTTTAATCATTTAATGTAAAAGAAGAGATTTTATATCAAAATATGCTCATATTAGAAATGATCTAAGCATTTACTCTCTTTAGGACTTCAATGGAATTTTTTTTTTTTTTTTTACTTATTACAATGTAATTTGCTTTTTATTTTTAACATTTTAAACTAAAATATGTTTTCTTTCGACAGGGAAATGTTACATCACTATTTTGACCAGTTTATGTCAAAGCATGTTTTCCTTATATAAGAAATGTTCTAACCATTTACTTTTTTTCGTGTTTCAATAGAATTTTTCCTACATAAAAAAAAACATATTTCAATGTAATTTGTTTTTTATTTTTTGTACAACTTAAACATTTTTTATCTAAAATACCTATTCTTTGCATAGGAAAATGTTACATCACTATTTTGACCACTTAATGTCAAATAAGATATTTTATGTCCATACTCGTATAAGAAATGATCTAAGCACTTTCTCAAGATCTCTTTTTAGTGCTTTAATAGGATTTAAAAAAAAAAAATAAAAGCATGTGCAATGTAATTCGTTTTTTACTTTTTATACTAAAATATCTACTCTTAGGACAGGATAACGTTACACTCACTATTTTAACCAGTTTACGTCAAAGCATGCTTATATGAAAAATATTGTAAGGATTTACTCTTTTCCGGGTTACAATGACATTTTTTTACAAAGAAACATACATCAATGTAATTTGTTTTTTTAATTTTTATACTTATTAAACTGTTTAACTAAAATATCTATTATTTGTACAGGGAAATGTTACATCATTATTTTGACCATTTTCTGTCAAAGAAAATCTTTTACGTCAAAGCATACGCATATAAGAAATCTTTTAAGTATTTGCTCTTTTTCGGGTTTCAGTGGAAATTTCTTACAATTAAAATAAATCATTCAAATGTAATTTATTTTTTACGTTTTATGCTTCTTAAATACTTTTATCTGAAATATCTGTTATTGTGCATGAAAATGTCACATCACTATTTTAACCATTTAATATCAAATGTTCTTACATTTTTAGGGCTTCCATGGATTAAAAAAAACGCAATAAAATCTCTTTTTTTTTTCTTTTTATACTTCTTAAAAATTTTTTAATTAAATAGCTATATTTGCACAGGAAAATGTTACATCACTATTTTGACCATTTTATGTCATTGTAGAGATTTTGTGTCAAAGGTATAAGGTATAAGAAATGTTCTAAGCATTGACTCCTTTTCGAGTTTTTCGGAATTTCTTCTACAAAGAAACATATTTCAACGTATTTTTATTTTATTTTTACTTTTATACTTTTTAAAAATATATTAAAATATCTATTATTTCAAGGTGAAAATGTTACATCAACATTTTGACCCTTTTAAGTCAACGATGAGATTTGATACAACTTGTAAATAAAATATACTTAGATGTAGAACATAAGAATTGATACTTGGAAAGTCATAAACTTTTTTTATTTCGTAGATGTAGCTCTAGCTCTTCCTTTCTGTTTATGAATACATCGGTAAATATGTCTATGTATCAAATATACCTTAATTTTAAAAACAAAATAACACAAAACAAATTTTTAATTTTCCATACAATAGTTCGATAAACTGGTCAGTATTCAAAAATAAATTAAATCATTTGAAACATTTATTTCTGTATAAAATTTAACACATATGTATATAAATATGTATTTCTTGTGGAGTTTTAGAGCTCCGGTTTTTATACACAATCATCTCAGGAAGATAATTCTTTTAAATACATAAAATAAAATAAAATAAACCTTAAATAATAAAACAAACTAACACACTAAGTTCGAAGAAGGAAAATATTTTGAAACATCGATAAAATAGTGGATATAGGGTTAAATGAAAATAAGATTAAGCTACTTTTAACTTCGTTTTTAAATCTTTTGTTTTAAAATTAGCATTTATTCCTCATAAAGCTATAATTTCAGGAATTATTTACAACCGAAGAGAAATCTCACGAAAAAGGTACTTTTCTTAAATAATAATAATGATAGTATAACATGTATAATAATAATTTATAAACAGATTAAGCTAAATAATGCTATAAAAAGTAATAAAATATCTTTATTTAGATTGACGAACGTTTCATCGCACTATGATGAGTATCATGAATGATTTTGAAAATGTCGCCGTTTGTGCGATGAAACGTTCGTCAATCTAAATAAAGATATTTTATCACTTTTTATAGCATTATTTAGCTTAATAATAATAATATTTAGAGTTTATAAAAATCCACAAAACACATCAAGAACACCAAAAGGACAAAAGGAGCTGAATTTTTCAGGGTAGTAGATCGATAAACTGGTGGATGTGCAATACAACATTATTCTACTATTCCTGACAAATAGCCATTCAAATAAATTTGCCTTTACACAACAATAACCAAGACAAAACTACGTAAAAAATTATTGAAGAAAAATACGCGTAACTTATAGTATTATAAAGAGAGAATATTTAAGAAATGCGGTAAAGAGCTACTTTTTTTCTAGTTTGAAGAAATAATTTTTTACAAAAAATATATTTTAAAATAACGTAATCTGATTTTACTTTTTACATATTTTCTTAAAATTAATAACCAAAGTAGCTATTTTCTGAAATAAAAAAAATTCATTATTGTTCTTAACAAGAAAGTTAAATTATTTTCACAACAACAACGAAGAAAAAGTAGCATAAAATAAAAAGGTGGGATTAAATGCCTGAAACTTACAGGATTAAAAACTGAGCATATTTCGAAAATGTTTTAAAGGGTTACTCTTTTTCTAGTTTCAAAAGAAAATTTTGTACAAAAATATATATGAAAATAAAGTAATCTGGTATTAATTTATATATATATATATATATATATATATATATACATATAGATATAGAAATTTATTTATTTAATTCATAACCAAAATAGCTTACTGAATATATTACTTAATATCTTATTATTATAGGTACTTACGTTTACTATATAATATTCATAGATAAAAATTAATATGTTACTCTATTATAAATTTATCAGTAACTTTTTTTACATATCAAATATACTTGATACGACACTGCTTTATTTTTAGTCATAAGAAAAAAAATCTCACGAAATACATTTCATTTTCTTCAGAAAAGTACGAAAAAAGTAGCAAAGCGCCATAAATACATTAAAAGAAGACCGAATTTAAATGTTTTTCATCATTTTTTTCTCTTATTTCTATTAAAATAAGTCATATTTTCATAAGTTTTTATTTGCAAGTAAAGGAAAAAGCTCTATGAATCTTTACGAAAGAAGTTAATTTTTTTAGTACAACAGATCAATAAACTGGTGATTGTGAAAAGAAGCTTATTCTTCTACCCCAGATAAATAGCTTGGAAAAACATCCTCTCCCAATCGGAGTGAAAAAGCTGAAAAATGAATGTTATTAGCGAAAAATCTAAAATATATATATTAAATATAAAAAATCTATTAGTGTTTTCAATTTTTTAAATGTATAGGACCTATTATCCGGCGTCCCTATATCCGGAACGCTAAACGATCCGAATCCGAAACTTAGTAAAAGCTTGCATTTCATAAAAATTTGCAGTTTTTTTTTCTCCATATTTTATTGAAGGGTGAACATGCTTTATAAATCGATATTTTGAATATTTTTAACTTTTTCTCATGCATCTCAAAGTACCGTAATATCCCATTAATTTCTCTCTCCCCCCCCCCCCCCCAAAAAAAAAAAAAAAAAAAAAAACGCGGAAAAAAATCGTAAAGTATTCGAATCGAATCTTACTGGGACTAAAAGTGGCTATCGAAATCTACCGCCTGTAGAAATCCGAAAATGTGTGTAAGAATAGTCCAAAGCCTGTCCTGATACTCAGATTTTTCTTTTATTTTTTTGTTAACCGAGATAATTAAAAACCAGAACCTAAAAAGCGAACCTAGTTCCATCTAAATGATCCCATTAATATAATGTACGCCCCCCAAACACATATATTTACTAAGTTCGATAAAATTCTGACCTCTGTATTCAATCATTCTATAATTTTCCTGCACTTTTAGTAAACCCTCGTCAAATTAGGAACAGTACAGGTCAATATTTCGCTTTCTAAAAAAATAATGGAGATTATTTTTTAAAAATCCTCACGAAAATCCTTCTATGTAATCCCGAAAGAAAATCTTTATTTGTTACATTTTTGTACATTGAGTGGTGTACTAAAAATGTAAAGATATTTTTATCGTTTTTCTCAACATGCCTTTAAAAGATAGACATCATCATCCAAACCAAATAAAATGATTCAACAAAGGAAGTAAAATTCAAGCTCATAGGTTGTAAACTCCTTTCCCTCCCAGCATAAAATGAGTTAAGAATCATTTAAACATCATATGATTTTCTTATGTAAAAGAAAATGTTTGCAAAATATGTCCTTTTGCAAGTAAAATAGTCTTTCTTGTATTGTATAAGAAATATATAAACAATTTTTATGTTTCTGATGACTATTTTTTTTACTCCTTACTCATACATTATAAGAAAATCGATGTACCAATATACCCGGTACAATATTGTTAAAATTATTTGCTCATTTTATTTGTTTTTTTTTAATCTTACAGTTCATGCCATAATGATTACAGAGTTAAATTAGATATGCGATTATTCTGTGTTAAATAGTGTACCTTGTACGAAATAGCTCAATATAAAGTGTTCGAAATACAATATGAAAAAAAATTTTCTTAGTTAAAAAGATTTTTTTAAATAATTTAAATTTCCTGCAAATCTTTACAAAAAATTGGGTTAAATATTTTTTCCTTCAATAAAAAAAAAATGTTTGAATCTAAAATTAAACTTACTTATATTTTCAACTTTTCATTACACATTAAAATGTAAAATGGATGAACTTAAATTTTCAGTTCTTATATGTAATAAAGATTTTAAAATATCTGCGGGAACAAATTCTTTCCTTTTGAGAAATGTCAAAATTTGCAAAATAAACCAAGTACATTAAAAAACGAAACCAAAAACGAAAGAAGTTTTTTTTTTTTTTTTTTTTTTTCGTAAGGTCGATTGATGTCGGATGTGAAAAAGAATTATTCTACTACTCCCAACAAATAGGCTGGAAGGAACTTCGACTTTTCAAACGACGAGACTTCATAAGTAAAAGTGAAAGAAAAATGCTCGCAAATTACAAAGCGTTATAAAGCAGGTTCATTTAAGAAATGTTTTCAGCAGTTCATTCCTTTTTGGGTTTGTAGGGGTAATTTGCTAAAAACAAATACATATAACGTAAAGTTTTGTATTTTTACTTTTTGAACTTTATTTACTTATTTATTTTTAAACTAAAGCAACCTTTGACAGGATATTTGAATAAAATATGTTACATCATTTTCGTAATATTTAGTTTAATTTAAAGTGAACGTGTTAGGTCCAAGAAGAGGAACTCTTACAGGATCATAAGGTTGTTAAGAGTAAATATTAATATGTAACTGTTTATTACAGTTTGTTTAGACGTAACATAAATAAAATCATATGAAAAATACGATGTGTAGTTTGGAATTTTATGGGTAATACTTTTATCAGTGGACTATAAAGGTAATACAAATTATAGTTAGGTTTATTATGCAATGTCTTTTACTTTTTGGTTTATTATAACAAAATGTTAACAAAAAGAATACTATATTACTATACAAAATGCATGTTCTAATTATGATATACTGCGAAGCAATTTCTTTTGTTGTGAAACTTTGATGTTAGTATATACATAGTTAGTATAGGTGATTATTTCATCTACCTACATTCACTTTTGAATGTTGTTTGATCCCTAAAATTTAGCTCAATTTTTTAGATGAAATAACCATTTTTGGTGATACCACGATTTGGCGATACCGGCTAAAGGTGGTTTCATCGTAAAAAGGTCATTGCACCCTGATTTTGATCTCGAATTACTTTAATTCATCTTTTAACTTATCCCTCAATGAAAGACAAAATCATGTGTAAAAATCTCAAACTTTGAAATTTAATAACTGTGTCAATTTTTGTAGTACAGATGTCAAACTTTTTGTGTTATATCTGTTATTATATGTGTAAACTTTTACTAAATATAAGTATAGGTACTGGGGGACCGTATAAAAAGTTAGATTTCGTAATTTTTATAAAATTGATTTTTTACTTTAAATAATGCCACAACATGAATATTTGCTTCATTTGAAACGTTTTTGTAATTGGAACTATATGTCTACTACCAGTGGTTGAGAAATTAAAGGTCGGCGATAGATATCATATTGCACCTGTAAATTATGTGTCAATTAGCACAATTTGCACATCTTTTACGTAATTGCGCTCGGCATACGCTCTCTTTTAACATTCTGTATAAAAAATGCAGATAAGGTTATAATTAAATACGACGATCATCAATTTTAAAATAGGGGAAAATATTTCCATTTGTCGTGAAATGGTTAAAAACATTTTGCGAGTAAAATAGACTTAGCTATAGTAAATAAGACTCGACACTCTAAAGTCATAATTTGTATTTATTTCAAATATATGTCTCTGAAACTACCACTTAAAATACACCAACATGCCTTTAAACATCTCAAAAGAATCTTAATAAAAAAAAAAATCAAGACTTAAAAAGCTAAAACTTTCCGTAAAGTAGATCCATTAAATGATGTATAATAATAAAAATAATAAAAACATTAAAATATTCTGAATAAAATAAAATTTATTTATTTATCATTTCATTAAAAGTTAACGCGTCTTCTTTATGAAGCTTCATAACTTCAGATTTATTTGCAATCATAGAAATAAATGAATGAAAAAATTACTGGTTAAAATTTTGAGAGGAAAAACACAACAGCATAAAAAATCAAAACCGAAGATCTTAAAGCTGTTTGTATAAGAGTGATAAAACATTTAATGGGAGGAAAGGGAAAGTTAACCCATTAAGGACCGCACCTTCCTATACTTGACACAAATAGAATAAAATTTTGTTTTTATTTTATACATATTAATGACTAATTAAGAGAAAAATAGCGATATTACATTTTTTTATGTGAGATATGATATTTTGCAAAAACGTAAACGAACAGTAGAAATCAACTACATTTTTGCGATATGAAAATCTTTTGAAGCATTTTTCTATATAGCGGTTACATTTCGTATACAACACATAGTTTTAGTTTGACTGTTACAATATCTGTATCGTTAATTGCTGAATTGTATTTCCTTGTTTATAGTGCATCTATGAACATGATCCAAACTTTATCAATAAAACTTTTCAAAAAAGTTTGTACTATTTCACTCATATTTCTAATTTTTTACAACTCAAATCAATTACCACTTTTCTTTTTTTAAATATAAAAAACATATATATTCAATATGTGATAATAAATTAGTTGAAAAAAATATTCACAACTAGAAAACAGGAATTCTGCTTTATCAGAATTTAGTGTCGCCCCCGATGAAATATACCGGGTGTCCCAAAAAGGACTGACTGATTTTAAAATTCAATAACTTCCAAACGGTGACAGATATTAAAAGAATTCTTGCAGGAGGGTTATGCCTAAAGTCAAAAGTTTTATTACAGTGATTTTCGATTTTAGTTCGAATTACAAACAATAGATGGCGCTGTAAGCAATAGTTGCTAAATACAGGCTCGATTTTTGGTCCTTTCTGTTGTTCCATGCAGAAAAAGGAGATGGAAATGTATTATCCGGGCCACGTAGTACCAAAAATCGAGCCTAAATTTAGCCTCTATTGATCGCAGCGCCATCTATTGTTTGTAATTCAAACTAAAATCGAAAATCACCGTAAAAAAACTTTTGACTTTATGCATAACCCTCCTGCAGGAATTTTTTAAATATCTGTCACCGTTTGGAAGTTATTGAATTTTAAAATCAGTCAGTCCTTTTTGGGACACCCGGTATATATATATATATTTACATAAATATAGATAATTCAGTTTTAAGACTATTATTTTGTATACAATGACGTCATCCGCATTCGCTGAAGAATACCTTTCGTCATTTAAGAAACTCGACAAAATAAAATCGGCTATTGCATGATTCATATGCCTCCATTTGTCTGTAATACTGATACATGATACTTGAAGTTAAATATAGTTTATAATAGTTCCATGTTTTATCAGAAATCATTCATTTATATTTTCTCAGAATAGCACGTATTTTAAGTGCAATTGTTTTTCATTAGTTACGAGAAACTGGCAACAAAAAGATATAATTACTATTCCAACTACTTTTGCTTTACTTTATACAGAAATGGAGTACTTGAGTTGCCAAAATTAGACAAAGGGCGTTAAAAACCACGAAAAAATTTATATCTCAAAAATAAATGGAGATGCAGTTTTCTAACAAGTTGCATTTAAAAGGGTTTTTCCCCAAATACGACGGTATAAAAATTGAAAATGTTTGATGCATAGATTATTAAAAAATTGCACTAGAGATTATTACGTACAATGATACCTCTGATTTGTTTAACGGCTGCCTGAAACAACAGAGTATTATCTTTTGGAGACGACACTCTATTAGCTGGGAGAAAGAAATAAGATACCTGGGGTTAAAAAAAAAAAAAATATGAGCCTCAGGTGCATTTGGACCTGCCTTCGACTATCCTGATACAAATTTTCTGAATTTTAAAAGAACTAGATTTTATTACCCATCGCACACATACACATACACAAAGACGGATTTTATAAAAATGACAAAACATTAGAAAACACAAAAGGTGCATCAAAAGAACGAAACTAAGAAAGAAAGGAGTGATTTAGTTTCGAATAGCGAATCGATAAACTGGTACATGTGTAAAAGAACATTATTCTACAATCTTCGATAAATAGCTCGGAAGAAATTGCGCCTTTTCAAAGAGACGATAAAGATAAAAACTTCTTAAAAAAAAGGAGAAAAATGATTGAAATTTACGAGATTATAAACAAAATCATACAAGGAATGTTCTGAGGCTATTCTTTTTCAGGCTTGAACGAAAAAAAAATGCACAAAAGACAAATTTCAACAAAAATTAATTTGCTTTCATTGTTCAGTCTTTTTTAACTGTTAAGACTGCATTAACGTATATTTTTGTTGAAGCTAAAACTTTAGTCTCTGTTCGTAATCTTTATCAGAAAATCCTACAAAACAAATTAATTCTTTTTAAAGATTTTATAAAATTGAAAAAAAACATTAGAAAACATACCAAGTGCATGAAAGGAACGAAACGAAGAAAGAAAGGAGTTATTTAGTTTCGAATAACGAATCGATAATCTGGTGGATATGTAAAAGTACATTATTTTACAATCTTCGATAAATAGCTTGGAAGAAATTGCGCTTTTTTAAAGCGACGACAAAGAAAAAAACTTCTTAAAAAAAGAAGAAAATGCTTTCAATTTACGGGATTATAAACAAAATCACACAAGGAATGTTTTAAAGTTATTTTTTTCAGGTTTGAAAGGGAAAAAAAATACACAAAAGACAAATTTCAACAAAAATTAATTTTCTTTCATTGTTCAGACTTTTTTTATTTCTGATATTGGGCATTAATGTATATTCTTGTTAAAGCTAAAACTTTATTCTCTATTTGTAATCATTATCAGAAAATCTCATAAAAATCTCTTGTTAAAGATTTTATAAAATTAATAAAACAACAGAGAGCACACTAAGTGCAAGAAAAGAACGAAACGAAAAAAGAAAGGAGTTAGTTATTTTCAAATAGCGAATCGATAAACTTTTGGATGTGTAAAATAACATTATTGTACAATCTTCAATAAATAGCTTGGAAGAAATTACGCCTTTTCAAAGTGATGACAAAGAAAAAATTTCTTAAAAAATAAAGGAAGAAAAATGCTTGCAATTTACGGGATTATAAAAAAAATCATACAAGGGGAATGTTTTAACGTGATTCTGTTTCAGGTTTGAAAGGCAAAAAAATGCACAAAATACATATTTCAACAAAAATTAATTCCCTTTCATTGTTCAGACTTTTTTGACGTTTGACATTGTGCATTAACGTATATACATGTTAAAGCTAAAAGTTTAGTTTCTATTTGTAATCATTATCAGAAAATCTCATAATTGCTTCTTGTTGAAGATTTTATAAAAATTGACAAATCAACAAAAAACACACCAAGTGCATGAAAAGAACGAAACAAAGAAAGAAAGGAGTTATTTAGTTTCAAATAACGAATCGATAATCTGGTGGATATGTAAAAGGACATTATTTTACAATCTTCGATAAATAGCTTGGAAGAAATTGCGCTTTTTCAAAGCGATGACAAAGAACAAAACTTCTTTAAAAAAGAAGAAAATGCTTGCAATTTACGGGATTATAAACAAAATCACACAAGGAATGTTTTAAAGTTGTTTCTTTTCAGGTTTGAAAGGGAAAAAAATACACAAAAGACAAATTTCAAGAAAAATTAATTTTCTTTCGATGTTCAGACTTTTGTTATTTTTGATATTGTACATTAAAGTATATTCTTGTTAAAGCTAAAACTTTATTCTCTATTTGTAATCATTATCAGAAAATCTCATAAAAATCTCTTGTTAAAGATTTTATAAAATTAATAAAACAACAGAAAGCACACTAAGTGCAAGAAAAGAACGAAACGAAAAAAGAAAGGAGTTAGTTATTTTCGAATAGCGAATCGATAAACTATTGGATGTGTAAAAGAACAATATTCTACAATCTTCGATAAATAGCTTGGAAGAAATTGCGCTTTTTCAAAGAGACGACAAAGAAACAACTTCTCAAAAAATAAAGGAAGAAAAATGCTTGCAATTTACGGGATTTTAAATAAAATCATACAAGGAATGTTTTAAGGTTATTCTTTTTAAAGTTTGAAAGAGAAAAAAATACACAAAAGTCAAATTTCAAGAAAAATTAATTTGTTTTCATTGATAATATTTTTTTTTTAATTTCTTTTAACAAATTGCAATTTCTTGACAGAAAGTTGTTATAATATTGATTCTTTTGAGACCATCTCCGCATAGAACTGTCTTCAAAAGGTGCATACGGTACTTTTTTTTAGTACCATCAATTTTGAAAAGTAAAATAATAAATCTGAATTCAATTACGTGATTTTGTATTGACATTGCTAACAAGGCGTAAAACCAACAGAGTGTAAAAGTATCCATGCCAGGGTTCAAAACGGGTCTTTGGTTAAGCTCACGAACGCTCTCCTAATTAAGCCACCTGGACCACTCACCTAGCCTGGCACCCTTCACTCTATGTACAGTGAAACCTCACTTTGCGACCACCTCCATTAAGCGGCCACCTCCCTGAACGACCATTTTTTCATGGAACGAAATTTATTTCCATAGGTTCAATACAAATTTTACCTATATTCAGAGACCATCCCAGTTGATCTCCCTCCATGAGTGACCAATTTCTTAGAAAAAAAATGAAACAAATTCCGTTGTTTCCTGATCGCTTGAAGAAAGTTTTATTTGAAAAATAATTCCGGAGAGCACATTATTCATCAAACTTCTAAACTAAGTTTAGAATTTTTTATTATTATTATTCAGGTAACTTTTAATGATTTAAACCCCCTTTGTGCCTTTTTAGGCAATGAATTTAACTCTGATGACAAATTAAGAACGGCGGTCAATAAACTCCCCTGCCTTATTCTGCCAGGAAACTCTCAAAGAAATACATAAATTAATGAAATTGTCATTATTTGTTCCCGCCAAAAAAAAAAAAAAAAAAAAAAAAAAAAATTACTTATTGAATTTTGAAAGGGCTTGGAAATAAAATTTATGAAATATAAAACTGTAAAATCAAAGCAAACGTCAATGTATTCATTTTTTAAACTCTGCAGTAATTAACTTGAACAGCGAGCAGCAGTGCAGTTCAATGGGATACCTAGTAGCAGTGCTACTCCACTCCCTGTAGATGAGTAAGTGTATAGCAAATCCTAGAGGAGCCATGAGGAAAGAGTTTAAGCGTAGTATATAGTACTACAATAAAAATAGAGAAGATAAAAATTTTAAAAATATGGAGAGGCTGAAAATTTCTGAGAGGGTAATCCGAGGACTACAGTATAAATATAAGTAAAGATAAAATTAAGGATAGATAAAGATAAAAGAAGATGTTAACACTGTTCATAACATAGCAAGACCGCTCCAAGCAAAGCAGGAGAAATATACCAAATCCCTTAAAACCAAAAAGGCTGTTTTCAGCGCCATACATTAAAAGTTAAAAATTACAGTGAGTATAAGGCTTTACCAAGGTAAAGCAATATAGAAAGAATTTTTTTTTTTTTTTAAATTTTATAAATTATAAAAGAAAAGAAAAGAAAATAAGTATCAGCCGAAGAGCGCGACTACTCTTCGATAATAGTAGTATATCGGGGTCTCTTACGTTTAGATGGGCTGAGAGCATCATAATCCGGTAACTCGTAAATAATTTCATTAGGGACTTTATAAAGCTGGCTGTGGAATTTTTTAGAAAGAAATTTAATACGTCTGACCAGAGAGGTAGTTTTGAGATCGTTTCTGATCGTGGTGTTCCGAAGAAATCGAGAACCATTTCTGATTCGACGAAGTTGACCGTTGTGAAGCTCAGAAAGCCGGTCCATACTTGTTCTACAGAGGAAGCCCCACACCGGGCAGCCGTAAGTGATGATGGTTAAAATGCAGGCATTGTAGATTAAAAGCTTGTTATGGTAGGACATACTAGGGCTCCTTAAAAGAGGTGAGAGACTTTTAGCTACCCCCGAGGCTTTACCGCGGATGTTAAGCATATGCTTTTTGAAGGTAAGGCGTTTGTCAATGATAACCCCCAGGTACTTAGCATCATCAGACCAAGGGATGGTAGTGTTGTTAATGGTTAGTCTATTGGGAACAGTAAAAGTACGAGAAAAGTAGACAGCTTTGGTCTTGCTTTCATTAAGTTTGACACGCCACTGATTGCACCAGTCTATGAATAAATTTAAGTGATTTTGTATGTTTTTATAAAGTAAATATGGATGGTGTGCCGCAGCATAAATGGTGGTGTCGTCCGCATAAAGGGCCAGTAAAGTTAGAAGAGTACGAGGCACGTCAAAAAAGTACAGATTGAAAAGGGTAGGGCCTAAGATTGATCCCTGTATAATACCACATAAAATAAAGTGTAGATCCGATAAAATGTTGTTTATGCGGACGGAGAAAGAACGGTCGCCAAGATATGAGAAAATAAGGTGTATAAGTCCGGATGGAAATCCAAGCCGAATTAATTTGTAAATGAGGCCTTCATGCCAGACTTTATCAAAGGCCTTGGCGATGTCCAGAAAAATGGCAGCCGTTGGCTTTTTTGCATTGAAGTTTTCACTGAGGAATTCAACAACGCGCAAAAGCTGGTGTTGTGTGGAGTGGCCAGCTCGGAATCCAAATTGTTCCGGTGGCAAAATATTGTGTTCGTTAATGAATTTGTTAATTTGCAATCTAATGACGCGTTCAATAACTTTAGAAAGGCTAGAAAGCAGACTAATAGGACGGAAATTAGTGGGATCGTGAAGGTTGCATGCAGGTTTAGGAATGGGGCAGATGATAGATTTTTTCCAAGGTTTGGGAAGTAATTAACTTATGTAATTAACTTTTGTTTTGATGCTTAAATTTTCATATTTTTTCCTAATGTGAAAAATAAATTTTAGTAACATTAATTGTTATCTATTTTTAACAGTTACACTCTAGATTTAAACATGACCTCCATTAAGAGACCACCTCTCGGAGCGACCAAGTTTTATTGGAACGGAACGTGGTTGCTTTAGGGAGGATTCACTGTACATTGGTCAGTCTGCAACCGCAGCACCGTTAGACCTGAATAGTTATTGTAACTTCATACACATGTTTTTCGGAAACATAATATATTTTAAGTGTATATAAATTGACATTTAGCAATACCTAAAGAAATAACATGAAATCCACATACAGGAAGCATGTGTTTGTTTTAATAAAATTGTGAAACCAATTCTTTATTTTTTCGAATATTTCTAAAAATTTAGAGCGCATGAAAAAATGGAAGAAGTAGAAAGTTTGCTACAGTCAACCGATGAACAAGTGTATGTACAAAAGGACATATTATTTCGAGAAATATTTAATAAATGTGGGATAATAAATATCCTCAAAAATGTAAACATAACAAACTCAAACTTTCAACTAATAGATACACGATACCATATGGGAAGAAAAAGCATGAAAGTAGATTAAAAAAAAAAAAAAGTAGTGAGAGATATTGACTGTTTTTTCTTATCAAGAAGTTTGGAAATCGGTTATATGCCAAATAAAGGGTTTATATTGGAATTCTTGGCGAATTCAAAAATGGATATGTATCATTTAATTGATGTTTAGGAATTGTTGTAATCAACTCATCGTATTTTTTGTTCGAATAAGTAATAAATATTGTATATATAAGATATATATTCATTTGTTGTTGTAAGTCAAGTCAGTTCTTAAGTAATTATAAGACTAAATCCTACATAAAATACACAAGTAGCATGTATTCTTAAATTTGAATTGTACGAGAAAAACTCACAAAATATTTTTTAAAAACAGTTACCAAAACGCACAAATAATACCAAAAACAATAAAAGAACTAAGTTAAAAACAAAAGAAGTTAGACTTTTTGTACAGCCGATCAAAAGATTTGAAAATGGCAAAATGGCATTAAATTATATAGAGCAAAAATATCAAAATAATCAATTATTGCTATAAGTAATAAACATAAACTTTTAAAAAGGCAAAATATCTTTATTTATTTACATTTCGACATGTTTGATTGCATCAGAGGGCAACATCCTCAAGAATATAAAATGATAACAATATTTTCGCAAAAATTCAAATAGAAAAACTAGTAAACAAAAACAAAAACAAAAATCACGCGAACACAAGGATAATGAAATTAACTGCAATACTAAAAATGGAAATATCTGTACATGAATTACTTTACATTATTGTTTCATGATTCTGTGTAGCATTTCTTTCCAAATTTTAGTGAGCTCCATGGATACTGAATCATTGCAAATATTCTCATTGCGTAAGAAGATCTCTATTCATTCTCTGAAAACGGATGGAAAATAAGATCTTGATGGGTAAATTATTCTAGTGTTTTTAAAATCTATTTGTAAAGGAACTGTGTTATATAGTCTGGCCAGAGCTGAAGATTTCTTGTTGTATTTGATGTCTGCTATATGTTCTTTGATCCTAGTTTTGAGCTTTCTATATGTCATTCGTATATAAAATTGGAGTGTTCCATCTTCTTTGGTGAAAGGTATTTCATATGCCCTGATTGATTTAGAGCAAAAATATTTTTTATTTCTTTATATTTTCATTGTGCATTAACATAAACTCTTAATGCAGCTTCAGTTTCTATTTGCAATAATTATAAGAAAATCTCACGAAACAAATTATTTCTTGATTCTATCAAACTGGCAAAACAACAGAAAGCACACCAAGTGCATAAAAAGAACAAAACAGAGAACGAAAGAAGTTTTTTTTTTTTTTTTTTTTTTCGTTAACGAATCGATAAACTGGTGGATGTGTAAAAGAACATTATTCTACAATCTTCGATAAATAGCTTGAAAAAAAAAATGCGTCTTTTCAAAGTGACGACAAAGAAAAAAAAATTCGTAAAAAGAGAAAACAAAACGGAAGAAAAATACTTGCCACTTACTGAATCGTAAACAAAATCATACAAGGAATGTTCTAAACAGTTATTCTTTTTCAGACTTAAAGAGAAAACTTTCCACAAAGGACATATTTCAACAAAAAGTAATTTGTTTTCATTGTTCATACTTTTTTGAATTTTTAAAAAAGTTGTAATTTCTTGAAAGAAGTATGGGAACAGCGCCGCATACAGGGTGATTCGCTATCGTGTGTACATACGTTAAGGGGTGGTACAGCTCAATAAAGTAAAAAAAAAAAAAAAGAATTATATAAGAAGCTGGCTCATAATTAGTGTTGCCAGGTGTTCCGCGTAGATCAGGGTTGGAAATGCTCTGGATACCACTAATTGTTTATAGCTTATTTCGCCAACTTTAATCGCAGATAATCCTGTCATTGTTTAAGGCTAAGAAAATCACTTTAATCCCTTGAGGGACAAGCAATTACGTTTGTGAAATGCTGAATTCTCACCAGAATCTTTGAAAAATTCTATTTCAAAATAAGGAAATGCAATTTTACGGCTTTTTTCCTCCAAAGTTAGAAAAGTAAAATTTAATAAATATTTTCTGGTGTAAAACTTCATTAATTGTAGGTAATACATAATATATGCCGGTGCCCCTCAAGGGGTTAAAATGCTGGTGTCCAGAGAATTGTTGAGCACTGATTGACGCAAGACAACTGGCAACAACAGCAAACAATCTACTTATTTTGTCAAAAGTACAGAGCTTCTCACAGGAAGTCGAGACCGAGGTTCTCTTAATGAAAGTATCTTCCCAATATTTTCAACAGATATGTTTTACTTTCTATTAAGTGTGATAATATTCTAAGAATTCCTAGAACTGGCTACGATCTGCGTACAAACAACACTGTCTTAGACACTTAAGACATTTAAGACACTTTAAGACACTTAGATTAGTAATATACCTCATGGTATATATGAATTACTGACTTAATTACAGTGCACTTCCTGTAATATCTATCACATTTCACATAAAATAAAGTAAGTATGTTGAATATATCGATAAAATATATTCATTCCCGTTAAAGTTGGGAATGTAAACTCGAGTTCGACTTGCAGTGAGACACCTTGTATTTATGACTATTTAAGTGGATTGCGACCCAGCATTCCTTTGCATAAATATGTTTGTTTTAGTGAGCTGCAGGATAGACCAGGGTATATTGGCCATACGGCCACGCAGGACTATCAACTGTATTTTTCAAAATGTCCAGTAGGTGGCGTTAATAGATGAGTGACGTGTGTCTTATCACGCTTTCTTTCACCTATAACAACGTCATCCGCGAAAAAGCAATTAAACGAAAGCCATTTTAAATTAAAAAATTGTCACTCAGTTACTTTTTTTTTTTTTTTTTTTTTTTTTTTTACATTTATAAATAATCGTTCTGATTTGTTCCTAAATTAAAGTGAATAGTAATCTAAAACACGATTATTTCCTACCAACTCATTTTTAACAGTATTAACAGTATATTTTGATGTGACGATTAAAAATCAAAATGGCAATATGGGCAAGTCGGTTCATTAAATGAGGACATGTTGTCATGCAGTCAAAGAATTTGTTTTCTACATTCATAAGAATATAAAAGTTAATAAAAATACAGATTTATGTGTATTACTGCACAGGGTTGACGGTAATAAATTTCAGAAAATTTAAGTATATTAGAATAAAACTTTTAATAGACATTCTCATCTTTGTTTTAAATGCTATAATATAATGCATATGTAGTGGAAGTTTCCATTATCATCCATCAAGTACCACCAAGTGCAGTATGCGTTTGACGCTCCACATTTTGGCCGGCGATTGCCAGTTCATACGGCATCATCGATTGCTTGAACACCCGGTTTTCTCAGAACTTCTCGTGATGTTAACACATTTCAAACAAAGAGAGGTGCATATTGTTGGATTTTCATTACAATGTTTTTATTTTTCTCAAAATTATTACCGTCAATCGAAGTTCAGTTTGGATGAAACGCCCTGTATATGTGATTAAATAAGTGGTTTGAGACCCCATGATCTGTGGCAATTTTTCATCCACTTGATACCTGCTATCACCGGTTTGAATTTGTCGTACGAATTTGGCAACACCCTGTATATGAAACAAAACCATAAACGCCTACAAAGTGCGCCAAGTACATTGAAAGAACAAATCCGAGAAAGAAACAAGTTTAAACTTTTCGTACTGCAGATCGATAAACTGACGTGTGGGCTAAAGAATGTTATTCTACTACATGCAGCAAATAGCCTTAGAAAATCTGCGTTTTCACTACAATGACGAGGAAAAACTTCATGGGAAAAGAAAGGGTAAGAAAATTGCTCAAAACCGACTGGATTATAACATATGTTTATAAGTTCAAAACGTGTTTATTCTTTTAGGGGGTTGGAAGAAAAATTCTTCATGAAAAACACATTTCACCATTAACAATATTTTTCACTTTACATAAAAAAAAGATTTAAAATTCTAACTAGAACTGCTGCTCTTTTGACAGAAAAAGTTACATCGCTAAATCTAACAAATATCTTAACTTCATATAAGTTTATTTTGTGAGTTAAATATCCTTACATAGAGTGCATAAGAACCTATACTTGTAAATGAATAAAGAATGTAACACATATGCATCGTGAAATCTCAATTTCGCATTTTTATGAAACAATGAAGAAAAAAATATTTTTTTTCTTTTCTAAAAATATATGAAGAAACTAAAAGAGCCCACAAGTACATTAAAAGAATGATAGAAGTTACAGTTTTTAGTGTATTTGAACTATAAACTAGGGCGCGTTCTAAAAGACACATTATATTGAACAAGATTTAATATTTTTTTTTCGTTTATTTTTAGTAAACATAAAAAAAAAAATATATTCTTTTAATTTTCTCTCGCAAGATTGGAAACAAACAAAAAAATCTCTTGCGACAAATTTTTCAAAGAAAGAAAGAGAAATCACAAAAACGCCGCAGAATTCGGGGAGTGTGGCGTTCCTCACGCCCGTCGGAGTTCCTTACCTCCTTTCCTTTCCGACACTTTACAGAACGAGAAAAATATTAACAGATGTCCCCTGAGTAATTTAAAAGATAAATGCATGTAAATTGACAAATATTTTTACGTTAATTATGATTGAACATTTCCTGTTTTAATTGGTTGATTTTCTCTCATGAAACGTAAGCTGAAATTAAAATATAAACTAAATGTAAACTACTTATGAAATGTATACTAAAATTGTAATAAAATAGTCAAATGTATTACCGTCAAATCAAGCCGAATAGACGGCAACTGTGTCACGGATATTTTTTCGTTTCTTGAAGAATTTTCCAGTTTGTCCATTTTTATAGAAATTATGAAAAAAATCTTCTTTACCAGCTAAAAATCACTCAATATTCACAGTTGTAAGCTAAAATTAATCGTAAATTTGCATTTCTAAATTACAATTACCATAAGTTCGCATTTCTAAACTGCAATTAACCATAAATTCTCTAATATAAGCATTTAAATTGCAGAAAACTTGCAGGATTTCAGGTAATCCTAATACGGAAATATGTTGATTGTTTGGAAAAAGAGTTTTTTACAAGTACTAAAAAACAAAAATTCGTTAGTTTTACGTGCATTAACAGAATGAAAGGAATTCTATATTTATTAAATAGGAAATTATTAAAGACAGCGGATCAATAAACTGGTAGGTCACCGAAAGAGCATTATTGTACAAATCCTAACGTACAAAGTGGAGTGACATCCACCTTTTTACAACAGCAAAAAAAAAAAAAAAAAAAAAAAAAAAGGTCTTCGGAATATATAAATGTGGAATAAAAATGATCACATCTAGCAGGATTATACTCCAAAAACGAAACAAATTATCGATTAAATATGAAATTATTAAAGACAGTGGATCCATAAACTGGTGGATGTCCAAAAGTGCATTATCGTACTATCTCCAACAAACAGTTTGGAATGAAATCCACTTTTGCACAAAGACGACAAAAAATTCTTTAAAATATGTAAATGTGGATGAAAAATGCTCGCAAACTAACGAGATTATAATCCAAGAACGAAAGAAATTATCAATTTAATAATATGAAATTATTAAAGATAGTGGATAAATAAACTGGTGGATATTAGATGTAAATTTCTAACTGGGCGAAAAATGTCTGGACCAGCATTCGAACCTGGGACCTCCTCAGCCAGGAGGTCCCGGGTTCGAATCCTGGTCCGGACATTTTTCGCCCAATTGGAAATTTACATCTAATATGATTTGTTTACCAATTAGAATAATTGTGTGAAAATTAGTCTAGTGTAATTTCGTATCCAGCGTTTTCTGGAGTTCCATTACCTGAGATTTATTTTGTTGAGCTGAACCAGGTTTCAGACCAGATGCTGTAATCTTCAAGGTTAGCTGGGTGAAAAAGTTCGACCAGAATCGTCCGGGATAGCTCAGATGGCAGAGCACTGGCGGCTTCAGCCAGGAGGTCCAGGGTTCGAATCCTGGTCCGGACATTTTTCGCCCAGTTGGAAATTTACATCTAATATGATTTGTTTACCAATTAGAATAATTGAGTGAAAATTAGTCTAGTGAAACTGGTGGATGTCCAAAAGAGCATTGTTATACTACCCCCACCATACAGCTCGGAATAAAATCCGCCTTTTCACAAAAACGACAAAAAGTTCTTCGTAATATATAAATGTGGAAGAAAGTTGCTCCCAACTAACGGAATTATAATCCAAGAACGAAAGACAATATCAATTTATTAAACATGAAATTATTAAAAATAGCGGATCAATAAACTAGTGAATGTCTAAAAGAGCATTATTATACTACTCCCACCATACAGCTTGGAATAAAATCTGCTTTTTCACAAAGACGAAAAAAAAATATTCGGAATATGTAAATGTGGAATCAAAACGCTCGCAACAAACGGGATTGTAATCCAAGAAGGAAAAAAAATTCAATTTATTAAATATGAAATTATTAAAGATAGCGGATCAATAAACTGGTGGTTGCGCAAAAGAGCATTATTCCCAATATACAGCCTGGCATGAAATCCGCATTTTCATAAAGACGGTAGAAAAATTCTTCAAAATATGTAAATGTGTATGAAAAATGCTGGCAACTTACGGGATTATAATCCAAATTCATAGAAGAAATGTTATAAGCGCTTATTCTTTTTCGGTTGTGAAAAAGAAATTTTTCACGAGTAAATACCGGGTGTCCCAAAAAGGACTGACTGATTTTAAAATTCAATAACTTCCAAACGGTGACAGATATTAAAAAAATTCTTGCAGGAGGGTTATGCATAAAGTCAAAAGTTTTATTACAGTGATTTTCCATTTTAGTTCGAATTACAAACAATAGATGGCGCTGCGATGAATAGAGGCTAAATTCAGGCTCGATTTTTGGTACTTCGTGGCCCGGATAATACATTTCCATCTCCTTTTTCTGCATGGAACAACAGAAAGGACCAAAAATCGAGCCTGTATTTAGCGACTATTGCTTACAGCGCCATCTATTATTTGTAATTCGAACTAAAATCGAAAATCACTGTAATAAAACTTTTGACTTTATGCATAACCCTCCTGTAAGAATTTTTTAAATATCTGTCACCGTTTGGAAGTTATTGAATTTTAAAATCAGTCAGTCCTTTTTGGGACACCCGGTATTTCAACACAAAGTAAGCTGTTTTTACTTTTTACACTTAAAAAAACATACATAATAATTAAACTGGCTATTCCTTTTACAGAATGATGTTACATCATTACTCTTTGGAGTAATTTTGAAAATTGTGACTCAACAACTCCGATTTGAAAAATATATTCTCAGACATTAGCATGCATCATTTTAACCCACTTATGCCTAGCGTCTCATGTTGGGGACATTTCGAATTTTAATAACTTTTTTTAATTTTCTTCTTCTTTATAACATAAAAATTGTATGAAGTAATTGTCTATAAATGTCTTTATCTATTACCGAGAGATGACAGCATAAGTTTGAGATTTGTTTGCTTAAATGAAGGCCTTTTGTCTGTGTTTATAGATTTTTCATTTTTCAAGATAGCGAAAAGCAATTTTTTTTAAATTTTTTGTGTGAAAGATCCAAATAAATAAGTCATAATCTTAGCTTGTAAATTTCGTTGAAATACGTATTTTTTTTAATTGCGAAATTAAATGTTCAAGTCTTATTTTTTATGCATGCTTGTTACGCACAAAATATAGGGCGCTAGGCTCAAATGGATACATAATTCTATTATCCATTTAGGGGACAGTTATTGATGTAAAGTCCTTTTCAAGATGATTTTGAAATAAATTGTTTTTTAGCCTCAAATACAATTATTCTTAATTTATTATTAATTACACTTATAATGTTATTAGCCTCTGTACAGAAATATATATATATATATATATATTAATAGTTCATAAAAATACTAATTATAGTATATAATATACAATTTAAAAGCTTAATTTATATACATTTAGACAAAACGTATAATGATGCATTTTTCCACATATGGATATTCACATATTTAGTACGTTTACATTTTATCAAATTAATACTAAAATATTTTAGCGTAATTTTGTTAGGATTTTTCCAGTTCCTTTTGCAACATTTTTAAGTGATTTTACCAACAAATTTGAGAAAAAAAAATTCAGGCATAAATGTTTAAGCATGTAAAATATAATTTTAAAGAGTATACGAATAAAAAATTATTCACCAAAAAAGGCTCATTTTTCACATCTGCACTATACAGAAAATTACATATTTCTCCTAATTTTTATCTATTTTATAATATATAATTGTAATGTATACGAACTTACCATTGTAAAACAAACTTATTTTTGGACGTCCCGTTTTAATTTTATAAAATTTGCGAAGTTCACTTTAGCAGTAACGAAGCGTATTGCTAAAATGAAACTTCGGTATGAAAAACAAGTCAGTGTCATCATCTGTTGAGAATTCTGTGAACAATTTATATTAACTGATGTATTGGGAGATAGCAGCAATAAAGAAAATCGTCTTTTAAAGTCCACTGTAGATTCGCGATCAGTGAGCGTAAAACTTTTATTTCCCTTCAGTTTAGTTACTTCTTTATGAAAAGTGATCATTAATCACCATACTCTGCCCTAAAGTACGGAAAAAAATGTTTTGTTGAAACAACTAAATTTTGGTTAATATAGCTCCAACCAAATATTTTGGTTGAAATGATCAAATTTTGGTTAGATTAACCGAATGATTTTGTTAATTCAGCAAATCATTTGGTTAATCTAACCAAAATTTGGTCATTCCAACCGAAATATTTGGTTGGAGCTACATTAACAGAAATTTAGTTGTTTCAACAAAACAGTTTTTCCATGTATTGTCCATGTACCCAAAAACTATCTTATGAAAAAAATATATACTCTTTAAAAAAATATACGAAAAAAAATCACAAACAGTACATTAAAAGAATTAACGAATTTTAAATATTTTGTACAGCGGATCGTTGAGCTGGTAGCTGTGTAAAAAAGTAAATTATTTCCTTTAATATTAAATATATTTTTTTTTTATCCTTGCAATATTATATTAAATATGTCTTTCAATTCTTAAGTTCAAGCAAGAGAAAGAAAAATCTTAATTTTTTTTTCCTTTTTAAGAAAAATATGAAAGAAATTATGTAACCCTCCACAAAATACACCAAGTACAATAAAGGAACGAAACCAAAACGAAAGAAGTTAAAATTTGTCGTACAGCGGATCGATAAACAGGTGAATGGGTAGAAGAAAAAAAGTCCTTCCGGCCAGTGCCGGGAGGAAGAGGTAGCTTTCATAATCTTTATTTAAAAAAAGCCAAATTATATCATTCAAACACACGAAGCTCAATTTAATGGAAACCGAATATAGGAGATTCAATACTAATTTTTATCAATATAATGAATGAGAATTTCGCGAAATTAGTCAGCTTTAACCAAGCTGCTTTTCTTTAAAGTAACATATATTTGGCTGCCAAATTCGGCAATTTATTAAAGTGCCTGTCATTTTAAGACAACATGGTGGATGAGGCTAAGCAGTGAACTTGGTCGAGACCTTAGTAATTGCTGTGCACATGCTCACTCACATCGGAATCGGTTAATATATAGGAGTGCTGTCGCATGCAAAAAATCAGATTTTTCAAAATGTCACCCACAATAGAAATTGAAACTGCTATATCTGAGCCATTTTTTAAGGTAAAGACAAACAAAAAATGCTCCTGAATCCTTATATCAAGGTCAAATACTTAAGAAAGAAACCTTTTTCAAATTCTAATTTTTTTGCACCTCACTTTAAATATATATATATTTTTTAATTTAATGGTCACCATTTTGAAACAAGATGGCTGATGAATCTGGCCAGCGAACTTGGTCGAGGTGTTGATATATACTATCCACATGCCTTCTTACATCGAAATAGGGGAATACGTGTGTTATCGCCTGACAAATACAAGATCGTTTCAAAATGTTAGCCATGCTAGACATTCAAAGTGCTATAAATCAACCATTTTTTAAGATATAAACAAAAGAACAAATTTTCAGAAACAAAAACTGCTCCGGAATCTTTGTATTAGGGCCAAATACATAAAAAAATCTTTTTCAATTTCCAGTTGTTTAATACCTCATTTTGAATTTTAAATTTAATTTTTTTTAATGGCAACCCTTTTGAAACAAGATGGCGAATGAAGCTGGCCATCGAACTCGGTCGAGACATTGGTATGTACTATGTACAGACCAAGTTACATCCAAATAGGTTCAGAATTACGCCTGTTATCGCGTGACAAAAATCAGGTCGTTTTAAAATGTCAGCCACAAGAGAAATTCAAAATGCTATTACTCAGCCATTTTTTTTAGATATAGACGAAAGAAAAACTGTTCCGGAATCTTTGTATTAAGGTCAAACACATACAAAAAAAATCTTTTTCACTTTCCAATTTTTTGGTATCTCATTTAAATTTTTTTATTTTTTAATTTTTTTAAATGGCCGCCATTTTGAAACAAGATGGCGGATGAAGCCGGCCAACGAACTCGGTCGAGATATTTGTATGTACTATGTACACCAAGGTACATCGAAGTCGGTTCATAAATACGCCTGTTATTACGTTAGAAACATCAGGACTTTTCAAAATGTCAGCCACACTAGAAATTCAAAATGCTATAACTCAGCCATTTTTTAAGATATAGACGAAACAAAAACTGCTCCGAAATCTTTGTATAAAGTTCAAATACATAGGAAAATATATTTTTATATTTTCAATTTTTTGGTACCACACTTCAAATTTTAAATTTTTAAAAAAATTTTAAATGGCCGCCATTTTGAAACAAAATGGCGGATGAAGCTGGCCAACGAACTCGGTCGAGAGATTGGTATGTACTATGCACACACTGAATTACATCCAAATCGGTTCATAAATACGCCTTTTATCGCGTGACAAAATTAAGGACGTTTCAAAATGTCAGCCACGCTAGAAATTCAAAATGCTATAACTCAGCCATTTTTTAAGATATAGACGAAACAAAAACTGCTCCGAAATCTTTGTATAAAGGTCAAATACATAAGAAAAAATATTTTTCCATTTTCAATTTTTTGGTACCACATTTCAAATTTTAAATTTTTAAAAAAAATTTAAATGGCCGCCATTTTGAAACAAAATGGCGGATGAAGCTGGCCAACGAACTCGGTCGAGAGATTGGTATGTACTATGTACACACTGAATTACATCGAAATCGGTTCATAAATACGCCTTTTATCGCGTGACAAAATTCAGGACGTTTCAAAATGTCAGCCACACTAGAAATTCAAAATGCTATAACTCAGCCATTTTTTAAGATATAGACGAAACAAAAACTGCTCCGGAATCTTTGTATAAAGGTTAAATACATAAGAAAAAAATATTTTTCCATTTTTAATTTTTTGGTACCACATTTCAAGTTTTAAAATTTTTTAAAAATTTTTAATGGCCGCCATTTTGAAACAAAACGGCGGATGAAGCTGGCCAACGAACTCGGTCGAGAGATTGGTATGTACTATATACACACTGAATTACATCCAAATTGGTTCATAAATACGTCTTTTATCGCGTGACAAAATTCAGGACGTTTCAAAATGTCAGCCACGCTAGAAATTCAAAATGCTATAACTCAGCCATTTTTTAAGATATAGACGAAACAAAAACTGCTCCGGAATCTTTGTATAAAGGTAAAATACATAAGAGAAAAATATTTTTCCATTTTTAATTTTTTGGTACCAAATTTCAAGTTTTAAAATTTTTTAAAAATTTTAAATGGCCGCCATTTTGAAACAAAACGGCGGATGAAGCTGGCCAACGAACTCGGTCGAGACATTGGTATGTACTATGTACACACCGAATTTCATCGAAATCGGTTCATAATTACGGGAGTTACAGTGTGACATAGGTCATATATATATATATATATATATATATATATATATATATCAATTTTGGACGGAGGGTGGTTTCGGGGTCTGGGGGTCATGATCGATGAAAATATACCAAAATTTTTTGAAATCGCTTTCCTCCGAACGGCTGCAATAGGTAGCTTTTTTGTAAAGAATGCTACCTAAAAAAAAAACATTATTCTACTACTACCGACAAATAGCCTCGAAGGAAATCCGCCTTTTCACTACGGAAAATGAAAAAAATCCTTCGTAAAAAAGGGGAAGAAACATGCTCGCAACTTACGGGATTATAAAGCAAGCGCATATAAGAAACGTTCTAAGAAGTTTTGTTTTTTTTTCGGTTTTCAACCAAAAACGCATTTCAATGTAAAGAAATATTTTCTCACTTTTTTATACTTTTGCCTTAAATCATTAACTAGGCAGACTATCATAAAAAAAGATGTAACACATTACTCTTGACAATGAATGTTACTTTTTGTGATCTTTTTACGCATAAAAGAAGAGATTTAAAACATTTTGCAAGTACAGTATCTATACCCATACTATTTAATAATCAATATTTGAAATGTCATAAACTGTTTTAATTGTTTTAATTTGTATTAATGCTTCTCTGTTTTTAGTTAAAAAAATAATCAGTAAACGTTTAAATGCACCAAACATGCCTTATAAATAATGTTTTATTTTTACCAGGAGAAAAATATCTCACAAAATAAAATTCATTATTTTCAAATTATTGCGAAAGAAAATCCCAAAAGTCCATAAGTACATTAAGGAATTTTTGATTTTGTACAGCGAACCTATAAACTCGCAGATGTACGAAAAGACAAGTTATCATCAATAATTTTAAACATTTCTCTTTCTTTATCTGTATTATAAAATATAGCATACACCTTCAAATACTTAATTTCCAGCGAGAAAAAAAAAAAAAAAAATTCACGAAAAATGTCCTTCGCTTTAAGAAATATATGAAAGAAATTTTTAAAATCTACATAACACATCAAGTACAATAAAAGAACGAAAGAAATTAAAATTTTTCGTACAACTGGATGGATAACAGGTGAATGGGATAAAAAACATGATTCTATTACCAACGACAAATAGCCTGGAAGGAAATGCGTCTTTTCACTGGGAAGAATGAAAAAAAATCGTAAAAAAAGTGAAAAAAAAAAAAAAAAAAAAAAAACACGCTCGCAATTTACGGGATCGTACAGCAAGTTCATATAAGAAACGTTCTAAGCAGTTACTCTTTTCGGTTTTGAACCAAAAACATTTTTCAACATAAAGTAATATTTTCACGCTTTTTATACTTTTTTCTTAAACCCTTAACTAGAAGGGCTATTCATTTCAAAGATATATATATTTACAACATATTTTAACCTAAAGTAATATTTTCTCACTTTTTATACTTTTTCTCAAATTTCGTTGGTTTAGTCGGTAGAACGTCAGTGCACTATACTGATGGCCCGGGTTCGAGTCCCGGCATGGAATCTATTTCACTATGTTGGCGTTTGCGCCTTTTAAGCAATTAATTTGAAATTTGATTTTCATTTGAAGCATTTTATTTTCTTTATTTTTGCAATAAAATACAGCATATACTATAAAATTCTTAATTTACTACATGAGAAAAAAATCCTTCGTTTTAACCCGGGAGAACTCGCTGCATGAGATTTTCTCTCACAGTCGTACTTTTTTAAGACTCTTATTTAAATCATTTTTCATTTTAATTAAAATTTCAAAATGTTTTTCAATTATTTTACCTATTTTGTGAATAAAAGTACTAAGCCAACCAAAAAAAGTTGATATTATATGAATGTAAAGTAAAACAAAAGCAATTGGGCATTCTCACTAGCGAGTTCTCCCGGGTTAAGAAAAATATGAAATAAATCTGAAAAAAGTACATAATACATCAAGTACAATAAATGAGCGTAACCAAGAATGAAAGAAGTTAAAATTTTTCGCGCAGCAGATCGATAACAGGTGAATGGGATAGAAGAACAAGATTCTACTACCACCGACAAAAAGCCTCGAAAAGAATCCGCCTTTTCACCATGAAGGATGAAAAAGAAAACCTCGTAAAAAATGTAGTAAGAGCATGCTCTCAATTTACGGGATCATACAGCAAGTTCATATAAGTAACATTCTAAGCAGTTGCTCTTTTTCGTGTTTGAACCAAAGTATATTTCAACGTAAAGTAATATTTTATACTTTTTTCTTGAATTCTTAACAAGAAAGGCTATTCAAAAGAAAGAAAGATGTTATAACATTACTCTTAACAGCTATTTTAACTTCATATGAACTTTTTACATAAAAGAAAAAAAAATTAAACATTTTTCAAGTAAAGTATTTATACCCGCATTGTATGATAATTAATATTATCCGTGGTTTTTCAATTTTATGCTTTCTTTCTTAAATCCTTAACTTAAGGGCTATTCATTTGAAAAAAGATGTTACAACATTACTTCTAACAGTTACTTTAACTTCAAGTGAGCTTTTGATGTAAAATAAAAATAAAATAAAATTTTGCAAATAAATTATTGATACTACTAGTGTATAATGAATAAATATTATCAGTCTTTTTGACCAATCTTAGCTCTTTGTTCATACTTTTTTTCATAAATCCTTACCTTGCAGGTTATTCATTTGAAAAAAAAAATGTTATAATATAAATTTTAAGAGATCTTGTAACTGCATATGAGCTTTTTTGTGAGGAAAAATGTTTCAAAGATTTTGAAAATAAAATATTTATAATTTTAGTGTAGCATAATCAATATGATCAGTCTGTTTTATCAGTTTTTTCTCACATTTTATATATTTTTCTTAAATCCTTAAATAGAGGAGCTATTCATTTAAAAGAAAGATTTTACAACATTAATTTTAACAGGTATTTCAACATCATGTGAGCTTTTTATGTAAAATATGAGGTTTAAATATTATTTTGCAAATAAAGTATTCGTACTCATAGTCTAAATAATCAATATTTCGAAAGTCATAGGCGTTTTTTATTTCGCAAGTACTTCTCTCTTTTGCTGCTAAAAAGTTTTTTTTCCACGTATTGAATACCGCTGAGTCAATATTATTCAAAAAATATCAACTCTAATATGTGATTTTACGGTTTTAAAATGAAGTTCAAAACTTTCGTATGGATAAAGTGGTAAATGCATGAAAGGCAATCATTTTCAACAAGATTCATTATTTTTTATCGTTTCATAAAATATACATTTTTAAATTTCTATTTGGAAGCATTCAAAAAAATAAAGGGATATATATGATATGTGAGTATTGATAAAGTGGTAGATGTGCGAAACACAAAAAAATTTAAACAAGATTAATTATTTTAATTTTTAATCGTTGCATAAAATATACAGTTTTAAAGTTTTATTTGGAAGCGTTCAAAAGAATATCATGAAACATAAAATTTATTTAAAAGAGAAGAAATCGAAAACAATCACCAAATACCACCAAATACACCAATCACATTAAGAGATTGAAATAAGTTAAAATTCTTCACATTTAGGGTCGATAAACTGGTGGATGTAAAATGCTACATTATTGTACTATCATCAACAAATAGCCAGGAAGGAAAATCGCCTTTTATAACAAGAACGAAGAATAGACTTCGAAAAGGAAAATGGTTGAAGAAAAATGCTCGCAACTTACGGGATTATAAAGCAAGATGCAATTTTAAATGAAAAGAAAGAATTATGAAACATACCATTTATTTAAAAAGAGAACAATGCGAAAACAATCACAAAATGCAACAATTACATTAAGAATCGAAATAAGTTAAAATCATTCATATTTGGGGTCGATAACTGGTGGATGTAAAATGCAACATTATTCTACTCTCAACAACAAATAGCCGGGAAGGAAAACCACCTTTTCGCAACGATAACGAAGAATAGACTTCGAAAACAAAATGGATGAAGAAAGGTGCTCGCAACTTACGGGATTATAAAGCAAGATGAAATTTTAGATGAAAAGAAAGAATTATGAAACATATCATTTATTTAAAAAGAGAACAATGCGAAAACAATCACAAAATCCCACAAAATACACCAATCACATTAAGAGATCGAAATTAGTTAAAATCCTTCGTATTTGGGGTCGATAAACTGGTGGATGTAAAATGCAACATTATTCTACTATCAACAACAAATTAAATAGCGAGGAAGGAAAAACACCTTTTTGCACGAGAACGAGGAATAAACTTCGAAAACAAAATGGTTGAAGAAAGACGCTTGCAAAGCAAGATTGAGAAATGTTCTCAACAGTTATTCTTTTTCTGGTTAAAATATTCTTTCAAAAATGTAATCTATTACACAGAGTAATCTATTTTTATTTTTTAGACTGTTTTTTTTTAAATATAAATAAGATAACAATTATTTTGGCAGGGAGATGTTACACCATTACTCTGATAAGCTACTTTAACAACTTAATGCGAGCTTTTATTGCCAAAGAAGACATTTATACATTTTGCAAGTAAAATATACTGAAATATAAGATATGATACTTTTTTAAATTATAAGACATTTTTTTATTTTGAACAAGATTTAATACTTTCTATTTTTTTATCGCTTTATTATAGATACATTTTTAAATATTTATTTAGAAGCATAAAAAAATATCATAAAACATATATTTACTTTAAAGAACAACCGAAAAAAATCACAAAAACCCACAAAACACACCAAGTACATTAAAAGAAAAATCGAAATAAGTTAAAATTCTTCTTATAGAAGGGTCGATATACTGGTGGATATGAAACTCAATATTATTCTACTACCCCGACAAAGAACCAGGAATGAAAATCGCCTTTTCACAACAAGGATAAAGAAAAATTTTCGAAAAAAAAAATGGTTGAAGAAAAGGGCTCGCAACTTATAAACCAAGTTAAAAAATATATTCTAAGCAGTTATTCTTTGTCTCTTTAAAATATTCTTCAAAAAATGAGTTGCTTTAACTTCATATGAGCTGTTATTGTCAAAGAAGACATTTATACATTTTGGAAGTAAAATATACTTGCATATAAGAAATGATACTTTTTAAATTATAGAACAGTTTTTATTTTGAACAAGATTAATTATTTTTATTTTTTATATTTTTTATTCGAAATACATTTTTAAATATTTATTTAGAAGAATAAAAATATTATTCAAGACACATATTATTTCTTAAAAGAAAAAAAAAACTAAACTGAAAAAATTCACAAAACACACCTAGTACATTAAAAGAAAGATCGAAATATGCTAAAATTCTTCGTATAGAAGGGTTGATAAACTGGTGGATGTGAAACGCAACATTTTTCTGCTACCACCGACAAATAGCCAGGAAGAAAAATCGCCTTTTCACAATGAGGACGAAGAAAAAATTTCGTAAATATAAATAAATAAATAATGGTTGAAGAAAAATGCTTATAACTTATGAGATTATAAATCAAGCTTAAGAATTATTATGAGCAGTTATTATTTTTTCTTTAAAATATTGTTCGAAAAATGAGTTGCTTTAACTTCATATGAGCTTTTATTATCAAAGAAGACATTTATACATTTTGCAAGTAAAATATACTTGCATATAATAAATGATAATTTTTAAATTATAAAACAGTTTTTATTTTAAACAAGTTTAATTATTTTTATTTTTTATATTTTTTATTAGAAATAAATTTTTAAATAGTTATTTAGAAACATAAAAGAATAATTCATGACATAGTATATTATCTACTAAAAAAAAAAACTAAACTGAAAAACTTCACAAAACACACCAAGTCCATTAAAAGAAACAACTAAATATGCTAAAATTCTTCGTATAGCGAGGTCGATAAACTAGTGGTTTCGAAATCCAACATTATTCTACTACCACCGACAACTAGCCAGGAAGGAAAATCATCTTTTCACAACAAGGACAAAGAAAAAATTTCGAAAAAAAAAAAAAAAAGGTTGAAGAAAAATGCTCTCAACTTATTGGATTATAAACACAAAAAATCCGAAAAACACACCAAGTCCATTAAAAGAAAGATCGAAATGTGCTAAAATTATTCATATAGTAGGGTCGATAGACTGGTGGATGTGAAACGCAACATTATTCTACTACCAACGACAAGCCAGGAAGGAAAATCGCCTTTAAACAAAAAAAAAAAATCCTTTAAAAAATTAAAAAAAAAAAACCCACAAAACACACCAAGTCTATTAAAAGAAAGATCGAAATAAGCTAAAATTCATCGTATAGAAGCGTCGACGGGCTGATGGATGTGAAACACAACATTATTCTATTACCACCGACAAATAGCCAGGAAGGAAAAATCGCCTTTCACAACTAGAACAAAGAAAAAATTTCATAAAAATAAATAAATAAATAAATAATGGTTGCAGAAAAATGCTCGCAACTTATGGGATTATAAACCAAGCTTAAGGAATATTCTGAGCAGTTATTCTTTTTCTGGTTAAAAATATTCTTCCGAAAACGTAATCTATAATACAAAGTATTCTTTTTTTATTTTTAGACTTTTTCTTAAATACAAGTAAGGTAACAATTATTTTGTCAGACAGATGTTACACCATTACTCTAATGATTTACTTTAGCGTCATATCACCTTTTATTGCCAAAAAAGATATTTATACATTTTGCAAGTAAAACATACATGTAAAAAATGATATTCTTTAAATTATAAATCAGTTCTTATATTGCACAAGATTATTTAACTTTATTTTTTATCGTTTCTTAAGAAATAAGTTTTCAAATATTTATTAAGAAAAATAAAAAACTCACAAAACATATTATTTCTTATATTAAAAAAATCACAAAACCCCACAAATCACACCAAGTACATTAAAAGAAAGATCGAAATAAGTTAAAATTATTCATATAATGGGTCGATATATTCTACCAAAAACATGCGTTACTTAAAGGGCAATTCCACAGAAAAGTCTCATTTAGGAGGAGGGAATAAAATTTATAATATAGTTAATTTAAGGGTATGATTGGAAACTTTGATATTTTTATGTTCTATAAAAATGCCTAGTAAGAACTCATTGTAAATTGCTATTCACAAATTAAGTTAAGTATTCTTATTGTCTTTGTAATATTATAATATTACGCCCGTTACACAATAAAAGTTACGTCAGTTACATATGTAAACACCATTTTTTCTTTTTTATTGTCCAAAAATTATTTGAAAAAATATTATTGTAGTTTGTCATTACTTAGTGTTGTTAAGAACATAAAATCACTTTTTTAAAACTGGATAGCTTTGATCATTTTTACACTTTAATGAAGGCAGAAAATATGTTTGTCAATTTATGTTACATCAGTTACAGAAATATGAAATGCAATTTTTTGAACTAAAATAGAAATAGAAATAATCTGCTGGTATTTGGGTATTAAGTCCTTAATAAGGAATATTTTAAATTATAAAAAATGTTCTACCTTTATTAGTAAATTTTCTACACCGTTTAGAAAACAATAATTAGTCATCAAGAGTTCCGTCAGTTACGATGGAATTGACCTAAAGTAAACTATTTTTACTTTTTAGGCTTAAAAAAATGCTTCTAAGATAGCTATTATATTTTTATTCCATTACTTTAATGAGATACTTTAGCTTCCGTATCAGCTATTAATGTCAAACATTTAGACATCTTTGCAAGTAAAATATGCTATTATTATATGTAAGAATCAATAATTTTATATTATAGAAGAGTTTTTATTTCGTACATTTCTCTCCATTTTAGTGCTAAAAAATACGTCCACAAAATGTTTCATGTATTAAAAATACCCGAGGCATTATTGTTTGAAAAATATTGACTCAAATTAATATATATTTATGGTTAGTGATGCAATAATTAAAAGAGTTGAATTCAAAATGCGCGCATATTCTATCTCGAATTATTGTTAAATAATATGTCTTGTATGATTACAAGAGGTATTAAGAAAAACATTACTTATTTGAGGGAACATTTTTAAACACATACGAAGGAAAATTAATGTTTTAATCATTCATAAAGAATTATTTCTGCAATTCCTTTAAAATAAAATAATGTTTAATTTTTTTAAACGCATACCGGGTGTTAAAAAAGTTGAGACCCTCTTTAAAATTAAATAATTTGAAAACGGTTAATGATAGACATGTTCTGTTTGTTGCATCTTTATTAGAAAGCAATATTTTTTTAGCCATATATTTCCAAATTAGTTTAAAATTTCGCCAATAGCAGTGATGGAATTGTGTAGCAGCAGAGAATCAATCGACACCACAAAATTGTATTAGTATTCTTCATCTAACTTCAAGATAGAATTCTGAGATTTTTCAAGGCGAAGTATACATAGCTGCTAACCTTTCACTAATCTTCCGTAATATCTAGATTAATTTGACCCAGGTTAACCAGAAAATTTATTTCATGATTGCTTATTTATTTAATTCCAGGTTTCTACGTTGAACATATGTAATTTCATTTCTTAAAAAAAATTTCTGGTTCTAAACGTATCAAACCAGGGTCAAATTAACGCAAGTATTACGGAAGATTATTTTAAGGTTGGCACCTATGAGTATACTATAAAAATTTAGTGGTGACAATCGATCAATTGCTGAGCCAATGTTCCATCACTGCATTAGGAGCGTTGCAGACTGAAAAACTAAATGACAAAATTCGCCAGATTTGAGTCCTTGCAATTTCGTCTTAAAGTTCATCTACAAAATCCACAACCGTTAACGGAACTGAAACATTACATCTCTAAGACATGTGACATGTGAGGACATACGTGATGGGACATATTCGCGAAATATCGACTAATTTTATTATGAGACTGCGTTATTATATTGCTGCAAGTGGTGGATATTTCGAAAATATCGTCGTTTTGTTTTTTGTTTACCACACAACGTCACCTATTGGCAACATTATAAACTAATTTTGAAATCACATAGTTGAAAATTTATTGCTTTAGTAATGAAGACGCAGCAAACAGGACATATTCGTTAACCCTTTTCTAATTATTTATTTCTAAACAGGCATCCCAAATATTTGGGAGCAAATAAATGTAGCCTTCCCCTCACCGCAGTGCAAATAAATATAACCAGCCAATGCAGTGTGTTTTTAATATTATACACACAATATTTTATAATAAAAAAATACAAAATACTGTTAAATTATTTCGGTATTGTTACTACTGAAAACTGATCACGGAATCCACTAATACTGATCACTAATATTTTAGAAAAATATTTAGAAAAAAGTTTAAAAAACCAATATATATTTTTTTCTTTTTACATACTTAACTGATAAGATTTTAAAGAAATCAATTTATTGATCACAATATTTTTGTAATTAAGCTAGCTTACTTTTATGGGGACATCTGTTCAAACATTGAAGCCAGTCAAAATTTAAAAAATCCAATATCCGAGATCAATAACAGGTTTTTCTCATTTTATAATGTAAACAAGAGAAAAAGAGAGAGTAAATTATATGTGCCTAACTGAACAAACAAAGAAGCATTTTTATGTCACGAAGTACACATCTAACAAAATACATACTACATCAAACATAAAAGGGTAAAGAACTTTATTGTCCCTAAAAGTTTGAAATCCATAAAATTCAATATCTTTGTAGAATTAATTAAAATTTGAGAGGTATTTCAGAAAGTAAGTTATTAAAACCTCGTTTTTTTTTTTTTTTTTTTTTTTTTTTTTTTTTTTTTTTTTTTTTTTTTTGAGAAATTTAAGTACTAGCTTTGATGTACATTCATCTAGATTTTTCCAATCCGCCTTCAAATACGTAAAGACTAACAAAATACGTTACAATGAATTTATTTTATAATTTCAGTTGTTTTTAGGTGCGTTCGTAATTATATAAATACGAACACCTATAGCACCTATAGTCATCGTCTGGTTCGCCCGTTTGTCTGTCCATCTGTCCACATATAACAGTGAAAAAACTACCTAACCGATTGTCTTGAAATTTAATGTATATAATCGTTGGAGAATGTTGTCGAGTCATTCATAATTTTATGAAAATCTAATCAAAACTCATAAGGATATTAATAAAAATTTTCTTTAAATCCTATCATACGTAATTAATTCCATGATATCCCATGATAGGTAATTATACTAGGTTGCTATGGTGATTATTCTATTAAATCCTATCATACGTAATTAACACAATTGTATCCCATGATAGGCAATGATCCTAGGTTGCCATAAGGATTACGTCATATGTAAGATGGAGTCCTATTATTACTGAATTTAAAATATATAAACGCCCCTAACGAATCAAACGCCCCTATCTATTCTCTCTGGTATCGATCTGGGTAACGAGACTCGGTGACTTTCTCTAATTAGCTTCCGAACTTGTTACGATACAGGTGTTCACATTTTCAATGGCACTTCTTGTTCGTTTCAGACATGAACACAGAGGTTTAAATATATGTTGAAAGATATTGAAATAAAATTTTCCATGAAAAAATAAAATGAATATATTGTTTTCTTCAATGTGATTTATATGTTTATAAAAAAAGACTTTGTCATACGTTTTCAATAGTGACGAATTGTTAAGCTCGGGAATTTTGTGAAAATGTATCTAGATGAATTATAACAAGTTGGAAAATGCTCGTCAAACGTGGAAAATGAGGTGCGTTCGTACTATAACTAGTTTTATAAATATTTTTTGCACCGCAAATTGTACTGAATGTATATTTTAGTGCACTTCATAAGTACATATCAATTTCATTCTCTTCGAAAGGCTGTAGCATCATTAAATTGCACTTGAAATAATTTTTTCCCATTGGCAGTAACGTAACGAAAAACTTTTGACTGTCCCTGTAATTAAACTATACATCCTATTTTTATAAAATTTGAAATGACTCGACAAATTTTGAAACTATTATATATTTAAAATTTCAGACATTTCGGACGGCTGTAACATCATTAAAATGCACTTGCAATAATTCCCATTGGCCGCAATGTAACGGAAAACTTTTGACTGTCCCTGTAATTAAACTATACATCCGATTTTAATAAATTTGAAATGACTCGACAAAATTTTGCAACAATTACATATTTAAAATTTCAGACGATTCAGTTGGGTAGTTTTTGCTCAGTTACACGAAAAAAACGTTTTTGTTGAAACAACTAAATTTTGGTTAATATAGATCCAACCAAATATTTTGGTTGGAATGATCAAATTTTTATTAGACTAACCAAATGATTTTGTTAATTCAACAAATCATTTGGTTAGTCCAACCAACATTTAATCATTTTAACCAAAATATTTAGTTGAGCTATATTAACCAAAATATTTGGTTGAGCTATATTAACCAAAATTTAGTTGTTTCCACAAAACAGTTTTCTCCGTGTATGTGAAGACAGGCAGACAGACAGACGGACTGAACGACGACTATAGGTGCTAGGTATTTATGTAATTACGAACGCACCTAAAAAGTGAAATACTTTTGAATTAACATTAAGTGAATTAGATCTGTCAGTTTATTTTATTATACGGTACTTTTAAATGAAACTATAGGATCAATTCAAATACATTAACAAATAAACTTAATTTCAGGGTTGGGTTGGGTTGATTTTTGACGGCCAATTATCTACACTAGGGATATAGGACCGGGGGGAGTGCCCTCCGTGGGGGTCTTTCTAAGGGTACCTAATCCGTATTAACGCATGGAAGATCCACGGCTCGAAGAAAACCACGAAAACTCCGAACGATTAGGCCGACGGGCGCGATTGGGATCGAACCCAGCACCTCCCGTCTACCAGCTTCGAGAGCAGAACCTCTCGGGCACTGGTGGGGCAAACGTAATTTCAGATATGTTGAATTCTGCTTTAAAATACACAATTTAGATCTATATTAGTCTTTTAAAACAAAATTTTATAATAAAATGTATTAATATTTAAACACATTGTGTTTCATATAAAAATCATGGAAATATTAAGTTATTTTGGAAACAAGTACGGGTAAATATACAGCGGGTCTATAAAATAATGTCCTAGTTATAAATTTTACTACTATCAAATGTAAGCGTTGTTGATTGTTGGTTCCAGGTCACAAATAAAGAGTAACTCAAACAGTTTTAGATAAGAGCATGCGCGAGTACTGCTTTGTTACTGACTCGCTTGCAGTACCACATACGTAAAATGGTGACTCTTGAGCATAAAGCGTTATTGCTGGGCTGAAGATTTAGAGCCATGCGATTTTTTCTATCGGGCTTTATAAAAGATCGTGTCTACGCCCCGCCGCTACCTAACGATTTATCAGATTTGAGACGCCGAATTCAAGAGGTCTTCCATTACTCTGGCGTCGTTAAACGAAGTGTGCGAAGAATTGGACTATAGGTTGGATGCGTGCCGTATAACTAAATGGGCACCTATTGAACATTTGTAAAAAAACTTGGATAGTTTACCTTCCATTTGACGTATGATTTGTTGTGCATAAGCTAAATTAAACTGTTATAAAATATCATTGAATCAGAGACATTATTTCATAAACACCCTGTATTACAACTATCTAGAAATGCAAAACTTCTAAATATGTACATTTTAGTTCTATAAACCAATTAAATTGGCATCATATCGGCACTGTATTATATTTTAAAAAACATGCCCTATCCCAGAACATAAAATTTTATATTAAACTGCGTAATTACTGCATTTCTCGAATAACACCAGTTGAGATGTTATAAAGGGATCTATCATCGTTCCTATTGTCTCTGCTATCGATGACAGACGGGAAGGTCTCTAATTAGCTTCTAAACATGTTTCGGGACAAGCTTCAAAGGTTCATTTACACTTCATGAACATTTTAGACATCATTACAAAGATTTAAATATATTTCAGAAGGCATTTCACTGAATTATTTTTTTCAGAAAGAGGTAAAATTAAAATTAATTTTGTATCGTGAACTTTGTATGACTAATTACCCCCCGTCTAGGAGTGTCCTTTACAGAAATTTTAAACATTTATCACTGGTAATTCTGAATTGAATTTTTTGTCTAACTTCATCGCTTGAATTCTGGGATTAAATAACGCAATATTTTCGGTACTTTTTTGTTACCCGGCCTCAAATCTTGCCAATAACGTTCCGAATACTTGCCAATAGCAGCTTTTATCATTCGAGCGTATAAAAAAATAACAATTCTTTGATGCTGAGATAAAATTCTTTGATTTATTACGGTTCTGTTTTTTTAATTTTTAATTTTTTTGGCTGTTTAATTACACGAGTGAAAGGTTCATATTTTAAACCAAATGAATGCACTAAGAATGATAGCAATTGGAACACTATTTGGCGATTTATCATCTATTCCCGACTAAAATAAAGGCAACAAATATTCTTTTAAAATTCATCAGTAGGAATAATCAAGCATTTTAAGATTTTTATGCATCACATATAAGCGATGTTTATCAAGAAGAGACTAAAATGGATTTTCCATATGTTATTCAATGCATTTATATTCAATGTTTATTACATCAGATTAAAAACAAATTTGTCTAAATGGATTCTGGAAAGTTCATTAAATACGAATTAATGTTAATTTAATCATAGTTAACAGATTCATTATATTAAAAGAAATATTTTCTGCTGAAACTGCAAACCTATGTGTTATATCAAATATATTATTATTATTATATAAATGTAAGTGCATGTAATTAAAATTCTTGTTTTAATGCGAAATATATAACAGAATATGGCTTTTAAATGTATTAAAATTGAATCACTGTCATCAAGGATAAAAACGATGTAATGTTTATATTGAGTACAAAGTAGCATTTAGAAATACATTCTGGTTGAAAAGCAAACCATATAATGTACAGTCGTGGAAAAAAAGTAAACACCCCCTACTAACTCCTCAACAAATTATTGTAGACGAAAGTTACCGGTACCGAACGATTGGAAATAATGTCTACTTTTAAGTGATGTATATAAAATTTTCTTAGGGGGCAAGCTACATATTAAAACATCTACATATCCAAACTTCTTTTTTTGTATGGCAATACCCAATTTTAACGCGAAATTTCAAATCTTCGGTTCAAACTATGCCTAAACACCAAATTTTATGTCATTTGAATGCTACGTTTTTGACTTATACAAAATTTAGAGCTTCTAATGTTACATTACATTTTCATATTTTTATTTATATCTCCTGAAATTCTGTCCCTAATGTGCTTTTTTATTTTATTTTATTTTATTTTATTTTATTTTATTTTATTTTATTTTTTTGGTAGCAATAACACTAATATATCCAAACATAAATACGTTGAATTTGCAATTTTTATAATTGTATGATATGAATTATGAATTATGAAATTAATATTCGAAAAAATTATGAATTGCAACCTACAATTTTTCTGATGGATTTAGATTTATTAAGTACTGCTTTATGGAAATCCAAAATTTCACATTTTTATTCCAAGTAGTTTTCAAATTATGCTTAAAAAACAGCAAAATGATGGTTCAAGGGGTCCTCTATGATAGAAGTGACTAGATATTTTGAAATTTATTCTGCTGTCCTGTAATCTAATGGACTTCATTGACTCCTTGAGTGGTGCTCTCTCGGTTAACAATCGAGTACGGAACTTCAAGTTGGATACAGACCTTAAAATACGCTCGTTTTAAAATAATTAATTTCTTGGAAACTTATGGTACGATTTGCATAAAAATTTGCTTTTAGGCTAATTAAATGGTGTAGAGTTCATTTATGCTGTCAGAATTGTGTACTGCTATTGAAAAAAACAAAGTTATGGTTCGTTTTAATATGTAGATGCCTCCCTAAGCAAATTTAGATACATCATTTAAAAGTAGACTTTATTTCCAATCGTTCGGTACCAGTAACTTTCTTCTACGATAATTTGTTGCGGAGTTAATAGGGGGTGTTTACTTTTTTTTCCCCACAACTGTACACAGATAATCACACAGGTAAATATATCAGCAATGGGCCACTTACGTACCTAACGATGTCAATTTTTTTTTTTTTTTTTTTTTTTTTTGTCCAAAACTTCATGCATAATTTCTAATTAACAATTTTATCTATGACACATTAATTTATTGAAAAAACATTGATCACTAACAATGGATTCCCAAGTATGGACCACCAAAAAATATTTAGGATTCTTAGAGGAAAAAAAAATTGATACAATATATTTAAAATGGTAATGAAAATAAATTATTAAGACTATAAATAAATATTTTGAATGAAACAGAGTGATATATAAACTAAAAAAATATAAATATTGATTGATTCCAACTATATTCTTTTACATTTTTTCTTTCACACTTAATTATTTATCAAATACACTACAAGTAGAAATACATTACAAAGACATTTCAAGGATAAAACACAAGTTAAAGAACTGAAATTTTATATTATAATGTCCAACCAGTCGAATAACTACAAATAAATTTCCGGAATATATTTTCACCTTTATTTTGCAATGATATGTTAATTAACTGTCTGTAGTTGTGTATATGCTATATATATACATATATAGTGAGGTGTTAACAGGAAACTGTCAGCGGAAAAATTTCCAGCGGATCTTGCCTATAAAGTATTCTAGCTAAACTAGTTTAGATCTAAGACATATTATATCAAAACCGTTCGAGAAGGTATCCTCGAGCTCGATTTACTGGAGGCTTTTTTTTTCAGGTGGAGTTACTACAAATCTCTGGGCATTGGTAAGAAGTATTCTTTTCATATAAATATAATAAAGTGATATTTATGCTCGAGTTTTTTTTTTAGTTTGATATAATTAAGAAAAGATTGAGTAGGGTGAAGTGATTGTGTAGCTTAATCACCATGATATTCCAATATCATATATCTGGATTTCGTTTTGTGGGGACAGCTGAAGAGTTTCATCTAGGCAAAACCCCTCTGAATCTGAAGAGGGCTTAAATCGCCAGATTTGCCTTCGCTACTGGTAAAGTACTCGATATGTTTGGTGAATCACACAGTGTCCGTCAATACCTCTTTCGCTGCTGTTCGGCATTCATTACTGTCATAGGTCGCTCATTAACGCAATTATTGCAATTATTAGGCATTAAACTTGCTTTTGTAACCATAGCTCATTCTTTTGTTTCGGTATCGTGTCTCTCTAGCTCATTTCTGTTTCCTTTTCGACCATGCATTCTTTGATGAAAATTCTTTGTTTTAATATATGCAACAACCAGTTTAAATTGTATTACCTTTTATGAAACACCCTGCCTTCAATAGAAAATAGTACTAAACAAAAACTCATATCTTAAATCAATTAGAAATAATAAAATGCATGTTCTCAAGTATTCCAGAAACACAATTACCGTGCTTGCAAACTGTTGTCACTAAATTTTTCTCTTATTTTGTGTTCGATACACAACTGTTTAAACTAGGGGTCTCTAACCTTTTGGCGTGAAATTCGTTAGCTACCACAAACTCGTAAAAACACTCTTCGCTTTCATTAATCGCGCAGTTTTAGTCATTAAATAATTCAGATAGATTTTTTTAATAATGAAATAGCGGTATCTTGATAGCCTGTGGCTACAGGTTTAAGACTCTATCTAATCATCTCCTATTTCCGATAGCTGTGTGTCTTATAATTTTTTTTAATATCTGGAAGGAGATGGCCCATTACTGACACAATAAATGCTCGAATTTTTTTAATATTTTTAATAGTACATATATTTACTTTCAAATTTTCAAATCGTTACAATTTTTGACAGTGAAATGCTCTTTCAAATGGATAAGGTTAAATGTTAAAAGAATAAGAAAATTTAAACTAAATTAATTCGTAATAGCTTTTATGCTAAAGGAATAATAATTAGTTTAATATTATATTAGCAATCTAGCAAAGTACATATAAAACGTGAAATTACCTAGAAACTAATAGATATTTTACATTTTCCTGCCTTACTAAATCAGAAATAAATGTATTAACTTCAAACAATTTTTTGTTTAAAACTGAATATTAATTTGTTAGAAAAAAATTGCAGAACCAGCATCGATTCCAAGTGTTTCGCCATTCACAAACTCGTGAAATCACCGAACATTCTAATACAGAGTATATTCGATACTTTCTCATATCGATCTACATACGAGAGCCTATGACTTTCTCAAATTAACTTCCAAACACGTTTCGAAACAGGTGTTCACATGTTCAACAGCAATTCTGATGCTTTTCCAATTTTCATATGAAGATTTAAACTTAGATGGAGAGATATGACATTGAATTAAAATTTATCAGAAAGAGATAAATTGAAATCATATTTTGTATAAAGTGCACTCATTCAAGTTGTTAAAATTGATTTTGTGAGATACAATGTTTACAATGTTTAACATTTGTTGAAAGTATCAAGTTAATAATATCTTATTACAGTGAACCGAGGAGAGATTTGTAAACAGAAATTATTAAATGCATGGTATTAATTTGATAATGACCACACATGATATTTTCAAGTGGAATTTAAATTGCAAATTAAACGGTAAGTATTAATATTAGGAAATAAATACATTATTGAATAGCAGAAGATTAAAAAAAAAAATGCAAAATTTATTTAACTTGTAATGATTTAAATATTTTCAAATGTGTCTATAAGAGGACATGGTATATAATAATTTATCTTGTTATATAATTCTCCATCTAAATTAGATGATAGAATAATTGCATAAAAGCATTAAAAAATACTAAAAACACAGAGCATAACAAATTAAAACAAATCGGAAACTGTACGTGAAACGTGGGAAATGAGGTGCGTTCGTACTATATCTAGTTTTATAAATATTCAGATCTTGGCGCAATAGGTATTGCACTCTTATGAAAAATGCATAAATACAAAATTTATCACTATTCTATATATTAAATTCAGCAATGTGGAAATAATATGACTCCAATTTAAATAAAGCGTAATCACCATGGACAAAAAATCATTACCTATCATGGGATATCATTCAATTAATTACGCTTGGTAGGATTTAATAGTATGAAGAAAACTTTTATTAATGTCTTTTTAAGTTTTGATTCGATTTTTATAAAATTGAAATGACTCGACAAAATTCTGAAATGATTATATCCATTATATTTCAAACCATTTGTTTCAGTAGTTTTTGCGCTGTTATATGCAGACGGATGGACCAGGCAACGACTATAGGTGATACGTATTTATATAATTACGAACGCACTTAAAAAGAACACTAAAGCGTGATATTGGGCAATACTTGGACAAGGGAAAAAATTACATTTTGTTCATATATAATAAATTTTCTGGATTGAATTTCATGATGTGGATTTTTATTAAAACTAAAATTTAGACGTGTGAAAATTATTAGAATAATTCTGAAATTTACATTAAAATCTTGTTATATTAAAGAAATAATACATTTAAAAAATATTGATACATTTAATATTTATTGTGCATCCTCTTGTTTTTTATTAAAGATTCGATACGTCTTGGCATACTTTGTATGAGTTTTGGACAATTAATTTGTAATTCGTTGTCATGATGCCAAATTTGGATGAGTTTTTCTATCAGAACATTCTTGTTTGTAATGTTACATTTCTTTAAATTAATTAAAGAAAACATTTCCATGGCTTGGAAACATTCCAGATATGAACCCGTTAGAGAACCTTTGGGCCATTGTAAAAAAAAAAAAAAAAAAAAAAAAATTAAAGAAATATAACATCACAAATAAGACTAGTCTGATAGAAAGACTCATCCAAATTTGGCATCATGATAACGAAACACAAATTAATAGCCAAAAACTCATACAAAGTATGCCAACATTTCTTTAATAAAAGACAAGGGGATGTACACTAAATATTAAATGTAGCAATATTTTTTAAATATTTCTTTAATATAACAAGTTTTTATTGTAAATTTTACAATTATTCTAATAATTTTCACACGTCTGTATTTATACACTTTTTTTTTTTCTTGTTTTGAAATTGTTTTGATAGTAAATGCCGTATTTTCGTGAAAGCTTTTACAACTGATATAATAAATATCACAAAGTAAAAGATCATCACTGCATCTTAAAAATTGAATAAAAACACAATATAGCAAAATGTCGCATTCCTAATATATATCATAATATAGCATTCATAGTATAACAGACACGTTAATAAAACTCAATATAATACCGCCACCAAATAGAATTCTAGAAATATTGCCGGTATCATCAAAAACATTTCGAGATAGGCCAATCATGAATTTGAGAAAACAACAATTTTACGAGATTGATAAAATGTTTATTAAAAAAGATCTTTTTGTCTATCAATTTCTGAAAAGAAGTTTCTGTTTAGTTCAGAAACTTATTACTTTCATAGGAAAATTTATGTAGACCGGGAGTTGACTGCACAAACCATACCCTTATCAAGTTGTCTGTTAAAATTCCAGGATCAGTATTTAAGTTGCCATTCATTTTACACTACAACTAGCAACGGTATGTAGTTGCTACGGTAGCAGACCCCTTCGCTGCTTTAGCTGATATTCAGTTTCGTTGTACTACCTAATTTTTTATGTATATCAAAATATTCAATTCTGAAAGTTTTTCAAAAATGTGGCGCTGCCTTTTAATTTGACGTGGCTATGATTACAAAAAGTTCGATTATCTGGTCTGCCAGATGGATAAGAGAAAAATAATGAAAAACTGATATTATGTATACTGAAGTCTGTATATCGTTTGTAATTTCGTTAGGTAGATATTTAGAAATTTCTATTAGGATAAACGGTATATTCTCTATGGAAAAGCAAAAACAAGACATTTATTAATATTAACTGGTATTTACACTTACTACATTAACACAAGCAGGATTAATTTTCATACATTAGACAGACTTGACTACACTTAAATTAAAAAATATATAAAAACATTTAATTAAAAACTAAAAATATATACAAAAGACGTTTCGCTGTGCAAACGCACAGAGAAACGTAATGTAAATTTTAATTAAATGTTTTTATATATTTTTTAATCTAAGTGTAGTCAAGTCTGTCTAATAAATGAAATTAATTTATAGATTTTAATTCAGACGTTAAAATGTTTGCGTATCTTAACAAGCAAGATTGCTTTCGCAATATTAGTAACATACTGCAATAAAAGGCATATATTTTATGGCGAATATGATAGAAGCTAATTTGCACAACAGGCTAATAGTTCTATTGCTTATGGTTTAAATTTTTGCAAAAAAAGGGATTAAAAATGTTCATTTCAATTAATAAAACGCCCAATATTGAAATAAGTTTACAAATGAGTTATTTTATAAATATTTGCACAAACCAAAACTGTTTATTCTTCACAAATGAATAACGTTCAACTGATTTGTGATCTGTAAAAAGAAATTTTGAATAACATCAAAAATGTCATTAATTTAATGTTAATTCATTAACTGTAAGCTTTAAGCATATGTTAATCATTGATGACATAATACACGATCTGTTTTAACAATCTGATAAAGTACACTTTAAGCAAAAACTTACATTTAATTTATCTCTGTCTGACAAATTTTAATTCGATGTAATATCGCACAAAATATGTTTAAATCTCTCCGTTCAGATTTAATAAGCTTCAACAATGCTGTTGAACATGAGAACATCTGTTTCGAAACGTGAAGCAAATAACAGAAAATCATTGATACTCTTAACGGATAGATCGATAAGAAAGAGAGAATACAGAGGATGTTCGATTCTATCACGCATATCCGAGTGTTATTCGAGAAGTCATGCAAAAGTGGTGGTTATTAAAAAATTCATGTTCTCGGAATGCTTGGATGGCATTCTGTTTTTAAAATAAACATGCTGTAAAGATAATATGATTAATATTGTTTCGGAGGTTTAAAGATAAAATAATTTCATTTTGGTCTATTAGTGCAGGCAATAGGGAATTTTACCTAGCAAAATTAATGGTAGTACTGGAAATCGGCTTCCTAGATGTTTTTTGGATCGCTGAATCCGAATTTGTAACTTCCCACCAAAATTTCTCCCGGCAACCTCCCCAAATTTTGGTAAAAAGCTCCCCCAAAAAGGTTTTTATTAAAAAAAATCAATTTCTTTATTGTTTTAGGGGAAAAGTATATAGAAATTCAGAAAGTAGACAAAATTTCCAACAAATTAGATGTATGACATTATGACTTAGGATGAAGGGGAAGGGGGGATCTGCCTCGGAACATGCACGCGGTGCTGCGTAAACTAAGTTGCGCAATTCCATTTAACCACTCACACGTTTACATTCGCCCTCCCATCTCCCCTCCGAACTTTCTCTATAAGGTTTACTTTAAGATTTTTGGGTCGCTGAATCCGAATTTTTAACTTTCCCCAAAAATCCCCCCCAAGCCCCCCCCCAAATAGTTGTTTTTAACTTAAATTTCTTATTGTTTTAGGGTTGTTGTTTATTGCTTGAAAATCATTACGAAATTAAGAAACTAGACAAAATTTGCAACCAATAGGATATATGACATTATGAATTAGGATGAACGGGGAGGGTGAGGGCTGCCTCTGAACATGCACTGCGGTGCTACGTGCACTAAATTATGAAGTCCAGGCAATAGAGGATTTTATCTGGCAAAATTAATACTAGTTCTGGATTTCGACTCACTTTATGTTTTTTGGGTCGCTGAATCCGAATTTGTTACTTCCCACCAAAATTTTACCCAGCAACCCAAAAAAAATTGATTTTTTGAAAAAATTTGGTTTTTGAGAAAAGCGCGCGGGGAATGTTCCAAGGCAGCCCCCTCTCTCCCCGTTTATCCTACGTCATAATGTCATATATCCTATTTGTTGCAAATTTTGTCTAGTTTCTGAATTTTGTAATGCTTTTCCCCTAAAACAATAAAAAATTTAAATTAAAAACAACTATTGGGGGGGGGGGTGTCGGTGGGGAAAATTTTGAGAGTAAGTTATAAATTCGGATTCAGCAACCCAAAAAACTTAAAGTAAACCTTATAGAGAAAGTTCGGAGGGAAGATGGGAGGGTGAATGTAAACGTGTGAGTGGTTAAGTGGAATTGCGCAACTTAGTTTACTCAGCACCGCGTGCATGTTCCGAGGCAGATCCCCCCTTCCCCTTCATCCTAAGTCATAATGTCATATATCTAAGTTTTTGCAAATTTTGTCTACTGTCTACTTTCTGAATTTCTAGCTACTTTTCCCCTAAAACAATAAAAAATGGAATTTTTTAGTAAAAACCTTTTTTTAGGGGCTTTTTACCAAAATTTGGGGGTTGCCGGTGGAAATTTTGGTGGGAAGTTACAAATTCGGATTCAGCGACCCAACAAAAATCTAGAAAGCCGATTTCCAGTACTACCATTAATTTTGCTAGGTAGAGTCTCTATACGGTCTCTATTGCCTGGACTATATAGTTCATTTACGTATGCTTTTTTGCTGTTGTTTCTCTAGCTTTTTAAAACTAGGAAATGTTTAATAATACTAAAATATCACACTGCATTTCTGAATTGTTTTAATAAACTCATGCAATGCAATTTTGTTCAAAATTTCTTCATTGGTAGAAATGCCTCGTAATCTACCCAATAACAAATTTAAATATCTTGGATTAAATATCATTTATAGAAATTTAAGTTAGATGTGCACAAAAAAGTTTGGAAACAGATTAATTGCATATTGCATGAATCATAAAGCATAAAATTTTACAAATAATATCATACGACGAAATGCAATTTTTCACCTTGATTCAACTTGATTATTCTTAATCTTAATAAATGTAAGATTATAAAATCTTACATTTGGCTGTTTTATGTAACAACATAGTTGATATTTAGTATTAGTAAAGAATTGTAATTTGCAATGATTTCTATATTCATAATTTGATATTTTGTTTGCATCAGAAATGCGTTTCAAATTAAAAAAATCATCGCAAATGTCTTCATAAAGTAAAGTAATATATATATATATATATATATATATATATATATATATATATATATATATATATATATATATGTATGTATGTATATATATATATATATATATATATATATATATATATATATATATATTATTTAGATACAGTAGAATCTTGTTGCAATGTGCAATGAATGTTAATTTAACAATTTTTTCAGACTAACGAATATTATTCGGAAAGTTAAAAAAAAAAAAAAAAAAATCCTATTATCCTACAGTAAAACCTCCCTAAAGCGACCACGTTCTGTTTTAATAAAAATTGGTCGCTCCTAGAGGTGGTCTCTTAATGAAGGTCATCTTTAAATCTAGATTTTAATTGTTGAAATAAGGTAACAATTAAGGATACTAAAATTTATTTATTACATTTAGATGAAATATGAGAATTTAGCTATCAAAACAAAAGTTAATTACATAAGCTAATTACTGCAGAGTTTAAAAAATGAATACATTCACGTTTGCTTTGATTTTACGGTTTTATCTTTTATAACTTTTATTTCCAAGTCCTTTCGAAGTTCAGTAAATAAATACAATTTTTTTTTAGACGGGAACAAATAATGACTATTTAATTAATTTATCTATTTCTTTGAGAGTTTCCTGGCAGAATAGGGCAGGGGATTTTATTGATCGTCATCCTTAATTTATCATCAGAGTAAAATTCATTGCCTAAAAAGGTGCAAAGGGGTTTAAACACTTAAAAGCTACCGGAATAAATAAAAATTCTAAATTTAGTTTAGAAGTTTGATGAATAATGCGCTCTCCAGAATTATTTTTCTAATCAAACCTTCTTCAAGTGACCGGGAAAAGCTGAATTTGTTTCATTTTCTTCAAAGAAATTGGAGGCTCATGGAGGTAGCTCAACTGGGATGATCTCTCAATGGAGGTAAAATTAGTATTGAGTCTATGGGAATAAATTTCGTTCCATGAATAAATTGTCGTTCAAAGAGGTGGTCGCTTAATGGAGGTGGTCTCACAGGGAGGTTTCGCTGAATTTCATTATAAAAATATTTACTTTAACGAATTTTTCACTGTACCAAATTTAATCAGTTTTCCTCAGATATTCGTTGTAACGAGAATTCACAGTGACGAGAATTCACAGTGTAACGAGAATACACATCCTGTGTACAGTCGTGGAAAAAAAAAAAGTAAACACCCCCTATTAACTCTTCAACAAATTATCGTAGACAAAAGTTACCAGTACCAAACGATTGGAAATAAAGTGTACTTTAAATGATGTATATAAAATTTTCTTAGGGGGCCATCAACATATTAAAATTAATCCAAACTTCCTTTTTTTCAATGGCAATACAGAATTTTAACGAGATATTTCAAATCTTCGGGTCAAACTATGCCTAGAGACGAAATTTGAAGTCATTTGAATGATAAGTTTTTGGATTATAAATATTCAAATTTAAGAGCTTGTAATGTTAAATTACATTTTAATTTTTATTTATATCTCCTGAAATTATGTTCCTAATGGGCTAATTTTTTTGTAGCAGTAATACTAATATACCAAAACATAAATACGTTGAATTTGCAATTTTTATAATTTTATGATATAAATTATGAATTATGAAATTAGTATTCGAAAAAATTATGAATTGCAACCTACAGTTTTTTTGATGGATTTAGATTTATTAAGTCCTGCTTTGTGGAAATCCAAAATATCAATTTTTCTTCCAAGTAGTTTTCAAATTATGCTTAAAAAACGGCAAAATGATGGTTTAAGGGGCCATCTGTAATAGCAGTGAGTAGATATTTTGAAATTTATTCTGCTGTCCTCTAATCTAACAGGCTTCATTGACTCCTTGAGTGGCGCTTCAGGTGCCTTGATCAAGAAAGGGGCTCTCTTGGTTAATAATCAAGTACAGAATTTCAATTTGGATACCGCCCTTAAAATACGCTCGTCTTAAAATAATTAGTTTCTCTGAAACTGAATTGCATAAAAATTTGTTTTTAGGCTAATCGAAGGGTGTATTGAAGGGTCATTTGGATATCAGAATTGTGTACTTCTATTGAAAAAACAAACAAACTTATGGTTCGTTTTAATATGTATATGGCCCCCTAAGCAAATTTTATGTACATCATTTAAAAGTAGACTTTATTTCCAATCGTTCGGTACCAGCAACTTTCTTGACGATAATTTGTTCAGGAGTTAGTAGGGGTGTTTACTTTTTTTTTTCCACGACTGTACCAACAGTGGTCGCTATAAAACCAGAAGAACGTTGTGTTGAACCTATACTCTTTATTTTAACTTGAGTACGGCTGCCATACAGTGAAAGATATAAAAAAGTTTGGATAATATATTTTTCGCTAGAGGGCGTAATCAGCGTAAATTAGAACCTCATCGTAAAATGTTTCGTATGTATTTAGTCCTGTATTTTGCTTTTTTTGAAACTGCACCATATTTTAAAGATTCTAGGATTACTTTCTTTTGTAAATATTGTCTTTCAAATTTTTAATTTAAGGGGTCAGGTACCTTTGAAAGAGCCCAAAAATATTTTTTTTTATTTAATAGCTTATATTAAAATTTTATTCTTAAGGAATGTTTAAAAAGAAACCCCAAGCAAAAATTCGCTTTAGAAGGGAAGTTATGACGAAAACAGTTTGAACTCTCTTTGTGTTATCAAGGGGCAATTGGATCTTTAACGTCAATTTTCTCAAAACGTTGATTTTGGTCACTGCGCGCATGATTTCTAAGAAATGACTGGATAGAATTACCTGAAATTTTTAATTAAAGTAACAAGCTTATAGATGCACAAAATGACCTACTATTATGTTCATCAAGTAACAAATTTAGAAATTATGACTATTTTTATACGAAAATAATTTCAAAATTTTGAGATTTTTGATTTTACATTTATTTTCTCAAAAACTAATCGCTATATTTTTTCCAGTGTAGGTCATTTTAAACACATGTTATATCTCTACTCAATAAAAAATTTGCGGCTTACTCTGACAATTCGTTTATGAGAAATCATGCGCGCAAGATATATAAGGTGAATTCGTTTATTAAAAAACATTAAATTTGAAATAAAGTTAAAGAAAACTTTACATGCATCTAGACTTTTTTTCAGAGCATTAACTATTAGCCTATGACTCTTTTAATGTGTATTTAAAATTTCATATCCAAAAGTTAATCAGATGCGGAGTTATAGCTATCTATATCAGTCTCATTTGCATGCATTTTCTCAGCTTCAAAGGTACCTGACCCCTTAAATCTGCATGCATAATTAATTGAACGAACTCAAACTGTACTGAACGCCATTCACAAAAGATTACTATTACTCGTTTACTATTACTATTAGTTTACTAAAGTTTACTATTACTATTACTAATTTCTCTTTGTTATTTTTTATTCTAAAAGAAAAAAAAATAATATATGGGTTGATTCAGTGGAAACTTAATTTAAACATCTTACTGCATTGGAAATAAATAATTTTAAAAACATTTTTATTTTATTATATTTAGAAAAATATTAAGTAAAATGAAATTCGAAGCATGCAATTATTTAAAAGCATTTCAAAGTATTTAATCATAAATTCCAAATCATTTTTATATCTTCTTTTCTACGCATTCGAAAATATTTAGGGAATCTTCTGTAATTATGAAAATAGTTACAAAAATATTTATTCTCTTAGTTTTACAAAAATAATAAAATACCTCTTTCTCCTTTTTATCTTTAGAGCGTCGAAATTCTAGCTATATATCCCATAAAGATATCATTTATAGAGACATAGTTACAGCAGTCTCTAAAAATAAAGTATCGCATTTATTCCAAATACTACAGCTCAATAAATTACTTAATGAGTAAATTTAACGTAAAAATCACGGCGAATTAGACCCTCATCATAATGCATTTCGGATGCATTTAATCCTCTAATTTGCACTTTTAGTGAAACTTTCATCATCTTTTCAGGGGTCGAGGATTTTCTTCCAAGCTATTTGTTAAGCTTCCATTGGAATACTTCTTTCCAGGCCTTTTTTATCGATCGCAGAAAAAAAAAATAAGACTTTTGTGTAATTTTACTTTTTTTCTCCTCTTTTCGTTTTCACTATAAAAGAGAATTTCAGCGTCGACTAATTTTTTAAGGATGGGAGTTTTTCAGGAAATTGGAGTGCAATCGCTGACGTAAGATGAAGCTGGTTTGTGAAATTTGTTTTGAGTTTCTTTTAAACAATTTTATTTTTCCAGGTTCAGTTTTTTACTTTTATGTTTCAGGTATTTTTTCGCAAACTAGCTTGATAAAGAAATTTATTTGCAGTATTGTGTAAACATTGTTATGGACTTAGACGTAAAATTTTAACGTTATATTTAAAACTGATTTGAACAAAGAAAGCTTTATTAGATGAGTATTTTTTCTGAAAATATAAGTGCAGTTGCTTTCGCAAGGTCGTTTAGCGGTTCGTTTTTTGGTATCTTTTTAAGTTATAATTTGTTAATATCTCGGGCAGCCGATGAGACATGACGTCACAATGCTCACCAATGGTAGTAATCATAGCAATGGGTAAGGTATGGGTACTTTAATTTCTTTATTTTGAGTCTATGTGGCCGTTATTTAGTCACTCTATTATGAAGCTATCGTAACATATTTCTTAGTCATTGGCAACTTTTTACGAAAATGACACAAATTTAAGTGACACTGACTTAGATATGGCTTACCCAATTCATTTATATCTCGAGTAGACGATGCGACATGACTTCACGATGATCACGAATGGTCGTAATCAAAGCAATGGCCAAATAGTGAGTTCTTTAATTTGCCATATATTGATCACATAGTGATTGTGCTAATAATTTATCGTAACAAATTTTTGAGTTGTTTGCAACTTGGCTCCAAAATGACA